>CM019691.1:45097124-45530570 GCA_009760885.1 Achatina immaculata
GTTTTCCTCTTCTCTCTTCTCTTTTTTCTCTTTTCTCTTCTCTCTTCTATTACTTTTCTCCTTTTCTCTTCTCTCTTCCCTCTTCTCTCTGTCTTCTCTCTATTTTCTCTCTTTTCTCTTCTTTCTCTTAACTTTTCTCTCGTATCATCTTTCTACTCTCTTTACTCTTTTCTCTTCCTTCTTCTCCTTTCTCTTCTCTTCTCTCTCTCTTTCCTCTTGTCTCTTCTTTCCTCTGTCTAACCTCTCTTTTCTCTCTTCCTTCTTCTCTCTTGCTATCTTCTCTCTTTTCTCTCCCCTCTTCTCTCTTCTTCTCTCTTCCCTCTCTTCCCTCTTCTCTGTCTCTCTTCTCTCCTCTCTCTTTCTTCTCTCTTTTCATCTCCTATCTTCCCTCTTCTCTCTTCCCTCTTCTCTCCTATCTTCCCTCTTCTCTCTCTTCCCCCTTCTCTCCTATCTTCCCTCTTCTCTCTGATAACAAATGTGAAATTGGAGAGGTGAAACTCTCATAATTCTTTTGCACTTGGACAGAGATTGTACCTCGCCTGACCGTCAACTGCGCCAGTATATGTTGAGTGGCACTGGGCACTTTAACAGAAGAGACAAAGGAAGTTCGTAAATGTTCCAACTGGGAGAAAGAGACGGCTCTTTAGAAAGATGACACGGGAAGGAAAGGTTACAAATGTGGAAACTCTCTGGTTTTAGAGCCGACAAGAAATCGTTAAAGATGTTAGGACGTGAGAAGTCAAAGAAACGAGTTGATGGAGAACAGCTGATGGAAGCGGCCATCATGGCTAGTGTTAGAGACAAGGACCTGTAAAAGAGAAGTTATCGACCTACAGAATAGAACTTAAAGAGATAACGACATTTAGAAGAGAAGTTAACGACCAACAGAATAGAAGTTAGAGAGATAACAACCTGTAGAAGAGAGGTTACCGACCTTAATAATAGAAGTTAGAGAGATAACATCCTGTAGAAGAGAGGTTACCGACCTTAAAATAGAAGTTAGAGAGATAACATCCTGTAGAAGAGAGGTTACCGACCTTAATAATAGAAGTTAGGGACATAACAACGGTTAGAAGAGAGATTACCGACCTTAATAATAGAAGTTAGAGAGATAACCTGTAGAGGAGAGGTTACCGTGTAACAGTATTTACTATTTTTCATTTAAGGCACCACTGAAATAGTATTGGCGCCAACTAAAATGGTTTTCTACTGGTTTGATTAAATCTTCTTGTGGAGTACAGTTTCATCTTATAAATTTCTTCTTCTTGTTGGTGTTCTAAAACCACCTAATTTTCTATGTTACACACTGAGAAAATACAACAAGACACCCAGGCTTCCAACTCCACAGAATAATACAGATACAACAACTTAAACATAACTTGGCAGTCTTCCAACCAAAACAAACTGGTCAACAATGAGAATTCCAACAAAGCCAGTTGGTGTAGTTATATCTTCAGACAACACACGTTTATTGATGGACAAAATGAGGGGTGAAATTATGAGGATGGAACGTAGCCATCAGGCTAAACAAAAGTTACAATTACAATGCCCGGCTTGAGAAAACTCTACGCCATGTGGGCGAAAACCTTACAATCTCCTATACATATAAAATCACACTTACAACATTCCACCAAAAACCTCAGCCATCACAAGAAAAACTAAATCCTCCAACTAACTACCAACAAATTGCCACTGCTAGAAACTCTTCCTAAACGAGATTCCATCTACATCAAAACTACTAAGGTTCTTCCTACCACACAAACAAGTAAGGCTCCTGCTACAACAAACAAGTAAAGGTCTCTCCTTTGACTAATCGTGAGTGGTATTTATACCATCCCTACCCACTCAGTTTTCTCCATGCTGCACGCTTTTCCCAAGACCCCCGCTCAATGGTCTCAACCAACCTACCTCTCAAACAAGGGTACTCACTCTAGTAATTATTTCATAAATACCAATCCTGCTTATAACCCCTAGCCAAGAGAAATACTGCTATAACCGACCTTAATAATAGAAGTTAGAGAGATAATAATCTGTTGAAGAAAGGTTACCGACGTATATATGTACGTTGAAGAGATAACAGCCTGTAGAAGAGAGGTTCATTCATTCATTCATTTGCATGTCCCTTGCGGAACTTTGTCTCCCAAACAGCACTCCTGTAGGCCTCTCGGCTGTGAGCAAGATGCCCTGCTGCTGCTGCGTCCATTTGCAGATCGTCAACGATTTCTTGCAGCCATCTTCGTTTTGGTCTTCCTCTTTTTCTTTTTCCCATTATGTATCCTTCCAATACGGTCTTCTCTAAATTATCATGACGTTTAATGTGTCCAAAATATTTAAGTTTTCTCTCTTTAATCCTCTTTACCAGCCAGCCTTCTTCAATATTAAGTTATTGTAGTATGATAATATTTGTTCCTTTTTGTGTCGACGATATTTGGAGAACTCTTCTGTAGCGTTTACATTCAAAGGCATTTATGTGTTTCTCAGGTGTTTTGTTAAGTGTCCAGGTCTCACAGGCATATGTTGCGATGGGAAAGATGCATGCCCTTAAAAATCTTATTTTTGTGGTTCTGTCTGCTCCTCTCCACAGATTCTTTATTTGTTTTACTTTCTGAAGAGTGATAGATGTCCTCCTTTTAATTTCCCTCATTGTATCTCCATTATTAGTTAGCAGTGATCCAAGATATTCAAAATTCTCCACTTCTTCCAATTTTTCCTCATTGATATATGTATTTCAGCTGCCTTGTTCGTTTTGTCAGTTTGTCATCAATTTAGTGTTCTTTGCATTAAGATAGAGGTTCTGCTCTTCGCTGTTCTTACGGACTGACATAATTAGTTTTTCCATTCCTTTTTGTGTTGTGGATAGTAACACTGTGTCATCAGCATATCTAATCTCTGGTATTTCATAACCTCCAATTGTTATGGCATCGTAATATTCTTTGTCTACATCTTCTCTAACATTCCTCATTATGTGTTCAGTATACAAGTTAAATAAGTAGGGTGACAATATGCACCCCTGACGGACCCCTTGTTTTATGTCAAACCAAGTTGTTGTTTCACCATTTATTCTTACTGCTGCTTGTTGGTCTAGATAAAGCAGTGATGTTAATTGTATCAAATGTGTTGGAAATCCCATTTTTTCCATTATTTCCCAAAGTTTCTGGTGTTGTACACAATCAAATGCCTTTGAGTAGTCTATAAAGGATTAGAAAAGAGAGTTAAAGACCTGTAGAAGAGAGGTTATCGACCTGAAGAACAGAAGTTAGAGAGATAACGACCTGTAAAATAGAAACAACAGACGTAGATGAAAAAGTAGATAACAACTGTAGTAGAATTTGGCATAAATTAAAGCTAGTATGAGCGAAGGAAGATCATTCGGAAGAAACAGGAGTCAGTGAAGAGTACATTTTCTCCTGTGACTGTTTTTTTTTATATAGTTTTCTCTTCCTGCGCGGGTTTCTTAAGAAAATCTCAGGTTAAAAATTCTGTCAAGTAACGAGAGACTAAATATATCATGGTAATAAAGTGCGATAGTCAAATTTTGTGAGCGCGCAAGGAGTTGTGATTTTTTCCTAAATTTCACGGCAAGTTCAGGAAAGATAGTAGGGAAAGTCAGCTATAAAAAAATTCAGGAAAGATGGTAGTGAAAGTCAACTATATAAAAGTTCAGTAAAGATGATAGTGAAAGTCAACTATATAAAAGTTCAGTAAAGATGGTAGTGAAAGTCAACTATATAAAAGTTCAGTAAAGATGGTAGTGAAAGTCAACTATATAAAAGTTCAGTAAAGATGATAGTGAAAGTCAACTATATAAAAATTCAGTAAAGATGATAGGGAAAGTCAACTATATAAAAGTTCAGTAAAGATGGTAGGGAAAGTCAACTATATAAAAGTTCAGGAAAGATAGTAGGGAAAGTCAGCTATATAAAAGTTCAGTAAAGATGATAGTGAAAGTCAACTATATAAAAATTCAGTAAAGATGATAGGGAAAGTCAACTATATAAAAGTTCAGTAAAGATGATAGTGAAAGTCAACTATATAAAAGTTCAGTAAAGATGATAGTGAAAGTCAACTATATAAAAGTTCAGGAAAGACACTAGGGAAAGTCAGCTATATAAAAGTTCAGTAAAGATAGTAGGGAAAGTGAACTATATACAAGTTCAGAAAGATGATAGGGAAAGTCAGTTATATAAAAGTTCAGGAAAGATGGTAAAGAAAGTCAGTTATACAAAAGTTCAAGAAATATGGTAGGGAAAGTCAGTTATATAAAAATTAAATTTAGGGAATAAGTTTTTCAGTTTCAGTTTAGCTCAGATCAGAGTAGGAATGTAGCGCCACAGTGCAGAGATTGTTTTTAGACAGAATGACTTTCTCTTTATTAGAATGTGTTGTTTGTAGAGTTTCTTTCTAGATGTAGATAGCAGAGGCATTGACCTTTCCAGGGCTCTGTGGTAGTTTTAAAATGTAAACAGTTTGTAGTATTGCCCTTGTCATGACAAATATTTCTCAGTGACTTCAAGCTTTTATCGGTTGTTTTGTTTTTAGTGTGGAGTTCACTTTGGATTTCTGTAAATTGTAAGTAGTAACTGCTCTTTTGTTAGGTTTCACTTTCCCCTGGAAAACGAGCTCTTGCCCTGGAAGTTCTGTTGTTTTGTCTGTTTTGTCACTGCCATGTGGCAGTAGTTTTCCTCGTCTTCATTTCCGTCATCCTCATTTTCTTCATTAATAAATCTTCTGTAGAATTGTCACTACATAAACGTGTCTGTTGCCTCCCATGATTGTCAGCACTGTCATCTGTGAGTCTGTTTGTGTCGTCTAAAGTGTTAAGGTCGTCCTAGTGTCTGTGAGCCAGGGAATGTGCGCGTTCATTATGTGGATAACTAGAGGGTGATATGAAGTCACACAACTAAAACTCAGAATTCTAATATATGAATTACAAACACCGGACAGCTAACTTCAGTGGTTCTCAACTTGTTCAGATCAGCCACGATCACTTGTAACGTTCTTGATAGCTGTGTATTTCGGCAGAAACAAGATAACTGGAAGTAGTTCTGCTAAAATCTTGTTAAGTTACTGTTAACCTTTGTGCCGTCTTGTTTCTGGCACGCGTATCTATCCTGTTAAAACAACTTGTAGACGGGAAGTTAGATAACGACGTATAGAAGAGAAGTTAGAGAGATAACAACCTACAGAAGAGAAGGTAGAGAGATAACAATCTGCAGAAGAGAGGTTAGAATGACAGCTATACAAGGTCCGACAATTACGTAATGAGACTGATTTTATTATGGCCAAAACAAAAATTCCATCTATGAAGCAAAGCATGGAATCCAAAGAAGCAACCTTCATCTGTGATCTGCCAACTTTTCATCGCCGTCCGATAAGCAGATAACAAACAAGCTAATTAGAGGTGCATTGTCACGTATTCAGCATGAAGCAAAAAACTAACATTAAATTCTGTTTAAAAGTCGGAAAATGTGCCACTGAGACAGCTGAATTGATGCGACAAGTTTCTGAGGATAATTGTTTATCTTGTGCACAGATATTCAGGTGGCATGAAAACGATTACAAATGCAACTAGACATGGACGCCCATTTCTGTTCGTAGTGAGGAACCCATTGCAAAAGTCCGAGAACGGATAAAAGAAGATCGTTGTTTGACCAAGAGGATGATGGCAGATGAATTTGGTATTAACCGAGAGACCATTCGTAAATACTGTAGTTTAAGACTGGGACAAGAAAAACGTTGCCTGCCAGTTTGTACCACATGCGTTGTCTGATTACCACAAACATCAGCTTGTTGAGTACGCAAAAGAGATCATCAAAACGTGTCAGAGAAATAAACATTTCTTAAATTTGATTGTTGCACAGGACGAAACTTGGATTTTCCGCTATGATCCCACAACTAAACGCCAAAGTGCTGAGCGGAAGTCATCATCATCACCAAAAGGCAACAAATTTGTCTTCAAAAGTCGAAAGTGAAGACAATGTTGGTGTACTTCTACGGCAACAAATGAATTATTCGCAAACAATTTATTCAAGAGGGACAGACTGTCACTACCAAAATTTATTTAAGTATTTTGAAAGGCCTATTGAAAAGGATCCTCCATGCCAGACCCGAGTATTCAACACTTGGCAGTTTTTTCTTCTTCATGATAATGCACCGGCTCACCGGGCGGTAGCTGTACAGGAACTTTTGGCCCCAAAACAAGTGTGTGTTCTCAACCATCCACCCTATTCCCCAGATTTGTCTCCTGGGATTATTTTCTATTCCCAAAATTAAAGTTACCATTGAAAGGACGCTTCTTTGATGATACTGATAACATCCAAAGGGCCGTAACATTGAGTTTAAGGGCCATACAAATAGAAGAACTGCAGATGTCGTTCCAGTGTTTGTTATATTGTGCCACTCGCTGTATCAATGCATTAGGAACTTACTTTGAAAAAATGTAGGTTATATCTTCAACTGTTGTTATTTTATTTTTTTAATAGAATTAGTCTCATTACTTAATTGTTGGATCTTGTATGTACAAGATACGTAAAAGAAACACTAGCCTATAGATGAGAAATTAGAGAGATAACAACCTGTAGAAGAGAAGGTAGAGAGATAACAATCTGCAGAAGAGAGGTTAGAATGACAGCTATACAAGGTCCGACAATTACGTAATGAGACTGATTTTATTATGGCCAAAACAAAAATTCCATCTATGAAGCAAAGCATGGAATCCAAAGAAGCAACCTTCATCTGTGATCTGCCAACTTTTCATCGCCGTCCGATAAGCAGATAACAAACAAGCTAATTAGAGGTGCATTGTCACGTATTCAGCATGAAGCAAAAAACTAACATTAAATTCTGTTTAAAAGTCGGAAAATGTGCCACTGAGACAGCTGAATTGATGCGACAAGTTTCTGAGGATAATTGTTTATCTTGTGCACAGATATTCAGGTGGCATGAAAACGATTACAAATGCAACTAGACATGGACGCCCATTTCTGTTCGTAGTGAGGAACCCATTGCAAAAGTCCGAGAACGGATAAAAGAAGATCGTTGTTTGACCAAGAGGATGATGGCAGATGAATTTGGTATTAACCGAGAGACCATTCGTAAATACTGTAGTTTAAGACTGGGACAAGAAAAACGTTGCCTGCCAGTTTGTACCACATGCGTTGTCTGATTACCACAAACATCAGCTTGTTGAGTACGCAAAAGAGATCATCAAAACGTGTCAGAGAAATAAACATTTCTTAAATTTGATTGTTGCACAGGACGAAACTTGGATTTTCCGCTATGATCCCACAACTAAACGCCAAAGTGCTGAGCGGAAGTCATCATCATCACCAAAAGGCAACAAATTTGTCTTCAAAAGTCGAAAGTGAAGACAATGTTGGTGTACTTCTACGGCAACAAAGGAATTATTCGCAAACAATTTATTCAAGAGGGACAGACTGTCACTACCAAAATTTATTTAAGTATTTTGAAAGGCCTATTGAAAAGGATCCTCCATGCCAGACCCGAGTATTCAACACTTGGCAGTTTTTTCTTCTTCATGATAATGCACCGGCTCACCGGGCGGTAGCTGTACAGGAACTTTTGGCCCCAAAACAAGTGTGTGTTCTCAACCATCCACCCTATTCCCCAGATTTGTCTCCCTGGGATTATTTTCTATTCCCAAAATTAAAGTTACCATTGAAAGGACGCTTCTTTGATGATACTGATAACATCCAAAGGGCCGTAACATTGAGTTTAAGGGCCATACAAATAGAAGAACTGCAGATGTCGTTCCAGTGTTTGTTATATTGTGCCACTCGCTGTATCAATGCATTAGGAACTTACTTTGAAAAAATGTAGGTTATATCTTCAACTGTTGTTTATTTTATTTTTTTAATAGAATTAGTCTCATTACTTAATTGTTGGATCTTGTATGTACAAGATACGTAAAAGAAACACTAGCCTATAGATGAGAAATTAGAGAGATAACGATCGTAGATGAGGCGTTAGAGAGACAACAACCTGCATAAGAGACATTAGAATGACAGCTATACAAGGTCCGACAATTACGTAATGAGACTGATTTTATTATGGCCAAAACAAAAATTCCATCTATGAAGCAAAGCATGGAATCCAAAGAAGCAACCTTCATCTGTGATCTGCCAACTTTTCATCGCCGTCCGATAAGCAGATAACAAACAAGCTAATTAGAGGTGCATTGTCACGTATTCAGCATGAAGCAAAAAACTAACATTAAATTCTGTTTAAAAGTCGGAAAATGTGCCACTGAGACAGCTGAATTGATGCGACAAGTTTCTGAGGATAATTGTTTATCTTGTGCACAGATATTCAGGTGGCATGAAAACGATTACAAATGCAACTAGACATGGACGCCCATTTCTGTTCGTAGTGAGGAACCCATTGCAAAAGTCCGAGAACGGATAAAAGAAGATCGTTGTTTGACCAAGAGGATGATGGCAGATGAATTTGGTATTAACCGAGAGACCATTCGTAAATACTGTAGTTTAAGACTGGGACAAGAAAAACGTTGCCTGCCAGTTTGTACCACATGCGTTGTCTGATTACCACAAACATCAGCTTGTTGAGTACGCAAAAGAGATCATCAAAACGTGTCAGAGAAATAAACATTTCTTAAATTTGATTGTTGCACAGGACGAAACTTGGATTTTCCGCTATGATCCCACAACTAAACGCCAAAGTGCTGAGCGGAAGTCATCATCATCACCAAAAGGCAACAAATTTGTCTTCAAAAGTCGAAAGTGAAGACAATGTTGGTGTACTTCTACGGCAACAAAGGAATTATTCGCAAACAATTTATTCAAGAGGGACAGACTGTCACTACCAAAATTTATTTAAGTATTTTGAAAGGCCTATTGAAAAGGATCCTCCATGCCAGACCCGAGTATTCAACACTTGGCAGTTTTTTCTTCTTCATGATAATGCACCGGCTCACCGGGCGGTAGCTGTACAGGAACTTTTGGCCCCAAAACAAGTGTTTGTTCTCAACCATCCACCTTATTCCCCAGATTTGTCTCCCTGCAATTATTTTCTATTCCCAAAATTAAAGTTACCATTGAAAGGACGCTTCTTTGATGATACTGATAACATCCAAAGGGCCGTAACATTGAGTTTAAGGGCCATACAAATAGAAGAACTGCAGATGTCGTTCCAGTGTTTGTTATATTGTGCCACTCGCTGTATCAATGCATTAGGAACTTACTTTGAAAAAATGTAGGTTATATCTTCAACTGTTGTTTATTTTATTTTTTTAATAGAATTAGTCTCATTACTTAATTGTTGGATCTTGTATGTACAAGATACGTAAAAGAAACACTAGCCTATAGATGAGAAATTAGAGAGATAACGATCGTAGATGAGGCGTTAGAGAGACAACAACCTGCATAAGAGACATTAGAGAGACAGCTAGCTGTAGGAATGAACGTAGAAAGGCAACGACGTGTAGAAGAGAAAGTGGAGAGATACTTACATCCAGAAGTCAAACTAGAGAGACAAAAACCTACAAAAGAGAAGTTAGAGAGACAAAAACCTACAGAAGAGAAGTTAGAGAGAGAAAAACCTACAAACAAGAAGTTAGAGAGACAAAAACCTACAAAAAAGAAGTTAGAGAGACAAAAACTTACAGAGGAGAAGTTAGAGAGACAAAAACCTACAAAAGTGAAGTTAGAGAGAAAACAACCGACAAAAGAGAAGTTAGAGAGACAAAAACCTACAAAAGACAGATCAGAGAAACAAAAACCTACAAAAAAGAAGTTAGAGAGACAAAAACTTACAGAAGAGAAGTTAGAGAGACAAAAACCTACAAAAGTGAAGTTAGAGAGAAAACAACCGATAACAGAGAAGTTAGAGAGACAAAAACCTACAGAAAAGAAGATAGAGAGAGAAAAACCTACAAAAGAGAAGTCAAAGAGACAAAAACCTACAGGCGAGACAGTAGAGAGACAACAAATTATAGAAGAGACAGTAGAGAGACAACGAACTATAGAAGAGACAGTAGAGAGACAATAAATTATAGAAGAGACAGTAGAGAGACAACAACCTAAAGAAGAGAAAATATAAAGACAAAATCGTAAAAAAGAGAAGTTAGAGAGATAACAACCTATAGAAGCGACGATAGATAGATAACAGCCTACAGTAGGAACAATAGAGAGATAACAACCTATAGAAGAGAAACCAGAGAGATAACAAGCCTATAGAAGAGAAGTTAGAGATACAGGAACCCATAGACAGAAGTTAGAGAGACACAAGCCTATAGAAGAGAAGTCAGAGAGATAATAACCTATAGAAGAGAAGTCAGAGAGATAATAACCTATAGAAGAGAAGTCAGAGAGATAATAACCTATAGAAGAGAAGTCAGAGAGATAATAACCTATAGAAGAGAAGTCAGAGAGATAATAACCTATAGAAGAGAAGTCAGAGAGATAATAACCTATAGAAGAGAAGTTAGAGAGATAATAACCTATAGAAGAGAAGTCAGAGAGATAATAACCTATAGAAGAGAAGTCAGAGAGATAATAACCTATAGAAGAGAAGTCAGAGAGATAAGAACCTATAGAAGAGAAGTCAGAGAGATAATAACCTATAGAAGAGAAGTTAGAGAGATAAGAACCTATAGAGAGAAATTAGGGAGATAACACACTATGGGAGAGATGTCAGAGAGATAATAACCTATAGAAGAGAAGTTAGAGAGATAACATACAGAAGAGAAATTTTAGAAAGATAACCTAAAGAAGAGAGGACAAAAAGTACATGAGAGATTCATTTTTAAACGCATACATACTAATGTTATAAATAGAAAAAAAAAGAATTAAACAATTGAAATGTAACAAAAATTAACACTTTTAAAGAACTGAAATATACCACAAACTAACAGTGTTAAACAAATGAAATATATAATAAACTAACAGTGTCAAACAAATGAAATATAACACAAACTAACAGTGCTAAAGAATGGAAAAAGAAAGCAAACCAACAGTATTAAACAGTTGAAATATAGCACAAAGCAACAGTGTAAAACAACGAAAATACAACAAAAACCAACAGTGTTAAACACCGGAAATAAAACACAGACTAACAGTGTTAAACAACGGAAATAAAACACAGACTAACAGTGTTAAACAACGGAAATAAAACACAGACTAACAGTGTTAAACACCGGAAATAAAACACAGACTAACAGTGTTAAACAACGGAAATAAAACACAGACTAACAGTGTTAAACACCGGAAATAAAACACAGACTAACAGTGTTAAACAACGGAAATAAAACACAGACTAACAGTGTTAAACACCGGAAATATATAATAAACTAACAGTGTCAAACAAATGAAATATAACATAAACTAACAGTGCTAAACAATGGAAAAAGAAAGCAAACCAACAGTATTAAACAGTTGAAATATAGCACAAAACAACAGTGTTAAACAACGGGAATACAACAACAACCAACAGTGTTAAACACCGGAAATAAAACACAGACTAACAGTGTTAAACAACGGAAATAAAACACAGACTAACAGTGTTAAACAACGGAAATAAAACACAGACTAACAGTGTTAAACACCGGAAATAAAACACAGACTAACAGTGTTAAACAACGGAAATAAAACACAGACTAACAGTGTTAAACACCGGAAATAAAACACAGGCTAACAGTGTTAAACAACGGAAATAAAACACAGACTAACAGTGTTAAACACCGGAAATAAAACACAGACTAACAGTGTTAAACAACGGAAATATAGCACAAATCAAGTGTGTTAACGGAAATATAACACATACCAACGGTATTAAACAACGGAAATATAACAGACCGGCAGTGTTAAACACCGGAAATATAACACAGACCAACAGTGTTAAACAGTGGAAATATATTACATACGAACAGTGTAAAACAACGGAAATGCGTGTGAAATGAGTTAAACATAACAAAAATCAACAGTTTTAAACAACGGAAGTGTAACACATAAAATAACTAATGAAGAATGTAGCAGAAGAGCTGGAGAGACAAAAAACCTTGTCAAAAAGATAAGAGAGAGATAATGTACTTTCATAGGACATGCAATGAGAAGAGGGGGCATTGAAAATATTATAACAACAGGAAAAATATAAGGAAGAAGATCAAGAGGAAGACCAAGAGAAATGATACTGGACAGTCTGACGGGATGGTGTGAGAGGAGATCACCAACTGAGCTGATGGCATGCATGAAGGATCGCGTACTCTGGAGAAGCATAATAGCCAACGCCAGTCGGCACGGCACATGATGATGATGATGATGATGAAGTGTAACACAAACAGTGTAAAACCCATTGAAATATAACACAAACCAACAATGCAAAACAACTGAAAAAAAGTATCAAGCCACTGAAAACTAATTCAGCTACAGTACAAAAATAGTGAAAAATAAGCAACACTACAACAAGCTGTAGCCAAACATCAATGCCAAGGAGCTATCACGTGCCTGAAAATATAGATCGACAACCGCTAGCACATTTACCTGAAGTGTCACTCATAGGTGAAAACTGGATCCTGGCCTGTTTTTCTGGTCCAGGTGAGAGTCTGATGTCTATTTCTCTGAAGAAAAGAGTACTGGAAAGATATAAGCCATATTTGTTGAAAATGTTCTAGAAATGTGAGAATGTGAAAACTTTCCTAACACAGATATGTAGATAAGATGGCTAGAAAACAAGGAATGAAGCAAATGAGAAAAATAGCAGACTTAATGAAGAAAGAAAGAGTTGGCAAACAATATACTTGAGAAAATGGAGATCAACACACACAAAAAGTGTAAAGAAATACGAGTGTGTTCCGTAGTTGGCGTAGTCACTTGCTGCAGACATAATTACAGATGTGGAAGTCTGCGGAGAAAACAAGCATACAAACTATGTCAGTGGTTTTCATATTATGTTCTGAAGACTTCTATAAGCTAACAATTCCTGCACACGGTCTCTGATTATACTTCTGTTTTTAGAATCAGTTAAAGAAAATGTCAGCAAGTCCCGTTTTTTGATATTTGAAACTCACTTTCGCCTGTTTTTCCTTGATCATAATATTCATTTTGTTTCACAAAAGATAAGCTAGAAAAATGGCTAGCAGTCACATGGCTAATAATAGCAGCCAGATGATCAGAAACGTATCTGCTGTCAGATGACTCAGAAACTATACAGCAATCAGATGACTCATAAACTTAAATGAAGTCAGATGACTCAGAAACTTATATACGGTCAGATTATTCAGAAACTATACAGCAGTCGGATGACTCATAAACTTAAATGAAGTCAGATGACTCAGAAACGTATATACAGTCAGATTATTCAGAAACTATACAGCAATCAGATGACTCATAAACTTATATGAAGTCAGATGACTCAGAAACTTATATACAGTCAGATTACTCATAAACTATACAGCAGTCGGATGACTCATAAGTTTATCTGCAGTCAGATGACCCAGAAACTATCAGCAATGGCATGAAACTGAAACTACACAGCAACCAGATGACACAGAAACTATACAACAGTCAGATGACTCAGAAACGTAACTGCAGTCAAACGACTCAGAAACTACACAGCAACCAGATGACACAGAAACTATACAGAAATCAGATGACTCAGAAACGTATCTGCAGTCAGATGACAGAACTATAGAGCAATTAGATGACTCAGAAACTATATAGCAATAGATGAGTCAGAAACTATACGGCAGTCAGATACTAATAACATGAACAACAGTCAGATTACTGGATATTTTCGTGTCGTGAAACCTCTTATACAGAAAACAAGAATGACAATGAGTGTTTCTCTACCAGGCGGTCCCTAGATTTGACATTCATAGCCAGATTTCTCTACCAGGCGTTCCCTAGATTTGACATTCATAGCCAGATTTCTCCACCAGGCGTTCCCTAGATTTGACATTCATAGCCAGATTTCTCTACCAGGCGGTCCCTAGATTTGACATTCATAGCCAGATTTCTCTACCAGGCGGTCCCTAGATTTGACATTCATAGCCAGATTTCTCTACCAGGCGGTCCCTAGATTTGACATTCATAGCCAGATTTCTCTACCAGGCGGTCCCTAGATTTGACATTCATAGCCAGATTTCTCTACCAGGCGGTCCCTAGATTTGACACTCATAGTCAAAGATACTTGTCATGCATTCCCATGTATCTGAATTGTGAGAAATCACCACAAGGAGTGGCACAATGTTAGCGAACTTCTTTCGACAGACCCTTGTGATCATCTTGTAGTCACACTTCGGAAAAAATAAATATGAGCTTCACATACTTTGGAAGCCACTGTATCCCACACTAAGAAACACAACAAAACAAAAGCACAAACAAAGGCCAGGATTTGGAATCTATATCACATGAATGTCAGCTCAAACAGAGGTCAGAATTTAGAATCTATTTCACATGACTGTGCTCAAACAGAGGTCAGAATTTAGATTCTGTATCACATGATTGTCATCTATAACATAAGTCAGGATTTGGAATCTATATCACATGATTGTCAGCTCAAACAGAAGTCAGAATTTAGAATCTGTATCACATGATTGTCATCTCTAACAAAAGTCAGGATTTGGAATCTATAACACATGATTATCAGCTCTAACAAAAAGTCAGGATATGCAGTCTAAGTCACATGATTGTCAACCCAAACAAAAATCAAAATTTAGAATCTATATCACATGATTGCCAGGTCTAAGTATACTATATATATATGCTTGCATTGAACAGATCGTATTCTGAGAGGCAGTGAGAAACAGCTTGAAAACCACCAAGGTGGAAACAGACAGTGACACGAGAGGAATTTTAGCAGATAATCTGACAGTACTATGTTGGAAATAGACAGCGATAAGAGAGGAACTTTAGAAGATAATCTGATAGTACTATGTTGGAAATAGACAGCGATAAGAGAGGAATTTTAGCAGATAATCTGACAGTACTATGTTGGAAATAGACAGCGATAAGAGAGGAACTTTAGAAGATAATCTGACAGTACTATGTTGGAAACAGACAGTGACAAGAGAGGAATTTTAGCAGATAATCTGACAGTACTATGTTGGAAACAGACAGTGACAAGAGGTAATTTGACAGTACTATGGTGGAAACAGACAGTGACAAGAGATAATCTGACAGTACTATGTTGGAAACAGTGACAAGAGTTAATCTGATAGTACTGTGTTGGAGGCAGTGACAAGAGATAATATGACAGTACTATGTTGGAAACAGTGACAAGAGGTAATATGACAGTACTATGTTGGAAACAATGACAAGAGATAATCTGACAGTACTGTGTTGGAGACAGTGACACGAGATAATTTGATATTACTATGTTGAAAACAGTGACAAGAGATAATCTGATAGTACTATGTTGGAAATAGACAGTGACAAGAGATGATGTGACCGTACTATGTTGGAAACAGACAGTGACAAGAGATAATTTGACAGTACTATGTTAGAAACAGTGACAGAAGATATTCTGACAATACTATGGTGGAAATAGACCGTGACAAGAGATATTCTGACAGTACTATGTTGGAAACAGTGACAAGAGATAATCAGACAGTAGTATGTTGGAAACAGACAGTGACAATAGATAATTTGACAGTATTATGTTGGAAACAGACAGTGACAATAGATAATTTGACACTACTATGTTGGAAAGAGACAGTGACAAGAGATGATTTGACAGTACTATGTTGGAAAGAGACAATGACAAGAGATGATTTGACAGTACTATGATGGAAACAACAGTGACAAGAGATGATTTGACACTACTATGTTGTAAAGAGACAGTGACAAGAGATGATTTGACAGTACTATGTTGGAAAGAGACAATGACAAGAGATGATTTGACAGTACTATGATGGAAACAGACAGTGACAAGAGATGATTTGACACTACTATGTTGGAAAGAGACAGTGACAAGAGATGATTTGACAGTACTATGTTGGAAAGAGACAATGACAAGAGATGATTTGACAGTACTATGATGGAAACAACAGTGACAAGAGATGATTTGACACTACTATGTTGGAAACAACAGTGACAAGAGATGATTTGACACTACTATGTTGGAAACAACAGTGACAAGAGATGATTTGACACTACTATGTTGGAAACAACAGTGACAAGAGATGATTTGACACTACTATGTTGGAAACAACAGTGACAAGAGATGATTTGACACTACTATGTTGGAAACAACAGTGAAAAGAGATGATTTGACACTACTATGTTGGAAACAACAGTGACAAGAGATGATTTGACACTACTATGTTGGAAACAACAGTGACAAGAGAAGATTTGACAGTACTGAGTAGTGGGAAATCACTGCAGGTACTTTGTGAATTGGACACCATCCATAACAGTGCATTGGCTAGCAGAGACTGTCGCTATCAATCGTGGAGTACATGGAGAGAAGGAGGAGTTGTATCGATTGTTTATCTAACACTGACAACAGGCTGTTTCTCTAACACTGACAATGCGGTGTGTCCCTAAGACAGATAACATGGTTTTTATCTAACATTGACAACAGGTTATTTCCCTAACACTGACAGCAGCCTATAAGTGTAACACTGACAACACGGTATTTCCCTAACACTGACAACACGGTATTTCCCTAACACTGACAACACGGTATTTCCCTAACAAACACGGTATTTCCCTAACACTGACAACACGATATTTCCCTAATACAGACAACAGGCTATTTCTCTAACACTGACAACAGGCTGTTTTTCTAACACTGACAACACAGTTTCTCTCTAATACTGACAACAGGCTATTTCTCTAACACTGACAACAGGCTATTTCTCTAACACTGACAACATGCTATTTTTCTAACACTGACAACAGGCTATTTCTCTAACACTGACAACATGCTATTTTTCTAACACTGACAACAGGCTATTTCTCTAACACTGACAACAGGCTATTTCTCTAACACTGACAACAGGCTATTTCTCTAACACTGACAACAGGCTATTTCTCTAACACTGACAACAGGCTATTTCTCTAACACTGACAACACAGTTTCTCTCTAACACTTACAACAAGCTATATCTCTAACACTGACAATAGTTTTTCTATACCACTGACAACATGGTGTGTCTTTAACACTGACAACACAGTTTTTCTCTAACACTGACAACACAAATTTTCTCTAATAATGACAACAGGCTGTTTATCTAACACTAACACCACCGTTTCTCTAACACTGACAACAGGCTGTTTCTATAATACTGATACCAGGCTGTTTCTTTAACTCTGACAACAGGTTGTTTCGTTGACAGTGACAACAAGCTCTTTCTCCTACACTGATAGGAGACTGTTTTTCTAACGCTGATAACAGGCTGATTCTCTAACACTGATAACAGTCTGTTTCTTTAACAATGATAACTGGCTGTTTCTCTAACACTGATAACAGGCTAATTCTCTAACACTGATAACAGGCTACTTCTCTAACACTGACAATGCGGTGTGTCCCTAAGACAGATAACATGGTTTTTATCTAACATTGACAACAGGTTATTTCTCTAACACTGACAGCAGGCTATAAGTGTAACACTGACAACACGGTATTTCCCTAACACTGACAACACGGTATTTCCCTAACACTGACAACACGGTATTTCCCTAACACTGACAACACGGTATTTCCCTAACACTGACAACACGATATTTCCCTAATACAGACAACAGGCTATTTCTCTAACACTGACAACAGGCTGTTTTTCTAACACTGACAACACAGTTTCTCTCTAATACTGACAACAGGCTATTTCTCTAACACTGACAACAGGCTATTTCTCTAACACTGACAACATGCTATTTTTCTAACACTGACAACAGGCTATTTCTCTAACACTGACAACATGCTATTTTTCTAACACTGACAACAGGCTATTTCTCTAACACTGACAACAGGCTATTTCTCTAACACTGACAACAGGCTATTTCTCTAACACTGACAACAGGCTATTTCTCTAACACTGGCAGCAGGCTATTTCTCTAACACTGACAACACAGTTTCTCTCTAACACTTACAACAGGCTATATCTCTAACACTGACAACAGTTTTTCTATACCACTGACAACATGGTGTATCTTTAACACTGACAACACAGTTTTTCTCTAACACTGACAACACAAATTTTCTTTAACAATGACAACAGGCTGTTTATCTAACACTGACACCACAGTTTCTCTAACACTGACAACAGGCTGTTTCTATAATACTGATACCAGGCTGTTTCTTTAACTCTGACAACAGGTTGTTTCGTTGACAGTGACAACAAGCTCTTTCTCCTACACTGATATAAGACTGTTTTTCTAACACTGATAACAGGCTACTTCTCTAACACTGATAACAGTCTGTTTCTTTAACAATGATAACTGGCTGTTTCTCTAACACTGATAACAGGCTAATTCTCTAACACTGATAACAGGCTACTTCTCTAACACTGATAACAAACTGATTCTCTAACACTGATAACAGCCTGTTTTTTAACAGTGACAACAGGTTGTTTCTCTAACATTGACAACGGGCTGTTTGACTTCGATGGATGCGTTTTAAAGCGATGAGAGTGTGAGAAGGACATGTAATAGGTGTGGAAGTTAAAAAATGACATTTTTATTGACCGTATGTCTATATAAGAACGATTAGATAGATAAATACAACAAGCAGACAGACAGGTAGACAGACAAGTAGCCAGGCAGACAGAAAAAAACATTTATACAACAGTTTATCAAATGTTTGTTATAGTTCTGAACTAATAATCAGTGTCAGACTGACAGACATAAGAAGGGACACATAACTATACTGGCCTGCTTGCAGATACTCAGGTAGAGGGGAGTATAGATACATATATCAATCATTAGATTGACGGAATAGACGGGAGACAGAGATTTGCGTCATTGGAGGCAGCGTGATACAAGAAATTTTTGGTATGAAAAAAATGTAAGAACTAATCTGCAGGCAGGTGGTTATCAATAAGAAGCTACATTACAGAAAATAACACAAAAATTCTTCATGCCAGAAACAGAAAAAAAAAACATTTTACTCTTATTAATGACAGTTTTTCATATACATCTGTAAGAATAGATACACACACACACACGAACATATACATACACAAAGATACAGACACAGACAAGAACATAGACACAAAATGACACATACAGACAAGAACATAGACACAAAGATTTAAATGTCACAGAATGTTTTTAAGTGCATAAGTAGAATTTATTGTTGTCCTTAAAATGTTGGAAAGCATTGAGACCAGAGAACGAAGGAACGAACGAACGGGTTTACTTTGGAAGAGTTAAGAATTGAGAGAGAAAGTGACCAAAGAGAGAAAGGAGAGCAGAGAGAGTGAGAGAAAGGAGAACAGATAGAGAAATGAGACCAGATAGAGAAAGGAGATCAAAGAGAGATGGGAGACCAGAGAGAGAGAAAGAAGACCAGAGAGAGAAAGGAGACCGGAGAGTGAGAGAAAGGAGAACAGAGAGAGAAATTAGACCAGATAGATAAAGGAGATCAAAGAGAAATGGGAGACCAGAGCGAGAGAGAGAGAGAGAGATAGAGGAGGCCAGAGAGAGAGAGAGAATAGAGACCAAACAGAGAAGGAAGAGTAGACAGAGAAGGTAGACAAAAAAGAGAAAGAAGACCAGAAAGAGAAGGAATACTAGAAAGAGAAAGAAGACTAGGAAGAGAGAGAGAGAGAGAGAGAGAAGGTAGGCCAGCAGAGAATGGAGATCAGAGAAAGAATGAAGACAAGAGAGAGAAGGGAGACCAGAGAGAGAATGGACGCCAGAGAGAGAGAATGGAGACCAAACATAGAAGGGAGACCAGAGAGACTTCTTCTTCTTCTTCTTCTTCCATGATTCTACTTTTAAGTCTGACGTCTCCAGTTTCATACTAGCTGTTTGCATTTCCTAACAAAAGTGCAAGGTAACTTTATTCAGATGGTGCTGCCTGGGGCGTGCCCCGACCTATAGAGCCAGTATTTCTCTGAGCAGAAGCTGTGTGGTGAGGCCACTAGCCACTTAGTTTTTGTAAATATAATACAAGGATTATTTTCTCCTGCTCTTTGTTTCTATACTTTGTATTTCCTACTCTTTGTTTCTATACTTTGTGTCTTCTGCTCTTTGTTTCTATACTTTGTATTATTATATTTTAAAAATGCCTGCAAAAATGACATTCTAGTGTAATCATGTGAGTGCTGCATGTTTCATCTAGATTTTTCAATTTTTATTTGTTGCTCTGTTATTTTTTTCTTTTTTATGTGTTCCATGAAAAGGGCATTTGCCGATACATTTTCGTCATTTATACGTTCCTATCTTACTTTTCTTCCAGTTTAATTCCTGTTCACTTCTATCATTCTCTCTTTTGGTAAAACCAAATTTCATAAATCTCAATTCTAACAAACCTAACAAACCTCAGCTCTCACAAACCTCACAAACTACAGCTCTGAACTAATAATCAGTGTCGGACTGACAGATATAAGAAGGGACACATAACTGTACTGGCCTGCTTGCAGATACTCAGGTAGAGGGGAGTATAGATACATATATCAATCATTAGATTGACGGAATAGACGGGAGACAGAGATTTGCGTCATTGGAGGCAGCATGATACAAGAAATTTTTGGTATGAAAAAAAATGTAAGAACTAATCTGCAGGCAGGTGGTTATCAATAAGAAGCTACATTACAGAAAATAACACAAAAATTCTTCATGCCAGAAACAGAAAAAAAAAACATTTTACTCTTATTAATGACAGTTTTTCATATACATCTGTAAGAATAGATACACACACACACACGAACATATACATACACAAAGATACAGACACAGACAAGAACATAGACACAAAATGACACATACAGACAAGAACATAGACACAAAGATTCAAATGTCACAGAATGTTTTTAAGTGCATAAGTAGAATTTATTGTTGTCCTTAAAATGTCGGAAAGCATTGAGACCAGAGAACGAAGGAACGAACGAACGAGTTTACTTTGGAAGAGTTAAGAATTGAGAGAGAAAGGTGACCAAATACAGAAAGGAGAGCAGAGAGAGAGTGAGAGAAAGGAGAACAGAGAGAGAAATGAGACCAGATAGAGAAAGGAGATCAAAGAGAGATGGGAGACCAGAGAGAGAGAGAGAGAGAGAGAGAGAAAGAAGACCAGAGAGAGAAAGGAGACCGGAGAGTGAGAGGAGAACAGAGATAGAAATTAGACCAGATAGAGAAAGGAGATCAAAGAGAAATGGGAGACCAGAGAGAGAGAGAGAGAGATAGAGGAGGCCAGAGAGAGAGAATAGAGACCAAACAGAGAAGGAAGAGTAGACAGAGAAGGTAGACAAAAAAGAGAAAGAAGACCAGAAAGAGAAGGAATACTAGAAAGAAAAGGAAGATCAGAAAGAGAGAGAGAAAGGAGAGAGAGAGAGAGAGAGAAGGTAGGCCAGCAGAGAATGGAGATCAGAGAAAGAATGAAGACAAGAGAGAGAAGGGAGACCAGAAAGAGAAGGGACGCCAGAGAGAGAATGGAGACCAAACAGAGAAGGGAGACCAGAGAGACTTCTTCTTCTTCTTCTTCTTGTTCTTCCTCTTCTTCTTCTTTCTTCTTCTTCTTCTTCTTCTTCTTCTTCTTCTATGATTCTACTTTTAAGTCTGACGTCTCCAGTTTCATACTAGCTGTTTGCATTTCCTAACAAAAGTGCAAGGTAACTTTATTCAGATGGTGCTGCCTGGGGCGTGCCCCGACCTATAGAGCCAGTATTTCTCTGAGCAGAAGCTGTGTGGTGAGGCCACTAGCCACTTAGTTTTTGTAAACATAATACAAGGATTATTTTCTCCTGCTCTTTGTTTCTATACTTTGTATTTCCTACTCTTTTTTTCTATACTTTGTGTCTTCTGCTCTTTGTTTCTATACTTTGTATTATTATATTTTAAAAATGCCTGCAAAAATGACATTCTAGTGTAATCATGTGAGTGCTGCATGTTTCATCTAGATTTTTCAATTTTTATTTGTTGCTCTGTTATTTTTTTCCTTTTTTATGTGTTCCAGGAAAAGGGCATTTGCCGATACATTTTCGTCATTTATACGTTCCTATCTTACTTTTCTTCCAGTTTAATTCCTGTTCACTTCTATCATTCTCTCTTTTGGTAAAACCAAATTTCATAAATCTCAATTCTAACAAACCTAACAAACCTCAGCTCTCACAAACCTCACAAACTACAGCTCTAACAAACTTCACGTACCTTGAAAACTAGAACTCTTACACACCTCACAAACCTCGCAAACTACGGCTCTCACAACCTCAAACCTCGCAAACTACGGCTCTCACAACCTCAGCTCTCACAAATCTCAAACCTCGCAAACTACGGCTCTCACAACCTCAGCTCTCACAAATCTCAAACCTCGCAAACTACGGCTCTCATGAACCTCACAAACATTGAAATCTTCAGCTCTCACAAACCTCAAAAACCAATCAAACCACAACTCTCACAGAACTCATAAACCTCACAAATCTCAGTTATAACAATCCTCAGCTATCACAGTCCTCAGTTCTCACAAACCACAGCTCTTTTAAACCTCAGCTCTCACAAATTTCAGTTCCCACAAACCTAAATTCTCACAAATCTCAGCTCTCAAAAACCTTAGCTAATAAACATCATAAATCTCACAAACTTTTCAAACCTCACAATACACAGATCTCACAAATCTCATAAACCACAGCTCTCACAAAAATCACAATTCACACAGACCTCACAAATCTCACAAACCTCACAAATCTCAGCTCTCACAAACCTCAGTCGTCACAAACGTCACAAACTTCGCAAACTACAGCTCTCACCAAACTCACACACCTCAGCTCTCACAAGCCTCACCAGCCTTGCAAACCACAAATCTCACAAACCTCACAAACCTCGCTAAATACAACTGTCACAAATCTCACAAATTACCAGTCTCACAAATCTCAGCTCTCACAAACCTCAACTCACAAAACTCACAAACCTCACAAATCTCTCAAACATCATATATCACACGAACCTCACAATCGCAGCTCTCATAAACCTCAGTTCTCAGAAACCTTACAATCCTCAGATCTCACAAACCTTATAAACCACTGCTCTCTCAAAAATGAGAAATCTAACAGACATGACAAATCTCACAAAATTCACAAATCTCAGCTTTCACAAACCTCAGCTCTCTCAAACATCACAAAACTCAGACATCTCGCACATCTCACAAACCTAACAAATCTCACAAATCTCAGCTCTCACACACCTCAGTTTTCACATACCGCACAAACCACAGCTCTCACAAACCTCACAAACAACAGCTCTCATAAATCTCTCATATCTGAGCTCTCACAAACCTCAGCTCTCGCAAACCTCAGCTCTCACAAACCTCAGCTCTCACAAACCTCAGCTCTCAGAATCCTCAGCTCTCATAAATCTCAGTTCTCACAAACCTCACAAACCTTGCAAACCACCATTCCCACAAATCTTACAAACCTCACAAAACTCCCACACTATAGTTCTCACAAACTTCATCTCTCACAAACCTAGCAAAATAAAGTTTTAACAAACCCCTCACATCTCGCAAACCACAGAAATCTCACAAGCTTCATAAATCTCAGCTCTTACAAATCTCAGCTCTCACAAATCTCATCTCTCACAAATCTGATCTCTCACAACTCACAGCTCTCACACATCTCAGCTCTCACAAATCTCAGCTATCACAAATCACAGCTCTCACAAATCTCAGCTATCACAAATCACAGCTCTCACAAGTCTCATCTCTCACAAATCTCAGCTCTCACAAATCTCAGCTATCACAAATCACAGCTCTCACAATTCTCATCTCTCACAAATCTCATCTCTCACAATTCTCATCTCTCACAAATCTCATCTCTCACAAATCTCAGCTCTCACAAATCTCATCTCTCACAAATCACAGCTCTCACAAATCACAGCTCTCACAAATCTCAGCTCTCACAAATCTCAGCTCTCACAAATCTCATCTATCACAAATCTCAGCTCTCACAAATCTCAGCTCTCACAAGCCTCACTTCTCACAAATCTCAGCTCTCACAAACCTCAGCTCTCACAAATATCAGCTCTCACAAATATCAGCTCTCACAAGCCTCACTTCTCACAAATCTCAGCTCTCACAAACCACAGCTCTCACAAACATCACGAAAATCACAAACCTCACAAATCTCACACATCTCAGCTCTCATAGACCTCACAAACCACAGCTCTCTCAAACCTCAGCTTTCACCAACCTCGCAAATCACAGCTGTCACAAACCTCACAAATCTCACAAACCTTATCTTTCACAGACCTCACAAACTTCAGGTCTCACCAACCTCACAAGCCTCACAAACCACAGCTCTCACAAACATCACAATCCTCAGTTTTCACAAACCTCACAAACCACAGCTCTCACAAAGCTCTAAAATCTCACACACCTAACAAACCTTTGCTCTCCCATGACTCATAAACCTCAGCTCCAACAAATCTCACAAACCTCAGTCCTCATAAACCTCAACTTTCAGAAACCTCGCAAATCACAGCTTTCACAAACATCACAAATCTCATACGCCTCACAAAAACCTCAGCTCTCAAATACCTCACAAACTTCAGCTCTCACAGACCTAACAAACCTCAGGTCTCACAAACCTCACAAATCACAGCTCTCACGAACCTAAGCTTTCACAAACTTCACAAACAACAGCTCTCACAAATCTCACAAACCACAACTCTCACAGACCTCATAAACCACAGCTCTCACAAACCTAACAAACAACAGCTCTCACAAACCTCATAAACCTCAACTCTCACAGACCTCACAAACATCAGATTTCACAAACAGAACAAACCTCAGCTCTCACAAACCTAACAAACCTCAGCTCTCACAGACATCACAAACCTCACAAACATCAGCTCTCACAAACGGAACAAACTTCAGCTCTCAGAAACCTAACAAACCTCAGCTCTCACAGACATCACAAATCTCACAAACATCAGCTCTCACAAACCTAACAAACCTCAGCTCTCACAGACCTCATAAACCTCACAAACGACAGCTCTCAAAAACCTAACAAACCACAATCTCACAAACCTAACAAACCACAATCTAACAAAACTCACAAACCTAACAAACCACAGCTCTCACAAACCTAGCAAACCCCAGCTCTCACAGACCTCACAAACCTCATACGCCTCACAAAAACCTCAGCTCTCAAATACCTCACAAACTTCAGCTCTCACAGACCTAACAAACCTCAGGTCTCACAAACCTCACAATCACAGCTCTCACGAACCTAAGCTTTCACAAACTTCACAAACAACAGCTCTCACAAATCTCACAAACCACAACTCTCACAGACCTCATAAACCACAGCTCTCACAAACCTAACAAACAACAGCTCTCACAAACCTCATAAACCTCAACTCTCACAGACCTCACAAACATCAGATTTCACAAACAGAACAAACCTCAGCTCTCACAAACCTAACAAACCTCAGCTCTCACAGACATCACAAACCTCACAAACATCAGCTCTCACAAACGGAACAAACTTCAGCTCTCAGAAACCTAACAAACCTCAGCTCTCACAGACATCACAAATCTCACAAACATCAGCTCTCACAAACCTAACAAACCTCAGCTCTCACAGACCTCATAAACCTCACAAACGACAGCTCTCAAAAACCTAACAAACCACAATCTCACAAACCTAACAAACCTAACAAACCACAATCTAACAAAACTCACAAACCTAACAAACCACAGCTCTCACAAACCTAGCAAACCCCAGCTCTCACAGACCTCACAAACCTCAGCTCTCACAAACCTCAGGTCTAATAAATAAAACTGTCCCGTATATGACAAATAAATATCTAAGCAAGAATGCACGGGATGGGGTGCCTGAAAAAAATGAACAAAAAACAAATAAACAATAAAGCATTCAACGTAAAAATGATGAATGAAACACTTCTGATCCTCACACATATCCTGAATAATAAAGGACAAACAAACAAACATTCAAATAAAGAGAGACACCAGCGATTTCACAAAACATGAGCAATTCAGCACAGAAAAAAAGCGAATCATTTCAAAGAATGAAAATGAAATTGTGACCCCTAGATTTATGAGAATATAAGAAAACATTTCGTTGAATTACATACTAGTTTTTATCATCTGGAAATGGAACAAAAAAGATTTATGTGGAAACTTGTTTTAAAAATATATATGGAAACATCCAAAAAATCAGTAAATAATTTGATATATTTCGTCCAAAAGGGAAAAAAGGACATCTTCGTATGTCCGCTCACACTCACAAATATATCAATCTTTTAAATTAAAAAAAATATTATCCCAAACATTACATTATACAACACAATGTGAGAACATCACAAAAAACTATCACAAATATCAGAAAATAACAGGACCTTTACTTTCTTTCAACATTAACTATAACAGAGAAATCTCACTTCTTTTCAATCAGGTAAACATAATACTCATATACTACAACTCTAATACTACAACAACACGAGAATAAATCTCACAAACCTCAACTCCCACAAACCTAAATTTTCAAAAACCTCGCAAAACACAGCTCTCACAAACCTACAAATCTCATAAGCCTCACAAAGTTCAGCTCTCACAGATCTCACAAACCTCAGCTCTCACAGATCTCACAAACCTCAGGTCTCACACAACTCACAAACCTCAGGCCTCACAGACCTCACAAAATCACAGCTCTCATAAACCTCAGATCTCACCAGACATCACACCATGAAAATAACACTGTCAAATAATATTAGAATAAGAAAATAACATTGTCATATATTATCACAACAAGAAAGTAACACTGTCATATAATATCA
Organism: Achatina immaculata; assembly: GCA_009760885.1. Taxonomy (NCBI): domain Eukaryota; kingdom Metazoa; phylum Mollusca; class Gastropoda; order Stylommatophora; family Achatinidae; genus Lissachatina; species Lissachatina immaculata. The sequence goes on from CM019691.1 coordinate 45,124,055, forward strand.
CAGAATGAAAATAACATAACGTGAAACATTACAAATACGTATGCATCATAATATCATCCTCAATAGCATAATACCAGGGGTGATTGATAAGTTCGCGGCCTAAGGTACTTGAAACACACAGCTGATATTAGGTGCATTTGTAGATCAGATTAATGTAAGATTGAACACCAAGTTTCAAGAAATTAACTGCAACCAATTATTTTACAGGCTACTAAAGTGGTAAGGGGTGGCAGAAATTAAGAAAATGGATAACATTTCTCATCGAGCAGTCATTCGCTACCTCTACATCAAGGGTTTATCATCGAAGGAGATCCATGAGGATATGGTAGAGACTCTAGGGGAGAGTGCCCCTTCTTACAGCACAGTGAAGAAATGAGCAGCTCAATTCAAACATGGAAGGGAGAGTCTGGAAGATGGTCCCCGTCCAGGAAGACCAAGAACAGTAACCACCGATGAAACTATCAGCAGAATCCATGACATGATAATGGAGGATCGACGACTAACTGAGCAGTATATTGCTACTGAGTTGGGTATCTCCCAGGAACGTGTTCATGCTATTATTCACAATGATCTTCAAATGACAAAGGTCTCTGATCGATGGGTCCCGAAACTTCTTGGAGCTGATCACAAACGACATCGTCTCAACATGTCAAGAGACAACCTTGGCCATTTTTCTGCAGATCCTGAAAGGTTTCTTCAGCAATTTGTGACGGTGGATGAGACTTGGGTTCATCAGTTTCAATCAGAAACCAAAGAACAGTCAGAGCAGTGGAAACATCATGGATCCCCACCTCCAAAGAAAGCAAGGGTGGTTCTGTCTACAGGCAAAGTGATGGCTTCCATCTTTTGGGATTCAGAGGGTGTGCTATTGGTAGACTATCTTCAAAAGGGCAGAACAGTCACCGGAGATTATTACGCTAATCTTGTGAAGCAACTGCGGGTCAATTTGAAGGAAAAGCGTCGAGGGAAATTGACGAGAGGAGTCATCTTTCATCAAGACAATGCTCCAGTTCACAAGTCGGCATTGGCAATGGCTGCCATTCATGAATGCGGCTTCCTGCTTCTTGAACATCCTCCTTATTCCCCAGATTTGGCCCCTTTGGACTATTACCTGTTTACCAAACTCAAAAAGGAGCTCAGTGGTGGCAGATTTGCTTCAGATGATGACGTCATTCATGCTGTAGACCACTTTCTACTGGCATAAGATGCTGACTTTTACAAAGAAGGATCGCTGGACTAAGTGCATAAACTATGTTGAGAAATAACACAAAAATGTCTATGGACTATATTGAGAAATAACACAAAAATGTCTATGGACTATGTTGAGAAATAACACAAAAATGTCTATGGACTATGTTGAGAAATAACACAAAAATGTCTATGGACTATGTTGAGAAATAAGACAAAAATGTCTATGGACTATGTTGAGAAATAACACAAAAATGTTGTCCACAAATAATCAGTTGTACATTATACCGAGAACTTATCAATCATTCCTCGTATCATCCTGAGGGAATATTGACGCTGAGATTGAGAACAGATGCAATAAAGCAAATCAAGTCATTATATAACAGTATATAGAATGTTAGAATATAAGATAGATAACTCATCTGAGAATTGGAAAAATTAATATAAAAAGAGTTATCTTCTAAAGCAATCAGCTGTTTGTGAGTAGAGTCCACTCGCGTTGTCTCAATTTTCACGTGCGACTCATGGGTCACGGGTAAGGTATGACAAAGTAAGGTCAGGTGAGAGAGAAATCATATGACTGATGAGAGCTGTGTCTTGTGTATCGTCTGGACAAGACGTAGATTTAGGTTGTTATATATGTAGTCTTTAGAAAGGTAGTAGTTAGTGAAATAGTTACAGAAAAAGAGTGTAGTAGGGTGTTCTGATGGCGACAAACATCTTCCGGGAAAATATGTTCTGTCGTGGAATTGTAAATTACGTCCAGTCTTGTGTTCTCGCAGTTTGTTGATGCCTTGTCGTCCTCGTCATATCGCTCATCGACTCATCGCCACCCCGTGCATCATTAAAGTCACTTCAAATTATAACATTGCGGCTTCTGTGTTGCTATTTTCACTGAGAAAGAATGACCCTGAGAGCAAGTAAGTCTGCGAAGTGAATATCAAAACTGACCCAAAATAGATATGAGACAAAAGCTAAAAGTAATATAAGGAAGAACATTATTACAGCGGACAATAGTGGACATTTACCGAGAGGTGGATAATTATAAGCAACAGGTTTACCTCTACACAAAAGTAGAAGAGTAGACGAGTAGAAGAGAGAATCTCAGAGGATACTGCTTTAACTGGACAAATGACTCCTTTACTGAAAAACAAATAAACCACAACTGAATCAAAAGGGGCACTGTACAACACAGTTTTCCTCCCAACTCTTTGCTGTCAATGTCGAACATGGACGCTAACAGCCAAAAACAAAAGAAAAATCACCAAGACAGAAATGAGATGTTTAAGGAGAATACTAAATGTAACAAGAAGAGACCAGATAAGAAATGAAACGATCAGGGCAAAGGTTGGAGAAACACCAGTATTACACCATATCCAGAAACAACAAGTCAGATGGTTTGGCCATGTTACACGGTTGCCATCAGACATTATATCACAGACAACATTCACTCTAAGATTTGTAGGTAACAGAGGAAGAGGCCGCCCATGAAGAAGATGGAGAGAGAAAATTACAGAAACATTAAATATCCCATTATATGAAGCAAATCATCGAGCCATATCAGGACGTTTATTTGTCCTCTTCACACCGAAAGGTATATAAGGTAGAAGACAAGAGAAGACAAGACAAGAAAATAACACTCTCAAATAATATCACAAGAAAGTAGCACTGTCGTATAATATTACAATATGAAAATAACAGCCGTATAATGTCACAACAAGAAAGTAACACTGTCATATAATATTAATATATGAAAATAACACTGTCATATAATATTCATTCATTCATTAGCATGTCCCTTGCGGAACTTTACCTCCCTAACAGCACTCCTGTAGGCCTCTCGGTTGTGAGCAAGATGGCCTGCTGCTGCTGCATCCATTTGCAGATCGTCAACGATGTCTTGCAGCCATCTTCGTTTTGGTCTTCCTCTTTTTCTTTTTCCCATTATGTATCCTTCCAATACGGTCTTCTCTAAATTATCATGACGTTTAATGTGTCCAAAATATTTAAGTTTTCTCTCTTTAATTCTCTTTACTAGCCATCCTTCTTCAATATTAAGCTCTTGTAGTATAGATATATTTGTTCTTTTTTGTGTCGACGATATTTGGAGAACTCTTCTGTAGCATTTACATTTAAAGGCATTTATGTGTTTGGTTCTCAGCTGTTTTGTTAAGTGTCCAGGTCTCACAGGCATATGTTGCGATGGGAAAGATGCATGCGCTTAAAAATCTTATTTTTGTGGATCTGTCTGTTCCTCTCCACAGATTCTTTATTTGTTTTACTTTCTGAAGAGCGATAGATGTCCTCCTTTTAATTTCCCTCATTGTATCTCCATTATTAGTTAGCAGTGATCCAAGATATTCAAAATTCTCCACTTCTTCCAATTTTTCCTCATTGAAACATATTTCAGCTGCCTTGTTTGTTTTGTCAGTTGTCATCATTTTTTTTTCTTTACATTAAGATAGAGGTTCTGCTCTTCGCTGTTCTTACGGACTGACATAATTAGTTTTTCCATTCCTTCTTGTGTTGTGGACAGCAATACTGTGTCATCAGCATATCTAATCTCTGGTATTTCATAACCTCCAATTGTTATGGCATCGTAATATTCTTTGTCTACATCTTCTCTAACATTCCTCATTATATTTTCAGTATACAAGTTAAATAAGTAGGGTGACAATATGCACCCCTGACGGACCCCTTGTTTTATGTCAAACCAACTTGTTGTTTCACCATTTATTCTTACTGCTGCCTGTTGGTCTAGATACAGCAGTGATGTTAGTTGTATCAAATGTGTTGGAGATCCCATTTTTCTATTATTTCCCAAAGTTTCTGATGTTGCACACAATCAAATGCCTTTGAGTAGTCTATAAAGGATAAAGATTCACATTAAACTCTCTGCATTTCTCTATTATTAATCTTAGATTGAATATATGATCTCTTGATCCTCTTCCTTGCCTGAAACCAGCTTGAACCATATTGACTTCTTCTTCTATTTTCTGTCGAAGTCTACCCATTATGATTTTTAACAGAATTTTACTGGTATGACTAATCAGGGCAACAGTTCTGTAGTTTGTGCATAATTTCAGGTTACCCTTTTTTGGCAGTGGTATGAATATAGTTCTTTTCCATTCTTTTGGCCAAATACCTGAATGCCATATCTTTTTGCACAGTGCATGATAGATTGTTGCACACTCATTTCCTCCTGCTTTAATAAATTCAGCTGTTATCTCATCACATCCTGGTGATTTGCCATTTTTCAGATTCTTTATTGGCCATAAAACTTCTTCTATTGTCGGTTCGGGTTCTTTCTCCTCCAATAATAATTCACACTGTTGATTTCTGTTTCCACAGTCGGTTGTTTCATACATTCCTTTGCAATATTCCTTCCATCTTTCTAGAATTTCCTCTGTCTCTGTCAAGGTATTCCCCATCTCATCACAAATTACATTTAGCTTAGGTGTGACATTTCTCGTCAACGTCTTCATTTCTTTAAACATTTCACTATCACTTCCACACTTCTGATGTCCTTCTATTCTTTCACAACAATCTTGTATGTATTGTTTTTTGTCTTTTCTTATGTTTCTTCGTACTTCTCTTGTTGAAGTTTTATATTTCTCTTTGTTGTTGTTTGTCACTTTCCATTGCGTCTTCATTTCTCTACTTTGTTTTATCGGTTCTAGTTGTTTGCTTATCTGACTTATCTCTGCGTTGTTCTTGAATTCATTCCACCTTATACCGAGGATTTTCTTTAGGCATTTGTTTTCCAAAGAGTATAATTTTTTGTCTGTTTCTTTAGTTGTTTCCAGCTTTCACATGCATAAATAAGGGTGAATATTACATTTGAATTGAACAATCTAACCTGGTTTTGTGCTTATATTTTTTTTAATTCCATATGTTCTCAAGATTATTGAACGTCGATGCTGCTTTTGCAATTCGAATTTTAGCTTCCTTTCTGGTGTCACCATCCTGGTCTATGTAGCTGCCGAGATATGCAAAATGGTTTGCTTCTTCAACAGCTGTTCCTTCTACGTATATTTTTTCTTCGTATAATATTACAATATGAAAATAACAAAGTCATATAATATTACAACTTAAAAATAGTACTGTCATATAATACCACAACAGGAAAATAACACCGTCATATAAGACCTGCTATCTCTATAGATCTACACATATAAGACCTCCTATCTCTAAGACCTGCTATCTCTACAGATCTCCACATATAATACGTACTATCTCTGCAGATCTCTACATATAAGACCTACTATCTCTGCAGATCTGCACATATAAGACCTACTGTCTGGACATATCTTTAATAAAAGACCTACTTTCACCACAAAACAGTGCAAGCAGCCTAGCATGTGTAACAAGTTTAGTAACGTCTACACAGATCACCGTGTGTAACAAGTTTAGTAACGTCTACACAGATCACCGTGTGTAACAAGTTTAGTAAAGTCTACACAGATCACCGTGTGTAACAAGTTTAGTAAAGTCTACACAGATCACCGTGTGTAACAAGTTTAGTAAAGTCTACACAGATCACCGTGTGTAACAAGTTTAGTAAAGTCTACACAAATCACCGTGTGTAACAAGTTTAGTAAAGTCTACATAGATCACCGTGTGTAACAAGTTTAGTAAAGTCTACATAGATCACCGTGTGTAACAAGTTTAGTAAAGTCTACATAGATCACCGTGTGTAACAAGTTTAGTAAAGTCTACATAGATCACCGTGTGTAACAAGTTTAGTAAAGTCTACATAGATCACCGTGTGTAACAAGTTTAGTAAAGTCTACATAGATCACCGTGTGTAACAAGTTTAGTAAAGTCTACATAGATCACCGTGTGTAACAAGTTTAGTACAGATTATTATTTTTTCTTTGTTGTACTATTTCTCTATCGATTATGTTTTTATTTATGAGTTGGGTGTGCGTGTGTGTGTGTGCGTGCACACACGAGGGTTGGTCAAATTCACGACAAACAACCACAAATTTAATTAGTGTTCCCAAACTTTTATATCTGCTTCCCTTCCTGGGTTGTTTTAAATAAGTGTAAAAGGTTCAGATGTGAAATCAAGAAACGTTCACCAACACAATGAAATAGCACAAACAATCAATTTTATACGATCATCAACACAATAAAGTAGTACAAACTGTCAGTTTTATACTTATCAGAAATAATTGTCATCATGGGATGTGTCAGCCTAGAAGTAAGAAAGCAACTGAAAGTCATATACTAGAAACTGATGGAACTGATAAACACAGTGACAGGTATTAGGTCGAGAGTGGAAATGAGCCACTTATCACAGATAAGTGACACCAATCATATTACAGATACGTTTTACCAATCATATCACAGAAAATGATATCAATCAAATCACAGATAAATGACACTAGTCACATCAAAGATAAATGCTACAAATAATATCACACATAAGTGTAATCAATCATATCACAGACAAGTGACACCAATCATATCACAGATAAGAGGTACCAATCATATTATAGATAAGTAGGACCCACAATATAACAGATACATGACACCAATCATACCACAGAAAAGTGACACCAATCATATCACATATAAGAGGTATCAATAATATCACTGATGAGTGACACCAATCATATCACAGATAGGTGACACCAATCATATCACAGATAAGAGGTACTAATCATATCACAGATAAGTGACACCATTGATATCTCAGATAAGAGGTACCAATTATATCACAGATAAGAGGTACCAATCATATCACAGATAAGATGTACCAATCATATCACATATAAGAGGTACCAATCATATCACAGATAAATGACACCAATCATATCACAGATAAGTGACACCAATTATATCACAAATAAGAGGTACTAATCATATCACAGATAAGAGGTACCAATCATATCACAGATAAGAGATACCAATCATATCACAGATAAGTAGTACCTATAATATAACATATACTTAACACCAATTATACCCAGATAAGTGACACCAGTCGTATCACAGATAAGACGTATCAATAATATCTCTGATGAGTGACACCAATCATATCACAGACAAGAGGTACCAAGTATATCACAGATAAGAGATACCAATTGTATCATAGATAAGAGGTACCAATCTTATCACAGATAAGAGGCACCAACTATATTCCAGATAAGAGATACCAATTATATCAAGGATAAGAAGTACCAATTATATCACAGATAAAAGGTACCAATTATATCACAGATAAGAGGTACCAATTATATCACAGATAAAAGGTACCAATTATATCACAGATAAGAGGTACCAATTATATCACAGATAAAAGGTACCAATTATATCACAGATAAAAGGTACCAATTATATCACAGATAAGAGGTACCAATTATATCACAGATAAGAGGTATCAATTATATCACAGATAAGTGACACCAATTATATTACAGATAAGAGGTACCAATTATATTACAGATAAGAGGTACTAATTATATCACAGATAAGAGGTACCAATTATATCACAGATAAGAGGCACCAATTATATCACAGATAAGAGGTACCAATTATATCACAGATAAGAGGTACCAATTATATCACAGATAAGAGGTACCAATTATATCACAGATAAGAGGTACTAATTATATCACAGATAAGAGGTACCAATTATATCACAGATAAGAGGTACCAATTATATTACAGATAAGAGGTACCAATTATATCACAGATAAGAGGTATCAATTATATCACAGATAAGTGACACCAATTATATTACAGATAAGAGGTACCAATTATATCACAGATAAGAGGTATCAATTATATCACAGATAAGTGACACCAATTATATTACAGATAAGAGGTACCAATTATATCACAGATAAGAGGTATCAATTATATCACAGATAAGTGACACCAATTATATTACAGATAAGAGGTACCAATTATATCACAGATAAGAGGTACCAATTATATCACAGATAAGAGGTACCAATTATATCACAGATAAGAGGTATCGTCTACATCGCAGATAAAGCGGTGCTATTCCTCCCTCCCTGCTCCAGAAATAAAAAGTGAGCAAAGGGAAACAACCCATTGTCTTCTTCAAACCTATACAAGTGAAAAGATTTATTCCAGTTATTGCCTTCTTCACAACGTACTTCGTACACTAGTACTATCAGCTCTTTGCTTCTACTATCAGCATCAACAATAATATTTCAACATTTGTCACATTTTGTTCTGTGGTAGAATGTTCTCTTAACTGACTGTGTTCTGTGATAGAATGTTCTCGTAACTATGTTCTGTGATAGAATATTCTCGTAACTGACTGTGTTCTGTGATAGAATGTTCTCGTAACTATTTTCTGTGGTAGAATATTCTCGTAACTGACTGTGTTCTGTAATAGAATGATCTCGTAACTGTGTTCTGTGATAGAATGATCTCGTAACTATGTTCTGTGATAGAATGTTCTCTTAACTGACTGTGTTCTGTGATAGAATGATCTCGTAACTGTGTTCTGTGATAGAATGTTCTCGTAACTATATTCTGTGATAGAATGTTCTCGTAACTGACTGTGTTCCTGCGATGATATATTTTACTAAATCTGTTTTTGTTTGTTTCTTTTTACAGATTTAGTGAGAAAGGCATGTTGTTATGGGTGGAGGCTTTTTCTAAACTGATTAATAGACATCTTTAGTTTTACAACTCTAATCTGATTATTAGATATCTTCTTTAGTTTTACAACTCCACACATGTTGTTAGATATCTTCTTTAGGTTTACAACTCCACTCAGGTTATTAGATATCTTCTTTAGGTTTACAACTCCACTCAGGTTATTAGATATCTTCTTTAGGTTTACAACTCCACTCAGGTTATTAGATATCTTCTTTAGGTTTACAACTCCACTCAGGTTATTAGATATCTTCTTTAGTTTTACAACTCCACTCAGGTTATTAGATATCTTCTTTAGGTTTACAACTCCACTCAGGTTATTAGATATCTTCTTTAGTTTTACAACTCCACTCAGGTTATTAGATATCTTCTTTAGGTTTACAACTCCACTCAGGTTATTAGATATCTTCTTTAGTTTTACAATTCCACTCAGGTTATTAGATATCTTCTTTAGGTTTACAACTCCACTCAGGTTATTAGATATCTTCTTTATGTTTACAACTCCACTCAGGTTATTAGATATCTTCTTTAGGTTTACAACTCCACTCAGGTTATTAGATATCTTCTTTAGTTTTACAATTCCACTCAGGTTATTAGATATCTTCTTTAGGTTTACAACTCCACACAGGTTATTAGATATCTTCTTTAGTTTTACAACTCTACTCAGGTTATTAGATATCTTCTTTAGTTTTACAACTCCACTCAGGTTATTAGATATCTTCTTTAGGTTTACAACTCCACTCAGGTTATTAGATATCTTCTTTAGTTTTACAATTCCACTCAGGTTATTAGATATCTTCTTTAGGTTTACAACTCCACTCAGGTTATTAGATATCTTCTTTATGTTTACAACTCCACTCAGGTTATTAGATATCTTCTTTAGGTTTACAACTCCACTCAGGTTATTAGATATCTTCTTTAGTTTTACAATTCCACTCAGGTTATTAGATATCTTCTTTAGGTTTACAACTCCACACATCCTGTTAGATATCTTCTTTATGTTTACAATCCCACACAGGTTGTTAGATGTCTTCTTTAGTTTTACAACTCCACACAGACTCTTATATATCTTCTTTAGTTTTACAACTCCACACAGACTGTTAAATATCTTCTTTAGTTTTACAACTCCACACAGACTGTTAGACATCTTCTTTAGATTTACAACTTCACAATCTTATGATAAAATATGCTAAACCTGAGCCATTTCTTTCTTTTCATGATTTGAGAAACTAAGAATGTTTTGATAATATTATCACTGAAAACGTTCCAGAATTTCAGCATTTGAAAACTAAAAAACTGTTTAAAATATATGTTTAATGATGTAGATGTTGCTATGTGTCATCACTTGCTGATGATGTAGATATCAGTGTGTGTTATTACTTGTTGATGTTTTAGATGTCAGTGAGTCATTACTTGTTGATGATGTACAAGTTTGTGTGTTATTGCTTGTTGATGATGTAGATGTTGGTGTGTATTATTACCTGTTGATGATGTAGACGTCAGTGTGTTATTACTTGTTGATGATGTAGATGCCAGTGTGTCTTATTAATTGTTGATGATGTAGATGCCAGTGTGTCTTATTACTTGTTGACGATGTAGATATCAGAGTTCTTATTACTTGTTGACGATGTAGATGTCAGTGTGTCTTATTACTTGTTGACGATGTAGATGTCAGTGTGTGTTATTACCTGCTGACGATGTAGATGTCAGTGTGTCTTATTACTTGTTGACGATGTAGATGTCAGTGTGTGTTATTACTTGTTGACGATGTAGATGTCAGTGTGCCTTATTACTTGTTGACGATGTAGATGTCAGTATGTGTTATTACCTCCTGACGATGTAGATGTCAGAATTCTTATTACTTGTTGACGATGTAGATATCAGTGTGTGTTATTACTTGTTCCGATGTAGATGTCAGTGTGTGTTATTACTTCCTGACGATGTAGATGTCAGTGTGTGTTATTACTTGTTGACGATGTAGATGTCAGTGTGTGTTATTACTTGCTAACGATGTAGATGTCAGAGTTCTTATTACTTGCTAACGAGGTAGATGTCAGAGTTCTTATTACTTGCTGACGATGTAGATGTCAAAGTTATTATTACTTGTTGACGATGTAGATGTCAAAGTTCTTATTACTTGTTGCCGATGTAGATGTCAGTGTGTGTTATTACTTGTTGACGATGTAGATGTCAGTGTGTGTTATTACTTGCTGACGACGTAGATGTCAGAGTTCTTATTACTTGCTGACGATGTAGATGTCAGAGTTCTTATTACTTGTTGACGATGTAGATGTCAGTGTGTCTTATTACTTGTTGACGATGTAGATGTCAGTGTTCTTATTACTTGTTGACGATGTAGATGTCAGTGTGTCTTATTACTTGTTGACGATGTAGATGTCAGTGTGTGTTATTACCTGCTGACGATGTAGATGTCAGTGTGTCTTATTACTTGTTGACGATGTAGATGTCAGTGTGTGTTATTACTTGTTGACGATGTAGATGTCAGTGTGCCTTATTACTTGTTGCCGATGTAGATGTCAGTGTGTGTTATTACCTCCTGACGATGTAGATGTCAGTGTGTGTTATTACTTGTTCCGATGTAGATGTCAGTGTGTGTTATTACTTCCTGACGATGTAGATGTCAGTGTGTGTTATTACTTGTTGACGATGTAGATGTCAGTGTGTGTTATTACTTGCTAACGATGTAGATGTCAGAGTTCTTATTACTTGCTAACGAGGTAGATGTCAGAGTTCTTATTACTTGCTGACGATGTAGATGTCAAAGTTATTATTACTTGTTGACGATGTAGATGTCAAAGTTCTTATTACTTGTTGCCGATGTAGATGTCAGTGTGTGTTATTACTTGTTGACGATGTAGATGTCAGTGTGTGTTATTACTTGCTGACGACGTAGATGTCAGAGTTCTTATTACTTGCTGACGATGTAGATGTCAGAGTTCTTATTACTTCCTGACGATGTAGATGTCAGTGTGTGTTATTACTTGTTGACGATGTAGATGTCAGTGTGTGTTATTACTTGCTGACGACGTAGATGTCAGAGTTCTTATTACTTGCTGACGATGTAGATGTCAGAGTTCTTATTACTTGTTGACGATGTAGATATTAGTGTGTGTTATTACTTGCTAACGATGTAGATGTCAGAGTTCTTATTACTTGCTAACGAGGTAGATGTCAGAGTTCTTATTACTTGCTGACGATGTAGATGTCAGAGTTCTTATTACTTGCTGACGAGGTGGATGTCAAAGTTCTTATTACTTGTTGACGATGTAGATGTCAGTGTGTGTTATTACTCTCTGACGTTGTAGATGTCAGAGTTCTTATTACTTGCTGATGATGTAGATGTCAGAGTTCTTATTGCTTGTTGATGATGTAGATGTTACAGTGTGTGTTATTACTTGCTAACGATGTAGATGTCAGAGTTCTTATTACTTCCTAACAATGTAGATGTCAGAATTCTTATTACTTGTTGACGATGTGGATGTCGGAGTTCGTATTACTTGCTGACGATGTAGATGTCAAAGTTCTTATTACTTGTTGACGATGTAGATGTTAGTGTGTGTTATTACTTGCTAACGATGTAGATGTCAGAGTTCTTATTACTTGCTGATGATGTAGATGTCAGAGTTCTCATTACTTTCTGACGATGCAGATGTTACAGTGTGTGTTATTACTTGCTAACGATGTAGATGTCAGAGTTCTTATTACTTGCTGATGATGTAGATGTCAGAGTTCTTATTACTTGTTGACGATGTAGATGTCAGTGTGTGTTATTACTTGCTAACGATGTAGATGTCAGAGTTCTTATTACTTACTGATGATGTAGATGTCAGAGTTCTTATTACTTGCTAACGATGTGGATGTTAGAGTTCTTATTACTTGCTAACGATGTAGATGTCAGAGTTCTTATTACTTGCTAACGATGTAGATGTCAGAGTTCTTATTACTTGCTGACGATGAGTTAAGCTAAGGTTAGCGCGCTCATCTCTGACGCTTCGGTCAGTGCTTCAAGTCCGGCCAAGGCGCTCTAGTCACCCCCAAAGGTAGCCGCGTTTTTCTGGAGCTACGAATGTAAAGGCACCCAGGCTAGATGCTGATCACATCACAGAAAGGAACTCTAGTCTGCTGATAACACCACAGACAGGGGCTCTAGTCTGCTGATCACACCACAGACAAAGGCTCTAGTCTGCTGATCACACCACAGACAAGGGCTCTAGTCTGCTGATCACACCACAGACAAAGGCTCTAATCTGCTGATCACACCACAGACAATGGCTCTAGTCTGCTGATCACACCACAGACAAGGGCTCTAGTCTGCTGATCACACCACAGACAAGGGCTCTAGTCTGCTGATCACACCAGAGACAATGGCTCTAATCTGCTGATCACACCACAGACAATGGCTCTAGTCTGCTGATCACACCACAGACAGGGGCTCTAGTCTGCTGATCGCACCACAGACAATGGCTCTAGTCTGCTCATCACACCACAGACAATGGCTCTGGTCTGCTGACGAGTCAAGCAACACATGGCCCCGAATACGAAGTCTCCTAAATGCAACTGTTTCATGTACGGCAGACGCAATTATCACTTATAATTTAAAAAATAAATAAATAAAATGTTTTAGGAGTTCAAAATAAACAGAATTTGACAAAAACATCTTTGAGCTGATATTCTTGTTTATTATGTGAATGCTTACATTAGCAGTCTCTTTCGTGTGCTCTCTCTAGTTACTCTAACACTGTGCCTCGTAAGTTATTATCATACTGTTATTATAGCCGTGTATATTAGGATAATATTATAATTATTATTTGTTATTATTACTAGTAGAATTTTTATTATAGTTATGATTATTATTGATACGTAAAAAGTAGGTAAGAAACCACAGAAAATTTGAGAACTGGTGGGAGAGGGCACTCCTATGGTAGAAGTAGTACTAGACAGAAATAAGTAGATATTTAGAAATACTAGATGCTGACAATGAATACGGAAAAAAGAAGAACATAAAGATAGGAGAGCAACGACAGACAGAACAGATGGTCAAGTAGAGCAAATAGATATTCAGGAGATAGGAAACAGCCGAGAAGCAGAAGTAGTTTAGCACAGATAGAAGAAAGCATTCCAGACACAAGAGGATTATTAGTATCACGTGAGGAATGTAGAAGATTTGATACTTTTGAAACTTTGCGTAAATTGTTTTCTGAGATGTCTCAATTTGATACTTGTGAATTTCATTTGTGTACATTAAAAGTGAACTATAATTTGATTCAAGAAAGAACTATTTGAATTTTATAGTGATTTTGTGTGTCAAGATTTCAGCCTTGTGGGGAAATATAGCACCACGTGTTGTGACATTCAGAAATATGGAAGTAAACAAAAAACAAACGTAGTAGCGCATTCCATAAATAAAAAGTGACAATAGAGTTCTTATTACTTGCTAACGATATAGATGTCAGAGTTCTTATTACTTGCTAACGATGTAGATGTCAGTGTGTTTTATTACTTGCTAACGATGTAGATGTCAGAGTTCTTATTACTTGCTGATGATGTAGATGTCAGAGTTCTTATTACTTGCTGACGATGTGGATGTCAGAGTTCTTATTACTTGCTGACGATGTAGATGTCAGAGTTCTTATTACTTGCTGACGATGAGTTAAGCTAAGGTTAGCGCGCTCATCTCTGACGCTTCGGTCAGTGCTTCAAGTCCGGCCAAGGCGCTCTAGTCACCCCCAAAGGTAGCCGCGTTTTTCTGGAGCTACGAATGTAAAGGCACCCAGGCTAGATGCTGATCACACCAAAGACAGGGGCTGTAGTCTGCTGATCACACCACAGAAAGGAACTCTAGTCTGCTGATCACACCACAGAAAGGAACTCTAGTCTGCTGATCACACCACAGACAAGGGCTCTAGTCTGCTGATCACACCACAGACAAAGGCTCTAATCTGCTGATCACACCACAGACAATGGCTCTAGTCTGCTGATCACACCACAGACAAGGGCTCTAGTCTGCTGATCACACCACAGACAAGGGCTCTAGTCTGCTGATCACACCAGAGACAATGGCTCTAATCTGCTGATCACACCACAGACAATGGCTCTAGTCTGCTGATCACACCACAGACAGGGGCTCTAGTCTGCTGATCGCACCACAGACAATGGCTCTAGTCTGCTCATCACACCACAGACAATGGCTCTGGTCTGCTGACGAGTCAAGCAACACATGGCCCCGAATACGAAGTCTCCTAAATGCAACTGTTTCATGTACGGCAGACGCAATTATCACTTATAATTTAAAAAATAAATAAATAAAATGTTTTAGGAGTTCAAAATAAACAGAATTTGACAAAAACATCTTTGAGCTGATATTCTTGTTTATTATGTGAATGCTTACATTAGCAGTCTCTTTCGTGTGCTCTCTCTAGTTACTCTAACACTGTGCCTCGTAAGTTATTATCATACTGTTATTATAGCCGTGTATATTAGGATAATATTATAATTATTATTTGTTATTATTACTAGTAGAATTTTTATTATAGTTATGATTATTATTGATACGTAGAAAGTAGGTAAGAAACCACAGAAAATTTGAGAACTGGTGGGAGAGGGCACTCCTATGGTAGAAGTAGTACTAGACAGAAATAAGTAGATATTTAGAAATACTAGATGCTGACAATGAATACGGAAAAAAGAAGAACATAAAGATAGGAGAGCAACGACAGACAGAACAGATGGTCAAGTAGAGCAAATAGATATTCAGGAGATAGGAAACAGCCGAGAAGCAGAAGTAGTTTAGCACAGATAGAAGAAAGCATTCCAGACACAAGAGGATTATTAGTATCACGTGAGGAATGTAGAAGATTTGATACTTTTGAAACTTTGCGTAAATTGTTTTCTGAGATGTCTCAATTTGATACTTGTGAATTTCATTTGTGTACATTAAAAGTGAACTATAATTTGATTCAAGAAAGAACTATTTGAATTTTATAGTGATTTTGTGTGTCAAGATTTCAGCCTTGTGGGGAAATATAGCACCACGTGTTGTGACATTCAGAAATATGGAAGTAAACAAAAAACAAAACGTAGTAGCGCATTCCATAAATAAAAAGTGACAATAGAGAAAATCAAGCATCCATTGATTCAAGTGGCAGAATTATAAGACAGTATCAATCAGAGAACGCTTCAGTTCATCAATATATATTTCCTAACCTTAAAGTATTATGTAACAAAGATGAAAGTGGTTCATACCACCGCGGACGTTCAGTGGCTGAAAATATTTCCTGTACTACATATATATTTCCATAACATGAAAAATAATGAAGACAACTGTCACATAGTATATTTCATTAATCATAAGAAAAACAAGAACTGAACATCGCTTACATGGAGGAAGATAACATTCCGACACGATGATACAGGCCCAGTGTTATCTGAATAGTGAAAGAAGGAAACTGAAAACAAAAGAAGCTACACAGATAAAATTGTGGGTTAAAAAAAAGGTACTGGACGGGAAGAAAGATAGATAATACAATTCTCAGAAATATTCAAAACTTTAACAAAGGTGTAGAAGCAATAGCGAAATGTAATCAAAGCTCTTAGAGGAAGTCCAGTAAATAGGGTGGAGAATATGACAGTCGTTGGTACACATATGGAATTCAAAAGTTATAAGCACAAAAACCAAGTTAAGACTATTCAATTCAAATGTAATATCCACCCTCATTTATGCATGCGAAAGCTGGAAAACAACTAAAGAAATAGAAAAGAAATTAGACTCTTTTGAAAACAAATGCCTAAGGAAAATACTCGGCATCAAGTGGAATGAATTCAAGAATAATGCAGAGATAAGACAGATGACTGAACAACAACCAGTCTCATGGGTGATCAGGAAAAGGAGATGGACATATGTTGGTCACTTGATGAGAAGAAATGATCAGAGAATCCCAAAACAAGCTATCAAGTGGAACACAACAGGCCGAAGAAAAAGGGGCAGACCGCGTGAAACTCTGAAGAGGACATTATTAAGAGAGGCCAAGTTAACAGGCATAAAATCCTTTGCTGAGGTTGAAAGACTCGCCGAAGACAGGAAAAATTGGCGAACTACTTTGCGAGCCCTATGTGACGTCTAACGGCACGGGAAGGATATGAGATATGAGATGAGATGATGGTACACTTTGGTCACGTCATGAAAGTAAATATACTGGAAAAAGTGACAGTCGTTGGTACACTTTGGTCACGTCATGAAAGTAAATATACTGGAAAAAGTGACAGTCGTTGGTACACTTTGGTCACGTCATGAAAGTAAATATACTGGAAAAAGTGACAGTCGCTGATTTTTCTTTGTCTCACGTCTCACTAAAGTGCTTTGTCTATGATTTTTTCCAGGTCTAATCATACAAAATTTGTTCTCTTACTTTACTGTACCAAAGCCTCGTAGTTTCCTATTTATAAAAAATTATAAAAAATTGTTCATTAAATCTATATCCGAAACTAACTTCATGTAATAAGTATTCGTTCATTTGTTATTGTTGTTCAAGTTTGCACCAGACATGGCAGGAGACCTTGTGTATATTTGTCTAGTTGGTACCTGCTAGAGAGAATGAATCTAAGCTACGGAATTTCTGTGTGTCACGACCTCGTTTCTTCCCGGGTGTCACGATCTCTCATGTCTGCTGAGCAGTTGCTAAAGACTTTGTCAACAAAACACCTTTTTTGGGGTGCTAGTTGGCTAAGTCGATAGTACGCTGTTCTCTCGTGGCTAGACGGCTGCTCGTCCTACCGGAGTCCGTGTTCGATTCCCAGGTAATGCTCTTGTGATTTTTCTTTCTCTCACGTCTCACTAAAGTGCTTTGTCTACGATTTTTTCGAGGTCTAATCATACAAAATTTGTTCTCTTACTTTACGGTACACTTTGGTCACGTCGTGAGAGTAGAGAGACTGGAAAAAGTGACAGTCGTTGGTACACTTTGGTCACGTCGTGAGAGTAGAGAGACTGGAAAAAGTGACAGTCTTTGCTATACTTTAGTCACGTCATGAGAGTAAAGAGACTAGAGAAAGTGACAGTCCTTGCTACACTTTGGTGACGTCATAAAAGTAAAGAGATTGGAGAATTCGACAGTCATTGGTACACTTTGGTTACGTCAAAAAAGCAAAGAGATTGGAGAATTTGACAGCCACTGGTACATTTTGGTCACGTCATGAGAGTAAAGAAATTGGAGAATAATGTCAGGTGGATAGCAGAAAAGAGAGAGAAAAATCTGATCAGAATTGTTACTGAACATAACAGAATGAGAACACATGCTTGTCCAGCTTACGTACACGGCACTTGATGATGATACTGCGTTTCTGACACGTATGAGTATAGGTGAAGTAGAAATACGTCACACACTAGTTCTGGTCACGTGACAGGCGAGAAATACGTCACGCACTAGTTCTGGTCACGTGACGGGCGATACCGGAAACTGGTGTCTAAGACTATATCAGGGAAAACAGCACAGATGTTTCATGTAGGTCTATGGGTGAGCTGTTAGCAGAACATTTTCATGTAGATCTTTGGATGAGCTGGTAGCAGAACATTTTCATGTAGATCTTTGGATGAGCTGGTAGCAGAACATTTCCATGTAGATCTTTGGATGAGCTGGTAGCAGAACATTTTCATGTAGATCTTTGGATAAGCTAGTAGCAGAACATTTTCATGTAGATCTTTGGATGAGCTGGTAGCAGAACATTTTCATGTAGATGTTTAGATGTTTTAGATGAGTTGGATGAGCTGGTAGCAAAACATTTCCATGTAGATCTTTGGATGAGTTGGTAGCAGAATATTTGCACTATAGAATTTTGTGTCAAATAAAAACAGAATATTTGAATGTAGAATTTGGGTAAGATAGCAAAATATTCATTGACTGTATATTCTGAGTTAGATAATAGCAAATATTATAATGTAGAACTTGGATAAGAAAATAACAGATTAGCTAATATAGAATGTTAGATTAAATAATAAAAAAGCATTATAAAATTCTACATGTAATAATAACAAACACATTTTAAGACAAAATGTTGGTGAGAAAATGACAGAATATTTAATGTATATTTTAGGAGAGGTGATGGCATAATATTTTATGTATAATTTAGGAGAGACAAGGACAGAATATGGTATGTATAAATTAGGAGAGATAATGACACAGTATTGTATGTATAATTTAGGTGAGATAATGACAGAATATTTTATGTATAATTTAAGAGATATATTGACAGAACATGTTATATATAATTTAGGAGAGATAATGGCCTTATATTTTCAGGCAGAATGTATGTGAGATAATGACACCATATTCTCAGGCAGAATCTGGATGTGCTGATAACAAAAATCTTCATATTACAAACGACGAACAGAACTGTATCCTTCTTCGTACTGGGACAGACATGTCTTCTCGGCTGCTTCCCATTGGCTGTCAGGTCCTAGCAGGCGGTACTGTGCGCTCATAATCGGTCCATACCAGTTTCTGTAGGCCAGAACCGGATTTTTACAAAACACTTTCCAGAAAGAAGGGTAACATCCAATCTCCATGGCGATAGCGTCCATCAGCGTGGCAACTGCGATCTGGAACCAGAATTCATTATACTAATTAACTAGTCTGTCTGTCTGCTTTCTGTCGGTGTCTCTCTTTACCTCATTGTCTGTTTCACAGTCTGTCTGTCTCTCTTCTTCTGTCAGTCTTTATCTGTGTGTGCATCTGTTAGTTTCACTATCTGTTTGTCTCTCTCTCTTTCTCTCTCTCTCTGTCGTTCTGTCTGCGTGTCTGTCTCTCTATGTGTCTTTTTTTTTCTCTCTCTCTGTCTGACTCTCTTTTTCTATTTGCCTCTTTCTGCCTCTTTGTATGTCTCTCTCTCTCTCTGACTGACTCTGTCTCTTTTATTTTTCTCTGTCTTTCTCATTGTGTCTTTTCCACCTCTCTGTTTCTGCATGTCTGTTTGTCTCTGTCTCGCTTTCTGCATCTCTCTGTATCTCTGCCTCTCTGTTTGCTTGTCTTCTCTTTCTGTGCTTTCTTTTCCTCATCTCTCTGTCTCTCTGTGTCTCTCTATCTCTCTCTGCCTCTACCTATCTGTCTCTTGTCTCTGTCTCTATCTGTCTCTGTCTCTGTATGTCTCTCCCTCTCTCTGTCTCCCTCTGTATATCTCGTTTGATATAAAATATAATATTAAGAAAACACTAGAACCCATGAAGAAAACAAGAATTCACGAAGAAAACACGTAGAACTCAAGAAGAAAATACTAGAAATCAATATTAGAACTCACGATGAAAACACATAGAACTCACGAAGAAAATGTTAGAATCCAAAAAGGCAAACATATAGAACTCAAGAAGAAAATACTAGAACTCAAGAAGAAAACACTAGAACTCACGAAGAAAATACTAGAACTCAAGAAGAAAACACATAGAATTGACTAAGAAAACACACAGAATTCACGAAATAAATACTTTAATCCAAGAATAAAACACATAGAACTCACGAAGAAAACATCTAGAACTCATAATAAAACACGTAGAATTTAAGTCAAAAACAATAGCACACAAAGAATAAAACATGTAGAATTCAAGACGAAAACACTAGAAGTCATAAAGAAAACACAGAAACTCTCGAAGAAAACACAAGAATTAATAAAATAGGAAAAAAGTAGGAGCAGCTTTATTACTTAACGATTACAAAGTTGTGACGTTTCGGCGTGAGCCTTAATCATACAAAACATACAAGACGACTAAATAGAGAGAGGAGATAAAGTATAGATTCACATGAATACTATTTTTTTTTTAAATTTTAAAGAGTACTTAGCTGTAAATTGTAAGGTGTGGCTTGTCCGGCGGTGTGTGTCAGGAATGGATTTAGTAGAACGTGGAGACTGTTTAAATAGAGACGTGTGACATGTGGTTGGTGGGTTGTAACTGGGGGTGGTGGATGGGGAACCGGAGAGGAGAGAGAGAGTGATACAATGTTGACCTAGCTAGGAGAGGTTGAAACAGATGATTGGGGAAGAGGGGTTTCAAAGTGATGTTGTGAGGAGGTTTGACAAGTAAGAAGGGGTGGAGCTTAGTGGAGAGGTACTATAATGATTGAAGAGAATGTTAAGTGTAGCTAAACAGCGAGTTTAACCCATGTGGCTCCAGCGTCCCATAATTTTGTATGCAGCGGTTCTCAAGCGCCAGGCGGCTTGTGTCATATGCGTGACATTGTTTGATGGCTGTTACCAGAAAATCAGATTTGCCTCTGTGGTTGGGGCCATTGAAATGCTTTGGGACTGGTTTCGAAGCATGCTGGGCGATGTCGTACAGATGTTTTTCCATGCGGTCCCCTAATCTGAGGCCAGTCTCACCAATATACGTTTTGCTTGAGCCAAACCTTAAAGACATCCTCGTCCACAGCCACTTGAAGCAGAGCCTTACATATGTTGGCGTCAGAAAATGTAACTGCCCCCGCTGCGTTACCTGCCCGGTAGTCTGGGAAACGAAAACAGTCACCTTTGGCAAAACTATCCTCACTCTTCATGAGGGATTCACATGCAAGTTCCGTAATGTGATATATGTCATCGTTTTCAAAAGATGCAGGATAACATATATCGGTGAGACTGGCCTCAGATTAGGGGACCGCATGCAAAAACATCTGTACGACATCGCCCAGCATGCTGGAAAACATTAGAACCCACGAAGAAATGACGTAGAACTCTCGAAGAAAACTCTAGAACTCACAAAGAAAATATAGGAACTCAAGAAGAAAACATTACAACTCACGAAGAAAAGACCTGAAGCCATGAAGAAAACATGTAGAATTCGCGAAGAAAATGCGTAGAATTGAAGAAGAAAAGACGTAGAACTCTCGAAGATAATTCTAGAACTCACGAAGAAAATATTGGAACTCAAGAAGAAAACATTACAACTCACTAAAAAAAGACTTGAAGTCATGAAGAAAACATGTAGAATTCGCGAAGAAAATGCGTAGAATTGAATAAGAAAAGACGTAGAACTCTCGAAGATAATTCTAGAACTAACGAAGGAAGAAAATATTAGAACTCAAGAAGAAAATACGAGAACTCAGAAGGAATAAAAGACTAGAATTCACGATGACAACACGAAGAACTCACGACGAAAACACTTGAAATCAGGAAGAAAATACTAGAAC
Source organism: Achatina immaculata (assembly GCA_009760885.1). NCBI lineage: Eukaryota > Metazoa > Mollusca > Gastropoda > Stylommatophora > Achatinidae > Lissachatina > Lissachatina immaculata. The sequence continues at coordinate 45,146,071 of CM019691.1, forward strand.
TCACGAAAAAAAAAACTAGAACTCAGGAAGAAAATAATACAAATCACGAAAACAAAATGCAGAACCCACTAAAAAAAAAACACGTATAACTCAAGAAGAAAATGTATAATCCATACAGAAAACTCAGGAAAGAAACATGCAAAACCCATGAAGAAAAAACATAGAACTCACGAAGAAAACACTAGAACTCCAGAAATAAACACGAAAAGACACTAATAAAATAGTAGAACCCACAATGAAAAGACTAGAATTCATGAAGAAAACGATTAAACTCAAGATGAAAACAAGTAGAACACACGAATAAAATATATAGAACTCTCGAAGAAAACAGTAGATCCCACGAAAACAATATTAAAACTCAAGAAGAATACACTAGAATTCATGAATAAAATACGGAACTCACGAAGACAACATCTAGAACTTATGAAGAAAATACTAGAATTCAATAAGAAAACACTAGAACTCAAAACATTAGAACTCACGAAAAAAAACGAGTGGAACTCACGATGAAAAGATGTAGAACTCAAGATGAAAACATGTATAACTCTCTAATAAAACACTAGAATTCATGAAGAAAATATTAGAATTCAAAAAGAAAAAATTAGAAACCATGTACAAAACACTAGAATTCACAAAGAAAAGACTAGAAGTCTCTAAGAAAACACTAAAACTCACGAAGAAAACACGTAGAAATTGCGAAAAAAGCACTAAAAATAACGAAGGAAACATGAAGAAATAACGAAGAAAAGACTAAAACTCACGAAGAAAGCACTATAACTCAGGAAGATAACACGTAGAACCCCTGAAGAAAACACGTAGAACTCACGAAGAAAACATGTAGAACTAACGAAGAAAATACTGGAGCTCACAAAGAAAACACGTAGAATTAACGAAGAAAACATGTAGAATTCATGAAGAAAATACTGAACTCACGTAGAAAACATGGATAACTCACGAAGAAAACACGGATAACTCACGAAAAAACGATAGAACCCACTAACAAAACACTAGAACTCACAAAGAAATCACTAGACCTCACGGAGAAAATACTGGAACTGACGAAGAAAACACGTAGAACTCATGTAGAAAATATTGAACCCACTATGAAAACACGTGAAACTCTCAAAAAAACACTAGACCTCACAAAGAAAACACGTAGAACTCACGAAAAAACACATAGGACTCACGAAGTATGATTTGTAGCTCCCTTTCCGGAACTGAGTGTGCGCGTTCCAGAAATCCACATCCGCTTTCATTTGTTCATAAGATGGAAGATTCTGCTTGCCTGCCATAACCCGTGTGGCCAGCCTTGCCTGTAGGTCATACAGGTTAGCTATAGCAAAGTCCCCGGCGAACTGGCCAATTAGTGCTAGTGTCCTGTGCTTCTCGCCCAGCGGGAACGTCATCCTATACAGCTCCATCTTCCCGTTCTCTGTGCGACATATTTTACAGGACAACAAACATTACTTCAGCTCTCATCTTCTTTTTCTTCATTTGTTCTGATCTGCTCTATTCTATTCTGTTCTGATGTGTTCTGAGAGAACTTAGTTTTTACTGTCGGTCTTTTACGCTTTGATTCAGTTTGTTACAAACTTTGATCCACAAGCAGGGAATAAGCACATTAGCTTCCTACATGTAGATAGGCAGTGAGTGAGTGAGAGAGAGACGGAGAAAGAAAGATAGAAACAGAGACAGAAGGAGAGACAGAGGAATATAAGGAGAGACAAAGAAAGACTAAGAGAGATAGAGAGACAAACGACAGCCAGGGTATGGTTCAGCTTTCTTTCTGTAGAGACAGAGAAAGAAAGAGAGACAGAGAGAGACACACAGAGAGAGAGAGAGACAGAGAGTGAGAGAGAGAGAGGAAAAAAGAAAGAGAGAGGGAAATAAAAAGAGAGATAGAGAGTGAAACTGAGAGAATCACTGAGACTTTCCTGACGTTATCAGATTTTTTATCTTGTTTAGTACACACAAGTTTAGCTGTACACATTTCGTGCACACAATCTTAGCTGTACACATTTCTTATACACAAGCTCATCTGTACAAATTATGGTCATTCTGGTATTTCCCACCCACCTTGGATGATGTCGAGGTCAAGGAAAGAGAAATCCGGTTTGTACCCGGTACAAAAAATGATGGCGTCAATTCCAGAAATGATCGTCCCGTTCTCAAAGTGAGCCTTGTCTTCCTGTAGCTGTGCCAGGCGCTCGCATGCCTGAACTCTTCCACTCAAAATTTTTATCTGGAACGGTAACAGAAAATTACGTCATTAAAATATTGAAATATGCCACGGGGACAAGACAGATACAGTCTAAACCAGGGATTCCCAAAGTGAGCTATAAAGCCCCCTTGGGCTTTCGGAAGCACAAGGGGGGGGGGTGGGGGAGGGGGTGCAGGAATAGGGGGAAGTAGTGGGCGGTGCAAGAAAACGGGGGTAGTAGGGGAGCTATGCAAGAAAAGGGGGAAGTAGGAGAGTAGTGCAAGAAAAGGGGGGATTATTAGAGTGGTGCATGAAAAGGGGGAAGTAGTGGGTGGTGCAAGAAAAGGGGGAAGTAGTGGGTGGTGCAAGAAAAGGGGGTAGTATGGGACGATGCTAGAAAAAAATGGCAGTAGGGGAGCGGTGCAAGTAAAGATAACAGTAGGAAGACGTTGCAATTAAACAAAATAGTAGGCGAGTGGTGCAATAAAATTGGGTAGATGGTGAGCAGTGCAAGAAAAGGGGGCAGAAGGGGAGCGGTGCAAGAAAAGATGGCAGCAGTTGATGGAAAACGAAGCAGCAGATGTGGGCAGTAATACCTTCCTTCTTAGCACTCTTCAACCTGGTATAGAGAAATGTGTGTCCCTGCATGAAACTCATCCATCACATTAAAGTTTGTGTCCCTGCATGAAACTCATCCATCACATTAAATTTTGTGTCCCTGCATGAAACTCATCCATCACGTTAAAGTTTGTGTCCCTGCATGAAACTCATCCATCACGTTAAAGTCTGTGTCCCTGCATGAAACTCATCCATCACATTAAAGGTTCATAATATAATGTAGGGAGTTATAAATATACTCCGTTATGCTGTTAAACTGCTTTGTTTTCTAAAGTTTTCGGTGTATAGTGCCTACCTAGTTTAAAGTTTTAGTGTGTAATGCCTTCCCTATCTTAAAATTTTTAGTTGCGTAATGCCTACCCTAGTTTAAAGTTTTTAGTTGTGTAGTGCCAACCCTAATTTAAAGTATTTAATTGTGTAGTGCCAACCCTAGTTTAAAATTTTTAGTTGTGTAATACCTACCCTAGTTAAAAATTTTTAGTTGTGTAATACCTACCCTAGTTAAAAATTTTTAGTTGTGTAGTTCCTACATTAGTTTTAAGTTTTTAGTTTTGTAGTGCCTAACTTAGTTTAAATGTTTTAGTTGTTTAATACCTACTCTAGTTTAAACTTTTCAATTTTGTAGTGTCTACCCTAGTTTAATTTTTTTTTATCTGAGTAGTGCCTATCCTATTTTTTTTTATCTGCGTAGTGCCAACCCTAGTTTAAACTTTTTATTTGTGTAGTGCCTACCCAAGTTTAAAGTTGTTAGCTGCGAAATGCCAACCCAAGTTTAAAGTTTTCATTTGTGTAGTGCCTACCATAGTTTAAAGGTTTTATTTCTGTAGTGCCTAGTGTAGTATAAAGTTTTTTTTTATGTAATGCCTACCCTAGTTTAAACTTTTTATTTGTGTAATACCTACCCTAGTTTAAAGTTGTTATTTGTGTAGTGCGTACCCTAGTGTAAAGTTTTTATTTGTGTAGTACCTACCATAGTTCAAAATTTTTATTTGTGTAGTACTTACCCTAGTTTAAAGCTTTTAGTGTCTAATGCCTACCCAGGTTTAATGTTTTTAGTGTCTAATGTCTACCCTAGTTTAATGTTTTTAGTGTCGAATGTCTACCCTAGTTTAATGTTTTTAGTGTCGAATGTCTACCCTAGTTTAATGTTTTTAGTGTCGAATGTCTACCTTAGTTTAATGTTTTTAGTGTCTAATGTCTACCCTAGTTTAATGTTTTTAGTGTCTAATGTCTACCCTAGTTTAATGTTTTAGTGTTTAATGTCTACCCTAGTTTAAAGTTTTTAATGTCTAATGTATACCCTAGTTTAATGTTTTTATTGTCTGTCTACCCTAGTTTAAAGCTTTTAGTGTCTAATGTCTGCCCTAGTTTAATGTTTTTGGTGTATAATGTCTACCCAAGTTTAATGTTTTTAACGTCTAGTGTCTACCCTAGTTAATGTTTTAGTGTCTAATGCCTACCCAGGTTTAATGTTTTAGTGTCTAATGTCTACCCTAGTTTAATGTTTTTAGTGTCGAATGTCTACCCTAGTTTAATGTTTTTAGTGTCTAATGCCTACCCAGGTTTAATGTTTTTAGTGTCGAATGTCTACCCTAGTTTAATGTTTTTAGTGTCGAATGTCTACCCTAGTTTAATGCTTTTATTGTCTAATGTCTACCTTAGTTTAATGCTTTTAGTGTTTAGTGTCTACCTTAGTTTAATGTTTTAGTGTTTAATGTCTACCCTAGTTTAATGTTTTAGTGTTTAATGTCTACCCTAGTTTAATGTTTTAGTGTATAATGTCTACCCTAGTTTAATGTTTTAGTGTTTAATGTCTACCCTAGTTTAAAGTTTTTAATGTCTAATGTATACCCTAGTTTAATGTTTTTATTGTCTGTCTACCCTAGTTTAAAGCTTTTAGTGTCTAATGTCTGCCCTAGTTTAATGTTTTTGGTGTATAATGTCTACCCAAGTTTAATGTTTTTAACGTCTAGTGTCTACCCTAGTTTAATGTTTTTATTGTCTAATATCTACACTAGTTTAATGTTTTTAATGTCTAATGTCTACCCTAGTTTAATGTTTTTATTGTCTAATGTCTACCCTAGTTTAATGTTTTTGGTGTCTGTCTACCCCAGTTTAATAGGCCAGTGTACGAGAGGGGCGAGGGAGAGGGGAGGAGAAGAGACAGGAGGAGAGGAGAGGACTGCGCTGAGGACATGACCTTAGAGAAAAAGGGAGGCAACTGTCTAAAAACTAGAACACGTAACAATTCTACAAAATCTAACATGTTTTTGCTGAAAAATGTCAGTTTTAGGACCTGAAAAGAGAGAGAGAGAGAGAGAGAAGGATAAAAGAGATAGAGAGAAGGATGAGTGAGAGAAGGATGAGAGAAATAGATAAGGATAAGAAAGATAGAAGGGTATGAGAGAGTGAAGGATAACAGAGAAAGAGAAGGATGAGAGAGATGGATGAGAGAGAGACAGAGAAGGATGGGAGAGAGAAACATGAGAAGGACGAGAGAAGGATATGAGAGAGAGAGAGAAGTATGAGAGAGAGATGGATGAGAGAAGGATATGAGAGATGAATGAGAGAGAGAAGGATGAGAGAAAGGAGGATGTGAGAAAGAGAAAGGATAATGAGAAAAAAAGGATGAAAAAGAGGGTGAAAGAGAGAGAAAAGGATGAGAGAGAAGGATGAGAGAGAAGGATGAAAGGGAGAAATAAAGAAGAATGAGAGAGAGAAAGATGAAAGAGAGGGAGAAATAGAGAAGAATGAGAGAGAGAAGGATGAATGAGAGAGAAAGATGAGAGAGACAAGGCTGAGAGAGAAGGATGAGAGAGAACAATTGAACAAACACTTTATTTTCAAAGATTTAAGAATTGGGCACGCAGGCCCGTCTGACATTCTGCCCGTCATCATACAGCTTTCACTCAGTCACAGTCATTCAGCATTTGTTAATGAGCATAAAATCATGAAGACACAATTAAATGATTATATAAATAAATAATAAACTTATCTCATGTCCGTACACTCTACACTCTGATGTATGCAACAACATGAAATAAACTTGCATTCTTACATTCATTCAAAACTAACAAATTTATAGAAAAGCAGTATTTTAAAAAAAACTACAACAATCAAGCCATACTTTAAACTATGCTTAGGGAGGCATATAGATCATATCAAACAGATTTTGACAAAGTTTAAAGTTATAAGAAGAATATTACTTAAAAGTTTAAAGTGAATTGGTAGGGCATTCCAAAGGTGGGCAGCTGAGTAAGAGAAGCTTTTTTTAAACATGTCATGCCTTGGTTTTGGGAGAATACAATTACTTAAGCGTTGACTGTGTTTTGGGTTGGATTTGAACAACAACCACAGATAGGGTGGAGCATTGTGTGATATAATTTTATGAATTAACTTGGCCATGTTGAAAATAAATCTCTTCTTGAGGGGTAGAATATCAAGAAGTTTGTTCTTATTTGTAATATGTGCTGCATTTTTGTCATATATAAGCTTTACTGCTCGTTTGTGAAGTGAGTAAAGTCTTTTCATGTTTGACATGGAACAACCATCCCAGACTGTGGAACAGTAGTCCAAGTGTGTTTGTATCTGTGATATGTAGTATATTTTTCTGGTGTCTATGTCAAGAAAATGTTTAATTTGAGTAAATTGATAAACTTTTTGTGCAGTGAGTTTGGTTAGATTGTCTACATGATGATTCCAGCTGAGGTGGTGGTCAATCTTGAGTCCTGGAGTTTTATGTTAACTAACATTCTCTATCTAGAAAGTTCCAGCATGGAGCTGTAGTGTTGTTGTTGATGAATTTGTTAATTTCTGTCTTGTTTTAATGAGCATGGATTTTGTTTTGCTGGTGTTTATGAGAATTTTGTTGTTATTGCTCCAGTTAATTAGACTGTTTATTTCAATTTGAAGAGTTGACTCAAGGTTAATACAGTCATTGCCGCTAGTGTAAACTGTGCAGTCATCAGCAAAGAGGTCACAAGATGATTTTTTGAGATGAAGTGGAAGATCATTGATGTAGATGGTAAACAAGAGAGGACCAAGAATAGATCCTTGTGGAACACCATTATCAACCACAGATGATCTTGAGTTTTTGAGGCAAACTACCTGTTGTCTGTTGGAAAGAAAAGATGTAATAAATTTTGTCAAGTCAGGGTGTAATCTATAAGTCTAAAGCTTTCTAACTAGGAATTCATGATCAATCATGTCAAATGCTTTTTTAAAGTCAACAAAGAGAGCACCACATAATTTATCATCGTTTATATTAGATAACCAACATTCTGTCATTTTTGTGAGATCTGTTTGGTAGGAATGTTTCGGCCTAAAACCTGACTGACAATACTGGTATGTTTATTTTTGGGAATCTTTTCAAGCCATGTCATGTCCATGTACAACAGACAGGATAGTGATCACTCAGTGATGTGTGAGGGACTTTACATTCTATAATGTTTTCTGGATGAGTTACATATATGTGATGTATTAGTGTGGATGATGTTTCATTTACTCTGGTAGGTTTAGTGATAGTTTGGGATAAATTGTATGATAAAATAATATCATTCCATTTGGCATCTGTTTGTCTGTAATTAATATTGAAATCTCCAAGAACAATTATATCCTTTAAATTAAAAGACAAAACATAATCCACCATACTTGTAAAGCGATCATAGCATGATACTGTTGCATTTGGATTACGATACAGAAACCCGATTAAGATCAGGCTCTGCTTTGGAAGTTTGATTTCCAACCATATACATTCAATATCTGGTGTCTCAAGGTCTGTTCTACGGCAAGAGTGTATGGCTGTGGTAACATACAACTAATCCTGTCTCAAGGTCTGTTCTACGGCAAGAGTGTATGGCTGTGGTAACATACAACTAATCCTGTCTCAAGGTCTGTTCTACGGCAAGAGTGTATGGCTGTGGTAACATATACAACTAATCCTGTCTCAAGGTCTGTTCTACGGCAAGAGTGTATGGCTGTGGTAACATATACAACTAATCCTGTCTCAAGGTCTGTTCTACGGCAAGAGTGTATGGCTGTGGTAACATATACAACTAATCCTGTCTCAAGGTCTGTTCTACGGCAAGAGTGTATGGCTGTGGTAACATATACAACTAATCCTGTCTCAAACTTCCTAGTAGGGTCACGTCGAAGTAAATTATAACCGTCTATCCTAATGTCTCCGTCAGTTATATTTTTGTTTAAACGACTTTCTGAAAAGCCAAAGACATGGAAGTTATGATTAACTATGTTAGTTGCCTCAGAAAGTTTCCCTAACAGCTGGTAAATGTTTAAATGACCAATTCTGAGACCTTCCTTTCATAGCTACTCATCAACTATCTTAGCCATTTTTGTGAGATCTGTTTGGTAGGAATGTTTCGGCCTAAAACCTGACTGACAATACTGGTATGTTTATTTTTGGGAATCTTTTCAAGCCATGTCATGTCCATGTACAACAGACAGGATAGTGATCACTCAGTGATGTGTGAGGGACTTTACATTCTATAATGTTTTCTGGATGAGTTACATATATGTGATGTATTAGTGTGGATGATGTTTCATTTACTCTGGTAGGTTTAGTGATAGTTTGGGATAAATTGTATGATAAAATAATATCATTCCATTTGGCATCTGTTTGTCTGTAATTAATATTGAAATCTCCAAGAACAATTATATCCTTTAAATTAAAAGACAAAACATAATCCACCATACTTGTAAAGCGATCATAGCATGATACTGTTGCATTTGGATTACGATACAGAAACCCGATTAAGATCAGGCTCTGCTTTGGAAGTTTGATTTCCAACCATATACATTCAATATCTGGTGTCTCAAGGTCTGTTCTACGGCAAGAGTGTATGGCTGTGGTAACATACAACTAATCCTGTCTCAAGGTCTGTTCTACGGCAAGAGTGTATGGCTGTGGTAACATATACAACTAATCCTGTCTCAAGGTCTGTTCTACGGCAAGAGTGTATGGCTGTGGTAACATATACAACTAATCCTGTCTCAAGGTCTGTTCTACGGCAAGAGTGTATGGCTGTGGTAACATATACAACTAATCCTGTCTCAAACTTCCTAGTAGGGTCACGTCGAAGTAAATTATAACCGTCTATCCTAATGTCTCCGTCAGTTATATTTTTGTTTAAACGACTTTCTGAAAAGCCAAAGACATGGAAGTTATGATTAACTATGTTAGTTGCCTCAGAAAGTTTCCCTAACAGCTGGTAAATGTTTAAATGACCAATTCTGAGACCTTCCTTTCATAGCTACTCATCAACTATCTTAGCCATTTTCTACAACTAGTAATGGTAAGGTTTGTAACCTGATAGATAATTGAATAACAAGATATTTCATGAAATGTCACAGTTTCTATTGTCTGAACATGGGTGACATGTGTTGCTTGTGGCTGACAGACATCATGAAGGTGTGGCTTAAAGCTGCTGGGCTGAACTGCATGAGATAATGTAAATCTTGATTCTACTGCGGTGGGTGTGGTAGATTCTGGGTTGTGTTAGCAGTAGTTTGCCTGGATGGTTGGTGACTGTGGTAGATTCTGGGTTGTGTTAGCAGTAGTTTGCCTGGATGGTTGGTGGGTGTGGTAGATTCTGGGTTGTGTTAGCAGTAGTTTGCCTGGATGGTTGGTGGGCGTGGTAGATTCTGGGTAGTGTTAGCAGTAGTTTGCCAGGATGGTTAGTGACTGTGGTAGATTCTGGGTTGTGTTAGCAGTAGTTTGCCTGGATGGTTGGTGACTGTGGTAGATTCTGGGTTGTGTTAGCAGTAGTTTGCCTGGATGGTTGGTGGGAATGGTAGATTCTGGGTTGTGTTAGGAGTAGTTTGCCTGGATGGTTGGTGAGTGTGGTAGATTCTGGGTTGTGTTAGAAGTAGTTTGCCTGGATGGTTGGTGGGAATGGTAGATTCTGGGTTGTGTTTGGAGTAGTTTGCCTGGATGGTTGGTGGGTGTGGTAGATTCTGGGTTGTGTTAGCAGTAGTTTGCCTGGATGCTTGGTGGGTGTGGTAGAATCTGAGTTGTGTTAGCAGTAGTTTGCCTGGATGCTTGGTGGGTGTGGTAGAATCTGGGTTGTGTTAGCAGTAGTTTGCCTGGATGCTTGGTGGGAATGGTAGATTCTGGGTTGTGTTAGGAGTAGTTTGCCTGGATGGTTGGTGAGTGTGGTAGATTCTGGGTTGTGTTAGCAGTGGTTTGACTGTATGGTTTTTGGGAATGGTAGATTCTGGGTTGTGTTAGGAGTAGTTTGCCTGGATGGTTGGTGGGTGTGGTAGATTCTGGGTTGTGTTAGCAGTGGTTTGCCTGGATGCTTGGGGCTGCAGAGTGGGAAGGGGCTGGATGATGGAGTCCTTTGAAGATGATGGGTCATATGGAGAGGATAAAGGAGCTGGAGCTGGAGTTTGTATGGGGGCAGGTGGTGAGATTTTGGAGGACACAGGGGGTTGCGTAATCAGAGAAAAGGTGGTCCCCCCCCCCGTGTGTTACGGATTTTTACTTGTCTTCGCTGCTTTATGTTGCCTGGTGGTGGCACTCTGTCCTGCTTTATGTTGCCTGGTGGTGGCACTCTGTCCTGCTTTATGTTGCCTGGTGGTGGCACTCTGTCCTGCTTTATGTTGCCTGGTGGTGGCACTCTGTCCTGCTTTATGTTGCCTGACGGTGGCACTCTGTCCTGCTTTATGTTGCCTGGTGGTGGCACTCTGTCCTGCTTTATGTTGCCTGACTGTGGCACTCTATCCTGCTTTATGTTGCCTGACGGTGGCACTCTGTCCTGCTTTTTGTTGTCTGACGGTGGCACTCTGTCCTGCTTTTTGTTGTCTGACGGTGGCACTCTGTCCTGCTTTTTGTTGTCTGACGGTGGCACTCTGTCCTGCTTTATGTTGCCTGACTGTGGCACTCTGTCCTGCTTTATGTTGCCTGACTGTGGCACTCTGTCCTGCTGTGTTCCAGCGGGGTACTTTATATTTTTAGCTAGTATGCTAGTACCGATCTTGTTGGTGTGGATCTGGTCACGATAAAGCCTTTTCTTGGGAGCTCCAGACTCCAAAGAGAAGAACGGGTTGTTATCGATGAAACTTAAGTTGTTTTGTTGGCACAGTGTGCTGAGAATTCTGTTGTTGTTGTGTGCCAAGCGACGCCCAGCACCGGAGTATGCAGGTATGATTGAGGATATGAAGATTGACGTGCTTGGAAATTTGTGTTTAATTGTGGATATCAGGACTGAAGATTGTAGGCTCTGAGGGTTAAACCACTCATGCTGTCATTGATGTCAACATGAACTGTCGTCCTCATGATCTTTGGGTGGATGTTCAAGCTTCTCAGTGTTCCTATTATCTCAGTGTTCCTGTTATCTCAGTGTTCCTATTATCTCAGTGTTCCTGTTATCTCAGTGTTCCTATTATCTCAGTGCTCCTATTATCTCAGTGTTCCTATTATCTCAGTGTTACTATTATTTTCATGATACCAGCCCCTGGTACCGGAATCACTGAGACTATGTCCTCCGCTGAGATGGACAACCGGTCAGCATAGATTTATTTCATTAGGGAGTCTCCAATCACCCGATGATTAGTGTTTTCTTTGATGTGGAAGTTGTGCTGGTGACTGGGATGGTGCTGGTGACTGGGATGGTGCTGGTGACTGGGATGGTGCTGGTGACTGGGAGTTGTGCTGGTGACTGGGATGGTGCTGGTGACTGGGAGTTGTGCTGGTGACTGGGATGGTGCTGGTGACTGGGATGGTGCTGGTGACTGGGATGGTGCTGGTGACTGGGATGGTGCTGGTGACTGGGAGTTGTGCTGGTGACTGGGATGGTGCTGGTGACTGGGATGGTGCTGGTGACTGGGATGGTGCTGTTGACTGCTTGTTGCTGAACTAACCTGCAAAACTGTTGCTAATGTGTACATCGATGGGGTACATTGTGCTGACTTCTTTCAGTTCTTCTGATGATTCTTTCCTGCGCTGTCTGGGCGTAAGCTCAAGTTCCTGTCGGGATTTATTTCATGAGCTCGGTTACGGTGGCTCAGCTTGTGATTGTGTCCCCTGATTTTTGTCACTTTCATCTGTAGAAACTTTCTGGATGCTTTTTTCTTGAATGCTGTTTTGGCTGAAAGTTTCTGACCGCATCAAATCGATAAGACATTTCATGCTATGATTTTCCTCTCTGAGAGTCATGATATCTCTCCTGAGTGTCATTTTCGCTGCTAAGAGACTGTTTTATTTCAGCAGCGATGTCTTTGATGAGGGTCTTTACCAATTCCTTGACAGCATTTATTACTTCCTGGCTAAAAGGAACTGATGGCCCTTCGCCAGAAGTTGAAGTTTCCAGAGAGCTTCGATCATCAAGTGAATCTGGACAACTGCGGTTTATGATGCACATGATAGTAGTAGGTAGACCAGGATCTTGTGATTTCAGCACAAGGGGAGTTACTTGCTGCTCTGTGTGGTCGTCAGTATGTGTAGATGTCCACTCTGACACGACTACTCCCGCATGTTCGGTGTCAGGATTGTTCAGCTGGTCTCCTGGCATGTTCTCTAGACAGGTTTCTGGTGCATCAAGTGTGTTGTCCTGGCAGTCACCTACTGCTAGAAGAGTGTCTTGAGCATGACACACGTTAGCTGATATTTCTGTCCTGGTGGTTGACTCTTGTAATAGACTGAACTCATCAGACAACCAGGAATCAACAACCCGCTGTACCCTGTACCAACACTTTGTTTCTGGTGTCGTATAAGTGAATGGTACGGGCTTGCGCTTTTATTATATTTTCTACATTTGCGCCATCTTTGTCTGTCCAATTTTCACTTTGAGTGTGATACCGTTCATCCATGGCTTGCTTTATACTCTCGTATTGAAGACTATTGTGAAAGGAGTCGGGAACACATTGTCCCTAGTTAGACTTTATTGTCACTCCTGGCTGATTGACGCACCCTCGAAGTTTAGCCTCCATCATCATCAACATCATCATCATCAGGTGTCGTGCCGACTGGCGTTGGCTATTACGCTTTTCCAGTGTACACGATCCTTCATGCAGGCCATCAGTTCAGTTGGTGATCTCCTCTCACACCATCCCGTCAGACTGTCCAGTATCATTTCTCTTGGTCTTCCTCTTGATCTTCTTCCTTCTATTTTTTCTATTGTTATAATATTTTCAATCTCCCCTCTTCTCATTGCATGTCTTATGAAAGTACATTGTCTCTCTGTCTTATTTTTTTTTGACAAGATTTTTTTGTCTCTCCACCTCTTCTCATACATTCTTCATTAGTTATTTCTGCTGTCCATGGAATTCGTAACATTCTTCTAATAAACCACATTTCTGCTGCTTCCAATGAAGACCTGCCTATTGTCCATGATTCACTTCCATATAACAAGATAGGTTCAATATAGCACTTTAGGACTCGTTTTCTAACATTCATTGATAAGGATGTGATGGCTAATATGTTTATCATTTTCTGAAATGAAGTCTTTGCTTGGCCTATTCTGTTCCTAATTTATGTTCTGAATTTCCCATCTGAAGTTATTACTGCTCCAAGGTATTTGAATTTCTACACCTGCTTTAGAATAGTTCCGTTTAATTTAATACTGCATGCTGGTTGATTCTGTTTCTTAGATATAACCATAGTCTCTGTCTTTTTAATGTTCAAAGTAAGGCCTTTCTGTTCACTTTCTTTGGCGACTTTATCCAAGAGATTTTGCAGGTCTTGTTGGTTCTCAGCTATCAGTACTGTGTCGTCAGCATACCGAGGGTTGTTAATATTGCATCCTCCAATTTTTATGCCTGGTTCTGTGATGATTGTTTTTAGAATATTCTCGCTGCATAGAGAAAAAAGGTCTGGAGATACTACACATCCTTGTCGCAGCCCTTGTTTTATAGGTTGATATTTTCCAGTTCTATTTTCAACTCGAATTGTTGCTTCTTGTTGCCAGTAAAGATGTTTTACAATCCTCAGGTCTTTGCTGTCTATACCGACGATGTCTTCAAGCATTTCATTATGTTTCACCTTGTCGAATGCCTTGGTGTAATCAATGAAGCATAAGTAGATTTCTAAAGCTCTTTCTTTTAGTTTTCGTAAAACATAAATGGCATTGTGTGGCGCTTTTCCTTCAACAAATCCAAACTGTTCATCTGCGATTTCCATTATTATCTTTTTCCTTGTTCTCCTCATAATGATTCTCAGAAGTAGCTTCGTTATGTGACATGAGAGGCTGATAGTCCGGTGGTCATCACATTACTTTGCAACTGGTTTCTTTGGTAGTGTTATAAATGTGGATTTAAGGAAGTCACTGAGCATATAACCACTGTTGTAAATGTCATTCAGTAACTTGGTTATTACTTTTATTCCTGTCTCATCTAGTGCCTCTATTTCTTCTATTGTTATATTATCAGGCCCAGTTGCTTTTCCTTTCTTCATGTGTTTGATGGGATCTACAATTTCATCTTCAAGTATTGGTGGTCCATCACAGTTTTCAGTATCTGGTGTTAATTCTGGTCTTTCTCCTCCATATAGCTCACCGATGTACTCTGTCCACCTGTCCACAAAGTCTTCTTTTCCCATTAACATTTTACCTTCTTTTGATTTCAGGCATCCTGTGGTATATTTTGTTTTCCTGCTTGTGAGTTCATTAATTCGTTTGTGCATGTTTTTTGCTGTCTTTATTATGAGAGTCCTCTATTTGTCTGCACTGTTAATTTAACCACACTTCTTTTGCTTCTCTGCATTTGCGTCTTATTTCTTTATTTATCAAGCTATATTTTTTGGGTTATTTTTACTCCTCCTCCTCTTGTCCATCAGTCCTAAGATTTCATCTGCCATTCATTTATTTTTAGGGGCTTCTTTTATCTGTGGTATTATTTCTTTAACAGTTTGGTGGATAGAATCTCTTTACATTGCCCATTGTTCATCTATACTATTTATCTTTGCTATTGCATTGTATCTATTTGTTATAATAACTTTGTATTGTTCTCGCAGTTCTTGGTCATTTTTAAGAAGTTTTACAATCCTCAGGTCTTTGCTGTCTATACCGACGATGTCTTCAAGCATTTCATTATGTTTCACCTTGTCGAATGCCTTGGTGTAATCAATGAAGCATAAGTAGATTTCTAAAGCTCTTTCTTTTAGTTTTCGTAAAACATAAATGGCATTGTGTGGCGCTTTTCCTTCAACAAATCCAAACTGTTCATCTGCGATTTCCATTATTATCTTTTTCCTTGTTCTCCTCATAATGATTCTCAGAAGTAGCTTCGTTATGTGACATGAGAGGCTGATAGTCCGGTGGTCATCACATTACTTTGCAACTGGTTTCTTTGGTAGTGTTATAAATGTGGATTTAAGGAAGTCACTGAGCATATAACCACTGTTGTAAATGTCATTCAGTAACTTGGTTATTACTTTTATTCCTGTCTCATCTAGTGCCTCTATTTCTTCTATTGTTATATTATCAGGCCCAGTTGCTTTTCCTTTCTTCATGTGTTTGATGGGATCTACAATTTCATCTTCAAGTATTGGTGGTCCATCACAGTTTTCAGTATCTGGTGTTAATTCTGGTCTTTCTCCTCCATATAGCTCACCGATGTACTCTGTCCACCTGTCCACAAAGTCTTCTTTTCCCATTAACATTTTACCTTCTTTTGATTTCAGGCATCCTGTGGTATATTTTGTTTTCCTGCTTGTGAGTTCATTAATTCGTTTGTGCATGTTTTTTGCTGTCTTTATTATGAGAGTCCTCTATTTGTCTGCACTGTTAATTTAACCACACTTCTTTTGCTTCTCTGCATTTGCGTCTTATTTCTTTATTTATCAAGCTATATTTTTTGGGTTATTTTTACTCCTCCTCCTCTTGTCCATCAGTCCTAAGATTTCATCTGCCATTCATTTATTTTTAGGGGCTTCTTTTATCTGTGGTATTATTTCTTTAACAGTTTGGTGGATAGAATCTCTTTACATTGCCCATTGTTCATCTATACTATTTATCTTTGCTATTGCATTGTATCTATTTGTTATAATAACTTTGTATTGTTCTCGCAGTTCTTGGTCATTTTTAAGAAGTTCTGTATTCAGTTTGATGTTTCTCACTTTTCTGCATGCTTTCTTTAGCTTTATTCTAACTTTTCCACAGAGTGGATCATGGTCATTATTGCAGTCAGCTCCTTAATCTCCAAGGCCTTCTTTTTATTAAGATTGTAGTTTTCAGCGGCCCTGGACCGTGGTCCATCACGTGACTACATGGCCTCGTAATCTCACCCACTGGTGACTGGGAGTTGTGCTGGTGACTGGGATGGTGCTGGTGACTGGGAGTTGTGCTAGTGACTGGGATGGTGCTGGTGACTGGGAGTTGTGCTGGTGACTGGGATGGTGCTGGTGACTGGGATGGTGCTGGTGACTGGGATGGTGCTGGTGACTGGGATGGTGCTGGTGACTGGGATGGTGCTGGTGACTGGGATGGTGCTGGTGACTGGGAGTTGTGCTGGTGACTGGGAGTTGTGCTGGTGACTGGGAGTTGTGCTGGTGACTGGGAGTTGTGCTGGTGACTGGGATGGTGCTGGTGACTGGGAGTTGTGCTGGTGACTGGGATGGTGCTGGTGACTGGGAGTTGTGCTGGTGACTGGGAGTTGTGCTAGTGACTGGGAGTTGTGCTGGTGACTGGGAGTTGTGCTGGTGACTGGGATGGTGCTGGTGACTGGGATGGTGCTGGTGACTGGGATGGTGCTGGTGACTGGGATGGTGCTGGTGACTGGGATGGTGCTGGTGACTGGGATGGTGCTGGTGGTGATTTCGATGTGGAGGCTGCTGAGAGGAATGCTTGTGAACCATGTCTGTTTTTGATGATGTGGGCACATGTTGACTGCTTGTTGCTGAACTGACCTACAAACATGTTGCTAATGTGTACATCGATGGGGTACATTGTGCTGACTTCTTTCAGTTCTTCTGATGATTCTTTCCTGCGCTGTCTGGGCGTAAGCTCAAGTTCCTGTCGGGATTTATTTCATGAGCTCGGTTACGGTGGCTCAGCTTGTGATTGTGTCCCCTGATTTTTGTCACTTTCATCTGTAGAAACTTTCTGGATGCTTTTTTCTTGAATGCTGTTTTGGCTGAAAGTTTCTGACCGCATCAAATCGATAAGACATTTCATGCTATGATTTTCCTCTCTGAGAGTCATGATATCTCTCCTGAGTGTCATTGTCGCTGCTAAGAGACTGTTTTATTTCAGCAGCGATGTCTTTGATGAGGGTCTTTACCAATTCCTTGACAGCATTTATTACTTCCTGGCTAAAAGGAACTGATGGCCCTTCGCCAGAAGTTGAAGTTTCCAGAGAGCTTCGATCATCAAGTGAATCTGGACAACTGCGGTTTATGATGCACATGATAGTAGTAGGTAGACCAGGATCTTGTGATTTCAGTACAAGGGGAGTTACTTGCTGCTCTGTGTGGTCGTCAGTATGTGTAGATGTCCACTCTGACACGACTACTCCCGCATGTTCGGTGTCAGGATTGTTCAGCTGGTCTCCTGGCATGTTCTCTAGACAAGCTTCTGGTGCGTCGAGTGTGTTGTCCTGGCAGTCACCTACTGCTAGAAGAGTGTCTTGAGCATGACACACGTTAGCTGATATTTCTGTCCTGGTGGTTGACTCTTGTAATAGACTGAACTCATCAGACAACCAGGAATCAACAACCCGCTGTACCCTGTACCAACACTTTGTTTCTGGTGTCGTATAAGTGAATGGTAAGGGCTTGCGCTTTTATTATATTTTCTACATTTGCGCCATCTTTGTCTGTCCAATTTTCACTTTGAGTGTGATACCGTTCATCCATGGCTTGCTTTATACTCTCGTATTGAAGACTATTGTGAAAGGAGTCGGGAACACATTGTCCCTAGTTAGACTTTATTGTCACTCCTGGCTGATTGACGCACCCTCGAAGTTTAGCCTCCATCATCATCAACATCATCATCATCAGGTGTCGTGCCGACTGGCGTTGGCTATTACGCTTTTCCAGTGTACACGATCCTTCATGCAGGCCATCAGCTCAGTTGGTGATCTCCTCTCACACCATCCCGTCAGACTGTCCAGTATCATTTTCTTGGTCTTCCTCTTGATCTTCTTCCTTCTATTTTTCTATTGTAAAAGCAGATAGAACATTTCCTTGTAAAAGCACATAGAACATTTTCTTGTAGAAGCAGATAGAACATTTCCTTGTAGAAGCAGATAGAACATTTCCTTGTAGAAGCAGATAGAACATTTCCTTGTAAAAGCAGATAGAACATTTCCTTGTAAAAGCACATAGAACATTTCCTTGTAAAAGCAGATAGAACATTTCCTTGTAGAAGCAGATAGAACGTTTCCTTGTAGAAGCAGATAGAACGTTTCCTTGTAGAAGCAGATAGAACATTTCCTTGTAGAAGCAGATAGAACATTTCCTTGTAGAAGCACATAGAACATTTCCTTGTAAAAGCACATAGAACATTTCCTTGTAGAAGCAGATAGAACATTTCCTTGTAAAAGCACATAGAACATTTCCTTGTAAAAGCAGATAGAACATTTCCTTGTAGAAGCACATAGAACATTTCCTTGTAAAAGCAGATAGAACATTTCCTTGTAAAAGCAGATAGAACATTTCCTTGTAAAAGCAGATAGAACATTTCCTTGTAAAAGCACATAGAACATTTCCTTGTAGAAGCAGATAGAACATTTCCTTGTAGAAGCAGATAGAACATTTCCTTGTAGAAGCAGATAGAACATTTCCTTGTAGAAGCAGATAGAACATTTCCTTGTAAAAGCAGATAGAACATTTCCTTGTAAAAGCACATAGAACATTTCCTTGTAAAAGCAGATAGAACATTTCCTTGTAGAAGCAGATAGAACATTTCCTTGTAGAAGCAGATAGAACATTTCCTTGTAGAAGCAGATAGAACATTTCCTTGTAGAAGCACATAGAACATTTCCTTGTAGAAGCACATAGAACATTTCCTTGTAGAAGCAGATAGAACATTTCCTTGTAGAAGCAGATAGAACATTTCCTTGTAGAAGCACATAGAACATCCGAGAATTCGGAGCGGGGGAAAAAACACGTTTCACGGTAGGAGACTCGAAAAGAGAGAGAAGGATGAGAATAAGAGAGAGAGAGAGAGAGAGAGAGAAGAATAAGAGAAAGAGAGAAGAATAAGTGAGAGAGAATGATAAACGAGAAAGAAGGATGAAAGCGAGAGAAGAATAAAAGACAGAGAGAAGAATAAGAGAGAGTGAAGAATAAGAGAGAAGAATAAGAGAGAGAGAGAAGAATAAGAGAGAGAATGATGAAAGAGAGAGAAGGATGAGAGAAAGAGAAGAATAAGAGAGAGAGAGAATGATGAAAGAGAGAGAAGGATGAGAGAGAAAGAATAAGAGAGAGAGAAAAGAATAAGAGAGAATGATGAAAGAGAGAGAAGGATGAGAGAGAGAAGAATAAGAGAGAGAATGATGAAAGAGAGAAGGATGAGAGAGAGAGAGAAAAAAATAAGAGAGAAAGAGAATGATGAAAGAGAGAGAATGATGAGAGAGAGAAGAATAATAGAGAGAATGATGAAAGAGAGAGAATGATGAGAGAGAAGGGAAAAGTTCAGTCGGGGGAACATTATTATTTTGTGTTTGCTTTTGTTATGAAATATTTGATAAATGTTTGATAAATATTTGATAAATATTTGATAAATATTTGATAAATGTTTGATAAATATTTGATAAATGTTTGATAAATATTTGATAAATGTTTGATTAATGTTTGATAAATGTTTGAAGAGACTAATCTGGCAAAAAAACACGATGAATATGTGTACGCAGCTGTATGTGGCTGTACGCAGCTGTATGTGGCTGTACCACATTTCTCTATCACCGTTTTTCTATTTCCGCAGCAACAAGTTCATGTATTTGTGCTGAAGCTTTTGTTGATATCTCTGGACGTGTTCTTGTCTGGATCAGTGACACAACTCTTGCAGTCATCATACGCTCAGACTTTTGGGACGTGGGTTAGGCCAACCCACTTGTATTGTTAGCAGTGTTTCAAGGTGCATCTATTCATTAATCAGGTGTAGGTGCATCTGTCTTTAATCCGGTGTAAGCCCATGTGTCTGATGTTAGTAATTCAGTGTAAGCCCATGTGTCTGATGTTAGTAATTCGGTGTAAGCCCATCTGTCTGATGTTAGTAATTCAGTGTAAGCCCATGTGTCTGATGTTAGTAACTCAGTGTAAACCCATCTGTCTGATGTTAGTAATTCGGTGTAAACCCATGTGTCTGATGTTAGTAATTCAGTGTAAACCCATCTGTCTGATGTTAGTAATTCAGTGTAAAAGCATCTGTCTGATGTTAGTAATTCAGTGTAAACCCATCTGTCTGATGTTAGTAATTCGGTGTAAGCCCATGTGTTGATGTTAGTAATTCAGTGTAAACCCATGTGTCTGATGTTAGTAATTCGGTGTAAACCCATCTGTCTGATGTTAGTAATTCGGTGTAAACCCATCTGTCTGATGTTAGTAATTCAGTGTAAACCCATGTGTCTGATGTTAGTAATTCTGTGTAAGCCCATCTGTCTGATGTTAGTAATTCGGTGTAATTTAATACTGCATGTTGGTGGATTCTGTTTCTTAGATATAACCATAGTCTCTGTCTTTTAATGTTCAAAGTAAGGCCTTTCTGTTCACTTTCTTTGGCGACTTTATCCAAGAGATTTTGCAGGTCTTGTTGGTTCTCAGCTATCAGTACTGTGTCGTCAGCATACCGAAGGTTGTTAATATTGCATCCTCCAATTTTTATGCCTGGTTCTGTGATGATTGTTTTTAGAATATTCTCGCTGCATAGAGAAAAAAGGTCTGGAGATACTACACATCCTTGTCGCAGCCCTTGTTTTATAGGTTGATATTTTCCAGTTCTATTTTCAACTCGAATTGTTGCTTCTTGTTGCCAGTATAGATGTTTTACAATCCTCAGGTCTTTGCTGTCTATACCGACGATGTCTTCAAGCATTTCATTATGTTTCACCTTGTCGAATGCCTTGGTGTAATCAATGAAGCATAAGTAGATTTCTAAAGCTCTTTCTTTTAGTTTTCGTAAAGCATAAATGGCATTGTGTGGCGCTTTTCCTTCAACAAATCCAAACTGTTCATCTGCGATTTCCATTATTATCTTTTTCCTTGTTCTCCTCATAATGATTCTCAGAAGTAGCTTCGTTATGTGACATGAGAGGCTGATAGTCCGGTGGTCATCACATTTCTTTGCAACTGGTTTCTTTGGTAGTGTTATAAATGTGGATTTAAGGAAGTCACTGAGCATATAACCACTGTTGTAAATGTCATTCAGTAACTTGGTTATTACTTTTATTCCTGTCTCATCTAGTGCCTCTATTTCTTCTATTGTTATATTATCAGGCCCAGTTGCTTTTCCTTTCTTCGTGTGTTTGATGGGATCTACAATTTCATCTTCAAGTATTGGTGGTCCATCACAGTTTTCAGTATCTGGTGTTAATTCTGGTCTTTCTCCTCCATATAGCTCACCGATGTACTCTGTCCACCTGTCCACAAAGTCTTCTTTTCCCATTAACATTTTACCTTCTTTTGATTTCAGGCATCCTGTGGTATATTTTGTTTTCCTGCTTGTGAGTTGATGTTAGTAATTTGGTGTAAGCCCATCTGTGTGATGTTAGTAATTTGGTGTAAGCCCATCTGTCTGATGTTAGCAATTTGGTGTAAGCCCATCTGTGTGATGTTAGTAATTTGGTGTAAGCCCATCTGTCTGATGTTAGTAATTTGGTGTAAACCCATCTGTCTGATGTTAGTAATTTGGTGTAAGCTCATCTGTCTGATGTTAGTAATTTGGTGTAAGCCCATCTGTCTGATGTTAGTAATTTGGTGTAAGCCCATCTGTGTGATGTTAGTAATTTGGTGTAAGCCCATCTGTCTGATGTTAGTAATCTTGCTGCTACTTACCTGGAGCTCGTCACTGAAGCCTATGCTAGAAGTGAGTGGGGGTCCTTCTGGCCTGATGCAGGTCTCATCATGGCTGAACTTGTACTGAGCTTCACTTATCAGAATTTCATTGATCTTTGCAATCGAGTTTCTGGAATACATAACCGATCGGGACAGAACGAAGTCGAAGGGCCTAGAGTTTGAGAAACATCTTGGAAGAATCCAGGTACCTTGTCCTAATGCTAGGTAAACCTTGCATGAGACATACAATACGTGATGTTAGAGACATAAATTATATGATTTATACGTATACAGTATGTTATGTTGGAGACAGAGTTTATGATTTTAGTGGTATATCTAAAATGATGTGGGAGATGTACAAATTGTGTTTAAAAAAGCAAACTTTTTAACTATCGCGCCAGCCAGCACAGAGGACGAGGTTTCTTTGCTGGACATATCTAGCGGCAGGTCAAGACAACAAATTTCCTTTTCCCCCGTCCCGATATGAGCATTAGTCGCTCAGCCACATCCACCGCTTGTCTTATTAGTACCAGAGAGACAATGAAGACGCTTGAAGGCCAACATGTGTGTGTGAGTGTGTGTGTGTGTGTGTGTGAAATTTTTCTGCAAACTTGGTAAAGCTTTTACAGAGACACGGCTGTTGCTGTGTGAGCTTAATCCGGTGCTATGTATGAGCTTAAACCAGTGCATATGTATTAACTTAACCCAGTGCTATGTATAAGCTGAACGCAGTGCTGTGTATGAGCTTAACCCATTGCTATGTATGAGCCTAATCCAGTGCTACGTATGAGCTGAACGCAATGATATGTATTAACTTAAACCAGTGCTATGTATTAACTTAACCAGTGCTGTTTATTAACTTAAACCAGTGCTATGTATTAACTTAAACCAGTGCTATGTATTACCTTAGACCAGTGCTATGCATTAACTTAAACCAGTGCTATGTATTAACTTAAACCAGTGATATGTATTAACTTAAACCAGTGATATGTATTAACTTAAACCAGTGATATGTATTAGCATAAACCAGTGATATGTATTACCTTAAACCAGTGCTATTTATTAACTTAAACCAGTGATAAGTATTAACTTAAACCAATGCTATGTATGATCTGAACCCAATGCTATGTATGATCTGAACCCAATGCTATGTATGAGCTGAACCCAATGCTATGTATGAGCTGAACCCAATGCTATGTATGAGCTGAACCCAATGCTGTGTATGAGCTTAACGCAGTGCTATAATTGGTTTAAGCGTTCTAAAGAAGGCAGAGCCTGGGTAGGTGAGGATTTCAGGCCTAGACAACCTTCCAGATCAGCAGACAACGACCTTGTCCGGAGAGTTCGTGCGCTGATTCGTGGAAATCTTCAAGAAGTTGCTGATGAAGTGGGCATCAGAACAAAGTTTTGTCGTCGAATATTAGCTGACACACTTCACCTTCGTCGTGCCGCCATTTTGTTGACTGACGATCAGAAAGAGAACAACAGAAAGAGAACAATCAGTCAGGGGCTACTTCCCAGAGCAAATGTTTGGTAACTTTCTTAAGAACAACATAACAGGAGATAAGACTTGCGCCTACTGTAAGTTCAAATTAAGATAAGACGTGGATGTTGTAAGTAGGATGAGACCTGACTTTTGGGAAAATCAGACGTGGATGTTATAAGTAGGATGAGGCCTGACGTTTGGGAAAATCAGACTTGGATGTTATAAGTAGGATGAGGCCTGACTTTAGGGAAAATCACACTTGGATGTTGTAAGTAGGATGAGGCCTGACTTTTGGGAAAATCAGACTTGGATGTTGTAAGTAGGAAGAGGGCTGACTTGTAGGAAAATCAGACTTGGATGTTGTAAGCAGGATGAGACCTGACTTTTGGGAAAATCAGACTTGGATGTTGTAAGTAGGAAGAAGGCTGACTTGTAGGAAAAGCAGACTTGGATGTTGTAAGTAGGAAGAGGGCTGACTTGTAGGAAAAACAGACTTGGATGTTGTAAGTAGGAAGAGGGCTGACTTGTAGGAAAAACAGACTTGGATGTTTTAAGTAGGAAGAGAGCTGACTTGTAGGAAAAACAGACTTGGATGTTGTAAGTAGGATGAGGGCTGACTTGTAGGAAAACCAAAGTTGGATGTTGTAGTTAGGAAGAGGGCTGACTTGTAGGAAAACCAGACTTGGATGTTGTAAGTAGGAAGGGGGCTGACTTATAGGAAAATCAGACTTGGATGTTGTAAGTAGGAAGAAGGCTGACTTGTAGGAAAACCAGACTTGGATGTTGTAAGTAGGAAGAGGGCTGACTTGTAGGAAAACCAGACTTGGTTGTTGTAAGTAGGAAGAAGGCTGACTTGTAGTAAAAACAGACTTGGATGTTGTAAGTAGGAAGAAGGCTGACTTGTAGTAAAAACAGACTTGGATGTTGTAAGTAGGAAGAAGGCTGACTTGTAGGAAAACCAGACTTGGTTGTTGTAAGTAGGAAGAGGGCTGACTTGTAGTAAAAACAGACTTGGATGTTGTAAGTAGGAAGAAGGCTGACTTATAGGAAAATCAGACTTGGATGTTGTAAGTAGGAAGAAGGCTAACTTGTAGGAAAAGCAGACTTGGATGTTGTAAGTAGGAAGAGGGCTGACTTGTAGGAAAATCAGACTTGGATGTTGTAAGTAGGAAGAAGGCTGACTTGTAGGAAAAGCAGACTTGGATGTTGTAAGTAGGAAGAAGGCTGACTTGTAGGAAAACCAGACTTGGATGTTGTAAGTAGGAAGAAGGCTGACTTGTAGGAAAAGCAGACTTGGATGTTGTAAGTAGGAAGAAGGCTGACTTGTAGGAAAACCAGACTTGGATGTTATCAGAAGGAAGAAGGCTGACTTGTAGGAAAACCAGACTTGGATGTTGTAAGTAGGAAGAGGGCTGATTTGTAGGAAAAGCAGACTTGGATGTTGTAAGTAGGAAGAAGGCTGACTTGTAGGAAAACCAGACTTGGATGTTATCAGAAGGAACAGACCTGGCTTGTGGGAAAACCAGACTTGGATGTTGCAGACGTTGCTCAACTGCTCACCCGTCGCTCCTCGTGCACAGTTATCTAGAACAACATCAGACATCCATTGTGCCCCATCCACCTTGCTCTCTGCACTTCGCCCCAGTAAATTTTTTTTTCTGCATCTCAAAGTTAAATTTCTTAAATGTCTTCTAAGTTTATTTACATCAACAAGTAACAATTTCAAAGTCAACTGAAATTACGTGAAATGGGAATGATTGCCTGTGCGATGAAGTAATGAATTGGTGGGCTTTTTCAAAGGACGAGATGATAGTGGTACGTATGATAACAGTAATAAATGTACACCTGAATTGAACATTTTTGACAAAAAAACAATGAAGTATTTTTCTAGTTACACAAAAGCATAGACAGCTAATATCAAAACAGATAACATTTGTCAGATAGCTTGAGTAGTACACATGCAGCAGGTAAAAGTTTAAGTAGTACACGACGAGCAGGTAAAAACATAAATAGTACACAAGGGGCAGGTAAAAACATAAATAGTGCACAAGGGGCAGGTAAAAACATAAATAGTGCACACGGAGCAGGTAAAAACATAAATAGTGCACACGGAGCAGGTAAAAACATAAATAGTGCACACGGAGCAGGTAAAAACATAAATAGTGCACACGGAGCAGCTAAAAACATAAATAGTGCACACGGAGCAGGTAAAAACATAAATAGTGCACACGGAGCAGCTAAAAACATAAATAGTGCACAAGTGGCAGGTAAAAAAAAACATAAATAGTACACATGGAGCAGGTAAAAACATAAATAGTGCACACGGACCAGGTAAAAACATAAATAGTGCACACGGAGCAGCTAAAAACATAAATAGTGCACAAGGGGCAGGTAAAAACATAAATAGTGCACACGGAGCAGGTAAAAACATAAATAGTGCACACGGAGCAGGTAAAAACATAAATAGTGCACACGGAGCAGGTAAAAACATAAATAGTGCACACGGAGCAGCTAAAAACATAGATAGTGCACACGGAGCAGGTAAAAACATAAATAGTGCACACGGAGCAGCTAAAAACATAAATAGTGCACAAGTGGCAGGTAAAAAAAAACATAAATAGTACACATGGAGCAGGTAAAAACATAAATAGTGCACACGGACCAGGTAAAAACATAAATAGTGCACACGGAGCAGCTAAAAACATAAATAGTGCACAAGGGGCAGGTAAAAACATAAATAGTGCACACGGAGCAGGTAAAAACATAAATAGTGCACACGGAGCAGGTAAAAACATAAATAGTGCACACGGAACAGGTAAAAACATAAATGGTGCACAAGGAGAAGGTAAAAATTTAAATAGTACACAAGGGGCAGGTAAAAACATAAATAGTGCACACGGAGCAGGTAAAAACATAAATAGTGCACACGGAGCAGGTAAAAACATAAATAGTGCACACGGAGCAGCTAAAAACATAAATAGTGCACAAGTGGCAGGTAAAAAAAACATAAATAGTACACAAGGGGCAGGTAAAAACATAAATAGTGCACACGGAGCAGGTAAAAACATAAATAGTGCACACGGAGCAGGTAAAAACATAAATAGTGCACACGGAGCAGGTAAAAACATAAATAGTGCACACGGAGCAGGTAAAAACATAAATAGTGCACACGGAGCAGGTAAAAACATAAATAGTGCACACGGAGAAGGTAAGAATTTAAATAGTACACAAGGGGCAGGTAAAAACATAAATAATAAACAAGAAGCTTGTATCGTCAAAAGTTAATCTTGTCTGACGGTCATTGTCTGATCAACTTGTCACGTTAAAAGTTAATCTTGTCTGACTGTCATTGTCCGGTCAGCTTGTATCGTCAAAAGTTAATCTTGTCTAACGGTCATTGTCTGATCAGCTTGTCGCGTTAAAATTTAATCTTGTCTGACGGTCATTGTCTGATCGGCTTGTCACGTTAAAAGTTAATCTTGTCTGACTGTCATTGTCTGATCAGCTTGTCACGTTAAAAGTTAATCTTGTCTGACGGTCATTGTCTGATCAGCTTGTCACGTTAAAAGTTAATCTTGTCTGACGGTCATTGTCTGGTCAGCTTGTCTCATCAAACGCTAATTCTGTCTGATGGTTACTGTCTGGTCTGATTGTCTCGTTAAAAAGCTAATTCTGTCCGGTTATCACTGCCTGGTCAGCTTATCGTACCAAAAGCTAATTCTGTCTGGTTATCACTGCCTGGTCAGCTTATCGTACCAAAAGCTAATTCTGTCCTGTTATCACTGCCTGGTCAGCTTATCGTACCAAAAGCTAATTCTGTCCTGTTATCACTGCCTGGTCAGCTTATCGTACCAAAAGCTAATTCTGTCCTGTTATCACTGCCTGGTCAGCTTATCGTACCAAAAGCTAATTCTGTCCTGTTATCACTGCCTGGTCAGCTTATCGTACCAAAAGCTAATTCTGTCCTGTTATCACTGCCTGGTCAGCTTATCGTACCAAAAGCTAATTCTGAGTGACTGTCATTGTCTGGTCAACTTGTCTCGTCATAAATTAATCTTGTCTGATAGTTATTGTCTGTTTAGATGTTTGTAGATATAGTAGAGCTGCTTGGTTTCTAGTCAGGTGTGTGTAGATATAGTAGAGCTGCTTGGTTTCTAGTCAGGTGTGTGTAGATATAGTAGAGCTGCTTGGTTTCTAGTTAGATGTCTGTAGATGTAGTGGATGTGCTTGGTTTCTAGTTAGATGTCTGTAGATGTAGTGGATGTGCTTGGTTTCTAGTTAGATGTCTGTAGATGTAGTGGATGTGCGTGGTTTCTAGTTAGATGTCTGTAGATGTAATTTGTTTTACAGTGTATGAGTGTTTCGTTACCGTGGATGGCTTGGATGCAGGTTGGGCAGAACCTTGGCAGTGTAGCAAAACGGTGTGGCTATGAGTCTATGGTGGGACTAAGTTTTATGGTCTAAGTCCCATGTATTAGTGAGCTAGTGGTGTGTGAGAGAGAGAGAGAGAGATAGAGAGAGAGAGAGGCGGAAGGAGAAGTCTCTTTTATTCCGCCATTTACCTGTCCTCATTATTACTGATGTCGTTATGTTTAGTTTAGCTCCTCAGACTTTGCCAAACTCTGCGAATGTCTCTAGAATGTTCGCTGTTGATCTGTCTGTTGGTGGGAAGAAGATTGTGTCGTCTGCGTAGGCAAGGAACTTTCTCTCTCCCCTGCCAGGTACGAAAGTTCCCTGGATTGTTTTATACTGCTCTAGAAGTGGTTCTAGAGTGAGTGTGTACAATAAAGGAGAGAAGGGGCAGTCCTGTCTCATAGATCTAGTTAGCCTGAAAGTCTATGTAAGCGTGTGGTTTACTAAGACTTTGTTCTCAGATTTCGAATAAAGAATGTGAATCCATTCTCTGAAGTTGTTTCCTATGTTGCAATGGAGTAGTGTCTTGTGTAAGCATTTGTTTCCCAAACTTCAAACCAATTTTAAATGGCATCGTTTCCAAATCACAGAGGAGATCCAGGAGAGTGCTATAAGAGAACTGTACGTAATCACAGAAATTTGTTTTTTTAAGACGACGAAAACAGCAGGCCGTGACCCGGTGGTACTGCAAACCGGGTCCACCCATAACGAGATGTGGACCATATCCCCGGCATTCAGTGTGCAGGGCAGGCCTCGGGCATCTCGTTTATTTAAAAAATAGCGACCCTTTTATTTAACCAAAGGGCATGTTTTTCAGGATACCTGCCAAGAGGACACTTTGACCTCAGTCACGTTGATCTTAGCCAAAAGGCCGGAAGGTGGGAAAACAAACTTCCATGACACTAGTATGACTGGACGCTGACACAAGTAAACAGAATAGAAAAGACGAATAGAAAAGCGAGACACAATGAAAAGAGATGACACAATAAAACCCCCGAAATGTAAGAGAAAGATAGTGACTTAGGTAAATGACAATTGTATAGACGGAGTTGATGCGTATTAGCTTGCTAATCTTAGGACGCTATTGCACACTGCTTTTAAATAAAGGAGTGACCGATTCGGCCAGCTGACCATTTAAGTATTTAGAGGCGTGGTCTATTGGGCAATTGACTTACGACATATAACTCACGGGGCAGTTGGGAGAAGGAGAGACGGTCAGAGAGGAACAGCAGACAGAGAAGGAAGATCGAGTGGGGAATCATCCGACCAAAGACGGTCAGTAAGCGAAGGCAGAGGAAAACTGTCAGAGTGAATCAAACAGACAAGAGAACAATCGGAGAAGAACAGAAGAACAAGAAAGAGAACGAGACGCTATAGAATCAGAAGTAGTGTTAGACTGAAGATGTGGTTCAAGTGGTTCAAGAGATTAAGAAGATTTTTAACTTGTGGAACTTCGAGTAAAGTGATTACGAGAAACGAGAAGCTAGTTGACCTCGTGGTGCAGATCTGATATAATACTGAGTTAGGAAATGTTCTTGGTTTCTAGTCAGGTGTGTGTAGATATAGTAGAGCTGCTTGGTTTCTAGTCAGGTGTGTGTAGATATAGTAGAGCTGCTTGGTTTCTAGTTAGATGTCTGTAGATGTAGTGGATGTGCTTGGTTTCTAGTTAGATGTCTGTAGATGTAGTGGATGTGCTTGGTTCTAGTTAGATGTCTGTAGATGTAGTGGATGTGCTTGGTTTCTAGTTAGATGTCTGTAGATGTAGTGGATGTGCTTGGTTTCTAGTTAGATGTCTGTAGATGTAGTGGATGTGCTTGGTTTCTAGTTAGATGTCTGTAGATGTAGTGGATGTGCGTGGTTTCTAGTTAGATGTCTGTAGATGTAATTTGTTTTACAGTGTATGAGTGTTTCGTTACCGTGGATGGCTTGGATGCAGGTTGGGCAGAACCTTGGCAGTGTAGCAAAACGGTGTGGCTATGAGTCTATGGTGGGACTAAGTTTTATGGTCTAAGTCCCATGTATTAGTGAGCTAGTGGTGTGTGTGAGAGAGAGAGAGAGAGAGAGAGAGAGAGAGGCGGAAGGAGAAGTCTCTTTTATTCCGCCATTTACCTGTCCTCATTATTACTGACGTCGTTATGTTTAGTTCAGCTCCTCAGACTTTGCCAAACTCTGCGAATGTCTCTAGAATGTTCGCTGTTGATCTGTCTGTTGGTGGGAAGAAGATTGTGTCGTCTGCGTAGGCAAGGAACTTTCTCTCTCCCCTGCCAGGTACGAAAGTTCCCTGGATTGTTGTGTCTTCTCTGATCTGCTCTAGAAGTGGTTCTAGAGTGAGTGTGTACAATAAAGGAGAGAAGGGGCAGTCCTGTCTCATAGATCTAGTTAGCCTGAAAGTCTATGTAAGCGTGTGGTTTACTAAGATTTTGTTCTCAGATTTCGAATAAAGAATGTGAATCCATTCTCTGAAGTTGTTTCCTATGTTGCAATGGAGTAGTGTCTTGTGTAAGCATTTGTTTCCCAAACTTCAAACCAATTTTAAATGGCATCGTTTCCAAATCACAGAGGAGATCCAGGAGAGTGCTATAAGAGAACTGTACGTAATCACAGAAATTTGTTTTTTTAAGACGACGAAAACAGCAGGCCGTGACCCGGTGGTACTGCAAACCGGGTCCACCCATAACGAGATGTGGACCATATCCCCGGCATTCAGTGTGCAGGGCAGGCCTCGGGCATCTCGTTTATTTAAAAATAGCGACCCTTTTATTTAACCAAAGGGCATGTTTTTCAGGATACCTGCCAAGAGGACACTTTGACCTCAGTCACGTTGATCTTAGCCAAAAGGCCGGAAGGTGGGAAAACAAACTTCCATGACACTAGTATGACTGGACGCTGACACAAGTAAACAGAATAGAAAAGACGAATAGAAAAGCGAGACACAATGAAAAGAGATGACACAATAAAACCCCCGAAATGTAAGAGAAAGATAGTGACTTAGGTAAATGACAATTGTATAGACGGAGTTGATGCGTATTAGCTTGCTAATCTTAGGACGCTATTGCACACTGCTTTTAAATAAAGGAGTGACCGATTCGGCCAGCTGACCATTTAAGTATTTAGAGGCGTGGTCTATTGGGCAATTGACTTACGACATATAACTCACGGGGCAGTTGGGAGAAGGAGAGACGGTCAGAGAGGAACAGCAGACAGAGAAGGAAGATCGAGTGGGGAATCATCCGACCAAAGACGGTCAGTAAGCGAAGGCAGAGGAAAACTGTCAGAGTGAATCAAACAGACAAGAGAACAATCGGAGAAGAACAGAAGAACAAGAAAGAGAACGAGACGCTATAGAATCAGAAGTAGTGTTAGACTGAAGATGTGGTTCAAGTGGTTCAAGAGATTAAGAAGATTTTTAACTTGTGGAACTTCGAGTAAAGTGATTACGAGAAACGAGAAGCTAGTTGACCTCGTGGTGCAGATCTGATATAATACTGAGTTAGGAAATGTTCTTGTATCAAGTTTAGAATATCTTGAAACTGAGAACATTGAAGAAATGCTGCATATAGAATATGATAAGAGTTTGATATTGTGAACAAATGATTATGTGCTTCAACGACGAAACTAACGAAGATTATGTCATATTACATCTTAGTACAAGTGATGTCACCAACTGTTGAATCTGATACCTTAATTGTGAAGATAAAATAATGCAGTGAACATTTCATCGGACCTGCTCTGGTCTAGTGAATATGGTAATGCATGAGAGGCCTCGATATGTTATGATCAAAAGAAAAACTTAACACTTCAATCTTCATCAGTAATACAATTCACACATTTGCAATGTTATACTTGGTGGCTAGGAGAGTTTTTTACAATGTTTGCTGGGAGAGTTTCATATCTTGGTGGCTGGGAGAGGTACCTACCCTGTTGGCTGGGGGAATTTCTTACCTTGTTGGCTGGGAAAGTTTCTTACCTTGTTGGCTGGGAGAATTTCTTACCTTGTTGGCTGGGAAAGTTTCTTACCTTGCTGGCTGGGAGAATTTCTTACCTTGTTGGCTGGGAAAGTTTCTTACCTTGTTGGCTGGGAGAATTTCTTACCTTGTTGGCTGGGAAGTTTCTTACCTTGCTGGCTGGGAGAGTTTCTTACCTTGTTGGCTGGGAGAGTTTCTTACCTTGTTGGCTGGGAAAGTTTCTTACCTTGTTGACTGGGAGAGTTTCTTACTTTGTTGGCTGGGAGAGTTCCTTACCTTGTTGGCTGGGAGAGTTTCTTACCTTGCTGGCTGGGAGAGTTTCTTACCTTGTTGGCTGAGAGAGTTTCTTACCTTGTTGGCTGGGATAGAAAACTCGTCACGTGACCAGGATATTGCGACAAATTATTGTAGGATAACATCAGTGGCCGTGATGTAAAGTGTCTGGAGACACACTGTCTTGTTTCTAGTAGTGGAGCTTGTTGAGATACGGACGTGTAAGGGAAATGCAGCACATTCCTCAGTCTAATAACATGTTCTCATTCCACTATCTACATCGTCGTCATTATCGTCGTCAGAGTCATAAACTTCTTCACAGCTTGTAGGAAGTCATACAACGACAACAACAGCGATAACTGTTACAACAGCAATAACAGTAATAATACAGCAATAACAACAGCAGCAACAACAATAACAACACCAATACGGACAGCAAAATAGCAGCAAGAACATTAATAAAAAGGGCAGAGATAATAGAAGAAACAGAAGAAAATAATAGTTCAAGTTGAAGTGACAGAGAGAAGCAGAGGGAAAGAGAAGTAAGGACAGGGAGAATAAAGGGAGAGAGAGTTACAGAGGGAAAGATAACTAAGGACACGGAGAATAAGAGGAGTTACTGAGGGAAAGATAACTAAAGACAGGGAGAATAAGAGGAGAGAGAGTTACAGAGGGAAAGATAACTAAAGACAGGGAGAATAAGAGGAGAGAGAGTTACAGAGGGAAAGATAACTAAAGACAGGGAGAATAAGAGGAGAGAGAGTTACAGAGGGAAAGATAACTAAAGACAGGGAGAATAAGAGGAGAGAGAGTTACAGAGGGAAAGATAACTAAAGACAGGGAGAATAAGAGGAGAGAGAGTTACAGAGGGAAAGATAAATAAGGACAGGGAGAGTAAGAGCCGAGAGAGTTACAGAGGGAAAGAGAAGTAAGGACAGAGAGAATAAGAGGAGAGAGGGGGAAGGACAGGGAGAATAAGGGGAGAGAGAGATACAGAGGGAGAGAGAAGGAAGGAGAAGGGGAATAAGAGGAGAGAGAGATACAGAGGGAGAGAAGGAAGGAGAGGGGGAATAAGAGGAGAGAGATACAGAGGGAGAGAGAAGGAAGGAGAGGGGGAATAAGAAGAGAGAGAGATACAGAAGGAGAAAGAATTAAGGGGAGGGGGAATAAGAGGAGAGAGAGATACAAAGGGAGAGAGAAGGAAGGGGACGAGGGAATAAGAGGAGAGAGATATACAGAGGGAGAGAGACGGAAGGAGGGGAGGAATAAGAGGAGAGAGATATACAGAGGGAGAGAGAAGGAAAGGGAGGGGGAATAAGAAGAGAGAAAGATATAGAAGGAGAGAGAAGGAAGGAGAGGGGGAATAAGAGGAGAGAGAGATACAGAGGGAGAGAGAAGGAAGGAGGGGAATAAGAAGAGAGAGATACAAAGTGAGAAAGAATTGAGGGGAGGGGGAATAAGAGGAGAGAGAGATCCAGAGGGAAAAAGAATTAAGGGGAGTGGGAATAAGAGGAGAGAGATACAGAGGAAGAGAGAAGGAAGGAGGGGGAATAAGAGGAGAGAGATAAAGAGGGAGAGAGAAGGAAGGAACAGGGGAATATGAGGAGAGAAATATACAAAGGGAGAGAGAAGGAATTAGAGGGGAACAAGTGGAGAGAGAGATACAGAGGGAGAGAGAAGGAAGGAAAGGGGGAATAAGAGGAGATAGAGATAGAGGGAGAGAGAAAGAAGGAGAGGGGGAATAAGAGGAGAGAGAGATACAGAGGGAGAAAGAATTAAGGGGAGGTGGAATAAGAGGAGAGAGAGATACAGAGGGAGAAAGAATTAAGGGGAGGGGGAATAAGAGGAGAGAGAGATACAGAGGGAGAAAGAATTAAGAAGAGGGGGAATAAGAGGAGAGAGAGATACAGAGGGAGAAAGAATTAAGGGGAGGGGGAATAAGAGGAGAGAGAGATACAAAGGGAGAGAGAAGGAAGGGGACGAGGGAATAAGAGGAGAGAGATATACAGAGGGAGAGAGACGGAAGGAGGGGAGGAATAAGAGGAGAGAGATATACAGAGGGAGAGAGAAGGAAAGGGAGGGGGAATAAGAAGAGAGAAAGATATAGAAGGAGAGAGAAGGAAGGAGAGGGGGAATAAGAGGAGAGAGATACAGAGGGAGAGAGAAGGAAGGAGGGGAATAAGAAGAGAGAGATATAAAGTGAGAAAGAATTGAGGGGAGGGGGAATAAGAGGAGAGAGATCCAGAGGGAAAAAGAATTAAGGGGAGTGGGAATAAGAGGAGAGAGAGATACAGAGGAAGAGAGAAGGAAGGAGGGGGAATAAGAGAGAGAGAGATACAGAGGGAGAGAGACGGAAGGAGGGGAGGAATAAGAGGAGAGAGATATACAGAGGGAGAGAGAAGGAATTAGAGGGGAACAAGTGGAGAGAGAGATACAGAGGGAGAGAGAAGGAAGGAAAGGGGGAATAAGAGGAGATAGAGATAGAGGGAGAGAGAAAGAAGGAGAGGGGAATAAGAGGAGAGAGAGATACAGAGGGAGAAAGAATTAAGGGGAGGTGGAATAAGAGGAGAGAGAGATACAGAGGGAGAAAGAATTAAGGGGAGGGGGAATAAGAGGAGAGAGATACAGAGGGAGAAAGAATTAAGAAGAGGGGGAATAAGAGGAGAGAGAGATACAGAGGGAGAAAGAATTAAGAAGAGGGGGAATAAGAGGAGAGAGAGATACAGAGGGAGAGAAGAGAAAAAGAAGTGGAGGAGGATAAGGGGAGAGATATACAGATGAAAATCGGGAGGGACACAAAAGAGACATATACAGAGGGACACTATATAGTACTGAAAGAGAAAAAAAGAAACAGATGCAGAAAGAGAAATACAGAGCAAGAAAGTGAAAAGGTGAGACAGATATAGAAGTGTAGAGAGAGAGAGAGAGAGAGAGAGAGAGAGAGGTGTAAAGATAGAGAGATATAGAAGTGCCTCAAATAAAAAGAAAGAAAAAGACTTATGAACATGTAATCCCCTCGCATGATTGTAAAGTGTGATTAGATTTAGAAAACAAAAACTAGAAAGTACCCAGAGTTGTAATAACAAACTGTATTTCGGAAAGTGCTTCATGAAAGCTTGAAGACATGTACAGCTGTACCTGCTTCAAAAACTCCCAGCTCCACGATCACTGTATATACGTATATACATAATGTAAGGAATATATGTTGTAATGAATATACATTGTAAGGAAAACATATTGTGAAGTATGTATATTGAAAGGAATATTGCTGACGGTTAAAGGGAAGCGACTCATGTAAATCTTCTAAACACAATAATTAGTGTATAGGTCTACAGCTATATACAAAGCACTGCAGTAAAGCTGTGATACCAGAATGTATAAACTAGGAAAAAAGTAGGAACAGATTTATTATTTAACGATTACAAAGTTGTGACGTTTCAGCGTGAGCCTTTGTCAAACAAAAATAAACAGGACGAAGAATCAGAGAGAGGAGACAAAGTACAGATTCACATGAATTTTATGCTAACCAACAAACAAAAAATGACTAAAAATTAATGAAAAAATTGCAAATGACTTATCTCCTGGAACAGGAGAGGAGCACAAACAGTAACCAACGGTTACGATGTAAACAAAGCGTTCGTTCTGAAAGGTGCAAAATTGTGCATGGTTGATTGTAAAAAAAGTTCAGAGACAAGGATGCGCACAGAAAGAACAGAGAATTATCCCAAGAACAGGGACGACCTTTGGTTCTGTGCTCTTCCAGAAGCTGAGAAAATTCATTTGCAATTTTTCATTCATTTAAAAAAATTTTATTGTTTCATTAACATCAGTTTCATGTGAATCTATACTTTGTCTCCTCTATCTGATTCATCATCCTGTTTATTTTTGTTGGACAAAGGCTCGCGCTGAAACATCACAACTTTGTAATCATTAAATAATAAAACTGTTCCAACTGTTTTCCTAGTTTATACATTATGGAAAACTTCGGAGTGAAATGAAATTATGTTAACTTCCCATGAATGCTACTGATTATAGAGTGGAGAAAAATCTGCATGGACCATGCGTGCAGCCAATGTTTTTCTACAAGGTCCTGTCCGTGGGAGTGTTAGGTAGGGGATTAAATCTTTGATCAGTTTAGAGTTAGGTTTTGTTGTGTTAGGAAGTATTGTTTTAGTTAGTTTAGAGTTAGGTTTTGTTGTGTTAGGAAGTATTGTTTTAGTTAGTTTAGAGTTCGGTTTTATTGTGTTAGGAAGTATTGTTTTAGTTAGTTTAGAGTTAGGTTTTGTTGTGTTAGGAAGTATTGTTTTAGTTAGTTTAGAGTTAGGTTTTGTTGTGTTAGGAAGTATTGTTTTAGTTAGTTTAGAGTTAGGTTTTATTGTGTTAGGAAGTATTGTTTTAGTTAGTTTAGAGTTAGGTTTTGTTGTGTTAGGAAGTATTGTTTTAGTTTAGAGTTAGGTTTTATTGTGTTAGGAAGTATTGTTTTAGTTTAGAGTTAGGTTTTATTGTGTTAGGAAGTATTGTTTTAGTTAGTTTAGAGTTAGGTTTTGTTGTGTTAGGAAGTATTGTTTTAGTTTAGAGTTAGGTTTTGTTGTGTTAGGACGTATTGTTTTAGTTTAGAGTTAGGTTTTATTGTGTTAGGAAGTATTGTTTTAGTTAGTTTAGAGTTAGGTTTTGTTGTGTTAGGACGTATTGTTTTAGTTTAGAGTTAGGTTTTGTTGTGTTAGGACGTATTGTTTCAGTTTAGAGTTAGGTTTTGTTGTGTTAGGACGTATTGTTTTAGTTTAGAGTTAGGTTTTGTTGTGTTAGGACGTATTGTTTTAGTTTAGAGTTAGGTTTTGTTGTGTTAGGACGTATTGTTTTAGTTTAGAGTTAGGTTTTGTTGTGTTAGGACGTATTGTTTTAGTAATGTAACTGTAGAACTAGTGATTGTCAGCGTCGGTTAGAATGTTTGTGATCAAGGATTTTCGTGTGTAGGAATAATGTCATAGTTCAATTTAGTATCCTGAGGTGGGTATCTGAAACTGAGATGTAAGTCATCTGGATGTCATGTTCTTATTTTGCTGATCAGTTTGATGTATATCATCATCATCATCATCAGGTGCCGTGCCGACTGGTGTTGGCTATTATGCTTCTCCAGAGTACCCGATCCTTCATGCAGGCCATCAGTTCAGTTGGTGATCTCCTCTCACACCATCCCGTCAGACTGTCCAGTATCATTTCTCTTGGTCTTCCTCTTGATCTTCTTCCTTCTATTTTTCCTGTTGTTTTAATATTTTCAATGCCCCCTCTTCTCATTGCATGTCCTATGAAAGTACATTGTCTCTCTCTTATCTTTCTGACAAGTTTTTTTGTCTCTCCAGCTCTTCTCATACATTCTTCATTAGTTATTTTTGCTGTCCAAGGGATTCGCAACATTTTTCAAATAAACCACATTTCTGCTGCTTCCAATGATTTTTGTGCAGACTTGCCTATTGTCCATGATTCACTTCCATATAACAAGATAGGTTCAATATAGCATTTTAGGACTCGTTTTCTAACATTCATTGATAAAGATGTGTTAGCTAATATGTTTCTCATTCTCTGAAATGCAGTCTTTGCTTGGCCTATTCTGTTCCTAATTTCTGTTTTGCATTTCCCATCTGAAGTTATTACTGCTCCAAGGTATTTGAATTTCTGCACCTACTTTAGAATGGTTCCATTTAATTTAATACTGCATGCTGGTGGATTCTGTTTCTTAGATATAACCATAGTCTCTGTCTTTTTGATGTTCAAAGTAAGGCCTTTCTGTTCACTTTCTTTGGCCACTTTATCCAAGAGATTTTGCAGGTCTTGTTGGTTCTCCGCTATCAGTACTGTGTCGTCAGCATACCGAAGGTTGTTAATATTGTATCCTCCAATTTTTATGCCTGGTTCTGTGTTGATTGTTCTTAGAATATTCTCGCTGTACAGAGAAAAAAGGTCTGGAGATAGTACACATCCTTGTCGCACCCCTTGTTTTATAGGTTGGTATTTTCCAATTCTATTTTCAACTCGAACTGCTGCTTCTTGCTGCCAGTATAGATATTTTACAATCCTCAGGTCTTTGCCGTCTATATTGATGTCTTCAAGCATTTTAATAATTTCATTTTGTTTCACCTTGTCAAATGCCTTGGTGTAATCAATGAAGCATAAGTTTGATGTATGACATGATATATTTCACCAACATGAATTAATCGGTCAACAACATCATCATGAACCAACTAGAAGATCTTGATTTTGTTGATGACATAACTCTTATCAGTAATAATGTGAATTCCATGCAAGAAAAAACAGATAGCCTGTCTTCACTGGCTAGCAAAATAGGACTTGAAATTAACAAGGACAAAACAAAAATAATGAAACTTCCCATTAATCAAAATGATTAATAAAAAAAAATACACGTTGAAGGGACAGATGTTGCAGAAGTCAATCAATTTGCATACCTTGGCAGCTACATAGATCAGGATGGTGACACCAGAAAGGAAGTTAGAATTAGAATTGCAAAAGCAGCATTGATCTTCCAGAATCTTGAGAACATATGGCATTCAAAAGTTATAAGCACAAAAACCAAGTTAAGACTATTCAATTCAAATGTAAAATCCACCCTCATTTATGCATGCAAAAGCTGGAAAACAACTAAAGAAATAGAAAAGAAATTAGACTCTTTTGAAAACAAATGCCTAAGGAAAATACTCGGCATCAAGTGGAACGAATTCAAGAACAATGCAGAGATAAGACAGATGACTGAACAACAACCAGTCTCATGGGTGATCAGGAAAAGGAGATCGACATATGTTGGTCACTTGATGAGAAGAAATAATCAGAGAATCCCAAAAACAAGCTATCAAGTGGAACACAACAGGCCATAGAAAAAGAGGCAGACCGTGTGAAAGTCTGAAGAGGACATTGTTAAGAGAGGCCAAATTAACAGGCATAAAATCCCTGAATGAGGTTGAAAGACTCGCTGAAGACAGGAAAAATTAGCGAACTACTTTGCGAGCCCTATGTGACGTTTAACGGCACGGGAAGGATATAAGATAAGATAAGAAGATACAAATTATATGAATAAAGTAACAGTATGCAACCTTGGCTGACTCCTTGTTTTATGTCAAACCAAGTTGTTGTTTTACCATTTATTCTTACTGATGTCTTTTGGTCTAGATACAGCAGTGATGCTAATTGTATCGAATGTGTTGGAAATTCCAGTTTTTCAATTATTTCCCAAATTTTGTGGCGTTGTAAACAATCAAATGCCTTTGAGTAGTCTATAAACGATAAATACAGATTCATATTAAATTCTCTGTATTTCTTATTATTAATGTTATATTGAATATATGATCTCTTGTTCCTCTTCCTTGACTAAATCCAGCTTGGACCATACTGACTTCTATTTTCTTAAAAAGTCTACCCATTATGATTTTTTAACAGAATTTTACTTGCATGACTTATCAGGGCAACAGTTCTGTAGTTTTCGCATACCTTCAGTACATTTTCAGCAGTGGTATGAATATAGTTCTTTTCCATTCTTTTGGCCAAATACATGATTGTCATATCTTTTTATATAGTTTATGATAGATTGTAGCACATTCCTTTCCTCCTGATTTAATGAGTTCAGTTGTTATTTCATCACATCCTGGTGATTTATCATTTTTCAGATTCTTTATTGCCCATAAAACGTCTTCTATTGTTTGTTCGGATTCTTTCTCCTCCAATAATAATTCACACTGTTGATTTCTGCTTTCACAGTCGGCTGTTTTATACATTCCTGTGCAATATTCCTTCCATCTTTCTAGAATATCCTCTGTTTCTGTCAAGGTCTTTCCCGTTTTGTCACAGATTACATTTAGCTTAGGTTTGACATTTCTCGTCAATGTCTTCATTTCTTTAATATTTATCTATCTATTCCATACTGAGTACCTATATATACTGAGTACCTATATATACTGTAAAAATAAAGAAATAAATAAACTCAACACTACTATAGTCGTACTACTTTGAATGTAAATGCTACAGAAGAGTTCTTCAAATATCATGGACACAAAAAAGAACAAATATATCTATACTACAAGAACTTAATGTTGAAGAAGGCTGGCTAGTAAAGAGGATTAAAGAGAGAAAACTAAAATATTTTGGACAGATTAAACGTCATGATAATCTAGAGAAGACCGTCTTGGAAGGGTACATCATGGGAAAAAGAAAGAGAGGAAGACCAAGGCGAAGATGGCTGCAAGACATCATTGATTATCTGCAAATGGACGCAGCAGCAGCAGGCCATCTTGCTCACAACCGAGAGGCCTACAGGAGTGCTGTTTGGGAGGCAAAGTTCCGCAGGGGACATGCAAATCAATGAATGACTGTAGCCGTAATGGACACCAAATTTAAAACTTGTACCAAAATTTTATTTTACGGAATTAATGTTTCAATCTTGGCATGAAGAAAATTTAAGCCTTTAACAATGAAATGATGTTCATTAAATTTGGTTGGGACCTTTATTCTTTGCGACTGAGGCCTCTGTTTCAGTAAGGTGTATGGCCTCCTCTGGCCTGTATTAGAGAACGACATATCCTTGACATGGATGCGATTAGCCGTTGGATCT
Source organism: Achatina immaculata (assembly GCA_009760885.1). Classification (NCBI taxonomy): domain Eukaryota; kingdom Metazoa; phylum Mollusca; class Gastropoda; order Stylommatophora; family Achatinidae; genus Lissachatina; species Lissachatina immaculata. Next base: position 45,186,589 of record CM019691.1, read on the forward strand.
GTTGTTGTGGTTTGGCGGCCGACTCTTTCCGCTGTGCAAGAGACAACTGTCGGAGATTGGTTGGTTCCACGTCTCGCTGGCGGACTTGTCTGTTTAGTTCTTCCCATAAGTGTTCTGTTGGGTTCATGTCTAACGACATGGATGGTCACGGAATTGTCTGGACGTTGTTGTCAGCGAGGAACTGGATGGTGAGTTGTGCCACATGAGGTCGAGCGTTATCCTACTGAAAAAACGACCCTGGTGCAGCCAGAAGTGGAAGGACGTGAGGACGAAGAATTTCAGAGACGTATCGTTGGGCATTCAGACGTTCTTCAGTTTGCACCAGGTCACTTCTTCCCATGACGTTGATCGTCCCCCATACCAGTACACCTCCACCACCATGTGGAGGAGCCTCATCCAGTTCTGGGCTCATGGACTCTGCGGTAAACTCTTCTCTGTCTATAGTGTCGCTGGAGCAGAAAGAATGATTCATCACTAAACTAAACCCTTCTCAAATCATTTGCAGTGGTCCATTGACGATGTTGGTTCACCCACTACATTCGGTTCTGGCGAATCCAGACCGTACGAACAGGACCTCTGTAAGGTCTTCTAGCCCAAAGACCAGCGTCGTGCAGCCGGTTCCTGACCGTTTGATCAGAAATTCGACGAGCTGCTGTCATTGACTGGACTGTTGAGGACGAAGATGCAAATAGATTCCTGAGGCGACGCAGCCGTATGAAGCGGTCTTCGGCAGGAGTTGTGAGTCTTCTACTGTGAGGCTGGTGTGTGACTATGTGTCTTCCACTGTGAGGCTGGTCTGTGACTGAGCGTTTCTTGAAATCGTCTTTAAAGGCAACTAATGGTCCTTCTAACCACTTTATGTTGTCTGGCCCTACACTTTCTGACTGTCCGGTCTGTAAACGTCCAGTGATGATGAGTCGTTGTAGTGACTACTTCTGTAGTGAGATGAGTCATACTTGAGCATTGAATTTTAAAATGATTTGATTCGAGGAGCGTCAATCTTTTATAGGCATTCAATAACCTGGTCAGTGAGTTTTGTGTTCAGTAAGTTTCACGGGATTCTCGTGAACCTGTCATGAGTTATTGTCAAAAATGCTGTTTTGACTAGTGTCGCTTTTCTGTGCTGATGAATCATCTGCTGAGTACAATTCAGGTCAGCACGTGACGTTGATGTCCAAGTGAACGTTTCAGGCAATTTGCCCTTGTCTGATCAGCAAACTTCAGTTTAAATCACAACATCGTATGTGTTGCGTTTATTTTTTTAAAGTATATATATATACATATATATCTGGATATAAGCATATAAATATGTATAGAGAGACAGAGAGCACCTTCGATCGGAGTACAGTAGTACAAGTGAGGTAAAGAAGAACGAAAATGACATTAGGATCATTCAAGTAAGTACATAATTAAATCAGCCATTGTAAGTTTCAATCAGCGATGTCTGTGTCCGTATCGAATGTGACAAATAGAAAATATATAAAATATTCCACAACATTTGGTCCCGTGACCAGGATACTAAATTGAAATATGACATTATTCCTACCTACCTCAGGATACTAAATTGAAATATGACATTATTCCTACCTACCTCAGGATACTAAATTGAAATATGACATTATTCCTACCTACCTCAGGATACTAAATTGAAATATGACATTATTCCTACCTACCTCAGGATACTAAATTGAACTATGACATTATTCCTACCCAACAAAGCACTTGATCACAAACATTCTAACCGACGCTGACAATCACTAGCACTACAGTTACATTACTAAAACAATACGTCCTAACACAACAAAACCTAACTCTAAACTAAAACAATACGTCCTAACACAACAAAACCTAACTCTAAACTAAAACAATACGTCCTAACACAACAAAACCTAACTCTAAACTAAAACAATACGTCCTAACACAACAAAACCTAACTCTAAACTAAAACAATACGTCCTAACACAACAAAACCTAACTCTAAACTAAAACAATACGTCCTAACACAACAAAACCTAACTCTAAACTGAAACAATAAGTCCTAACACAACAAAACCTAACTCTAAACTGAAACAATACGTCCTAACACAACAAAACCTAACTCTAAACTGAAATAATACGTCCTAACACAACAAAACCTAACTCTAAACTAAAACAATACGTCCTAACACAACAAAACCTAACTCTAAACTAAAACAATACGTCCTAACACAACAAAACCTAACTCTAAACTGATCAAAGATTTAATTCCCTACCTAACACTCCACGGACTGGACCTTCTAGAAAAACATTGGCTGCACGCATGGAGAATTTTATCCGCTCTATAATCGTTTTTATAGTAATGATATTCCTCATCAGCTTTCACACCTGATCTTATCGCCTTTTTTAAATCAGTAATGATTATCTCCGTTCAGTAGGGAGTTTTTCTTCTCTCCATATTTGTCGGAATTAGTGCACATATCTGTTCATGCAGATTTAGACCTCTTTCCTTGATCAGTTCTGCAGCAATTCCATCTGAACCAGCTGCTTTGTTGTTTCGTAGAAGCATGATACTACAGATGACTTCTTCTAAGTGTGGTTCCTCTATTTCAGGTTCACAAGTCTGTATTTCTTCGGATGGTAATGTGCTTATAGGTTCTTCACAGTTTTTCAAAATATTCTTTCCATCTGGTACAGATTTTCTCTTCATTATTTATCATATTTCCATTACTATCCTTCAAGCTCTCCAGAGGCTGTTTATACTCTTGCTTTACTGTTCCCAATTCTTTATAGAATTCCCAGCTTTTCTTATTCTGATGGCATGTCTGCATCTCGCTTACCATGTCTTCCATATATTGTCATTTTTGTTGACGAATACACTTCTGAGTTTCTTTACACTGTGTGTGATACTTCTCCTCATTTGTTTTGTTGTTCATGTCATTCAACCATATCTGTCTCGCTGCTCTTTTCTTTATGACTGCCTCTCTGCAGACTTCATTGAACCAGTTCTTTCTTTTATTTATGGTCTTGACTCCCAGGCATTCTTCCACTGTGTTCTTTATAATGGTTTTTATATCTTCCCATCTGTCATCAATGGTTTTATTTTCTTCATTCCCTCTTGTGTTTATCTTTACCTCATATCTGTTGGCGACATGATCATTAGGAAAGCAGAAACATACAAATATCAAGGCACAACCTTCAACAGAAATAACATAGTAAGCGAGGAAATTAAAATCAGAATACAGATAGGGAATAAAATATACTTTGCCTTGCAACACCTGTTAAAATCCAAAATCCTGTCCTAAAAAACCAAAATAACAATCTACAAAACTATAATAAGATCAGCCGTTATGTATGGATCAGAAACTTGGAGCACAACAAAGAAAGATGAACAATTGCAGATCTTTGAGAACAAGATCCTAAGAAGAATCTTTGGACCGATAAAGGATATCAACAGCAGATAATGGAGAGCTAGAATGTGTAGTAATTATTGTTTAATGATATTAGTATTTTATATTTACTTTTACTGACGTGAATTATTATTCAATCTTTTATTTTGTCTGGCCGTCGTCGTACTGAGTGGTGGAAGGATGACTACACCATACGTTCACACCTTCTCTCTCTCTCTCTCTCTCTCTCTCTCTGAACCTTAAGTGCCCAGGGCACATGGCGCTTCCGCAAGGGTTTTCCACAAATGCCTGTCCTTCGCCTTTTTTTCTGCTCTTGCCCAGGTGAGCCCTCTATTGCTCAACATCCTTTCTGTTGTTCTTCTCCATGTCTCTTTTTGGTTTACCCTTACTTCTGCTCCCCTGTGGTGTCCATCTTACTGCTATTTTTGGTATTGAGTTGTTAGTCATTCGGAGCACATGTCCCAACCATCGCCAGCGTCTTTCCTCAATAATTGTTGTCAGTGGTTTCATCTGCATTTCTGCTAATAAGATGCTATTTCTTATGGTGTTTGGCCAAATTATTTTTCTAATTCTTCGTAAACATTTAGTCTGGAAAGAATTCAACTTGTTTTCTATGTTTTTGGTGATTTTCCAGCATTCACTTCCATAGAGTAGTACACTTAGAACATTACTCTTAAATATCCTGATTTTTATATTTATGCTTAGCTTTTTTGATTTCCATATAGTCTACAGCATTGCAAAAGCCTGGTTTGCTCTAGTAAGTCTGCTGTTGATGTCCTCTGTGCTGTCTCCATTTTCTACTACTCTGCTGCCAAGGTATACAAATTCGTTGACCTCCTCCACTAACTTGTTATCTACTCTGAATACATTTCTGTTGTTCACATTTTGCTTCATTAACTTTGTCTTTCCTACGTTGATCTTTAGTCCTATGTTGTTTGCATTCTGGGTTAACTTGTTTATTTTATCTTGCATATCTTTGTGACTGCTTGATAATAGACAAATGTCGTCTGCAAAGTCAAGGTCCTCCAGCACTGTGTCAAGGGTCCATTGTAATCCTCTGCGTTTGTCTGATGTTGCCTCCTTCATTAACCAGTCTACTGCCAAGATAAATAATGTTGGTGATAGTACACATCCCTGTTTCACTTCTGTTTGTACCCTAAAGCTGCTGGAGGTATGTTCTCCACAGATAACTTTGCACTGAAAACCCTCGTATAGGGCTTTGATTACAGTAACTATTTTATGGGGGAGGCCATGCCATCTTAGGATTTTTCACAGTGCATTTCTATTGACACTGTCAAAGGCTTTCTCAAAATCTATGAATAATGCATATGTTGTGCTATGCCACTCATTTATCATCATCATCATGTGCCGTGCCGACTGGCGTTGGCTATTATGCTTCTCCAGAGTACACGATCCTTCATGCAGGCCATCAGTTCAGTTGGTGATCTCCTCTCACACCATCCCGTCAGACTGTCCAGTATCATTTCTCTTGGTCTTCCTCTTGATCTTCTTCCTTCTATTTTTCCTGTTGTTTTAATATTTTCAATGCCCCCTCTTCTCATTGCATGTCCTATGAAAGTACATTGTCTCTCTCTTATCTTTTTGACAAGGTTTTTTGTCTCTCCAGCTCTTCTCATACATTCTTCATTAGTTATTTTTGCTGTCCAGGGGATTGGCAACATTCTTCTAATAAACCACATTTCTGCTGCTTCCAATGATTTTTGTGCAGACTTGCCTATTGTCCATGATTCACTTCCATATAACAAGATAGGTTCAATATAGTATTTTAGGACTCGTTTTCTAACATTCATTGATAAAGATGTGTTAGCTAATATGTTTCTCATTCTCTGAAATGCAGTCTTTGCTTGGCCTATTCTGTTCCTAATTTCTGTTCTGCATTTCCCATCTGAAGTTATTAATGCTCCAAGGTATTTGAATTTCTGCACCTGCTTTAGAATGGTTCCATTTATTTAATACTGCATGCTGGTGGACTCTGTTTCTTAGATATAACCATAGTCTCTGTCTTTTTGATGTTCAAAGTAAGGCCTTTCTGTTCACTTTCTTTGGCCACTTTATCCAAGAGATTTTGCAGGTCTTGTTGGTTCTCCGCTATCAGTACTGTGTCGTCAGCATACCGAAGGTTGTTAATATTGTATCCTCCAATTTTTATGCCTGGTTCTGTGATGATTGTTCTTAGAATATTCTCGCTATACAGAGAAAAAAGGTCTGGAGATAGCATACATCCTTGTCGCACCCCTTGTTTTATAGGTTGATATTTTCCAATTCTATTTTCAACTCAAACTGCTGTTTCTTGCTGCCAGTATAGATGTTTTACAATCCTCAGGTCTTTGCCATCTATATTGATGTCTTCAAGCATTTTAATACTTTCATTTTGTTTCACCTTGTCAAATGCCTTGGTGTAATCAATGAAGCATAAGTAGAAATCTTTCTGTACTTCTAAAGCTCTTTCTGTTAGTGTTCGTAAAGCATAAATGGCATTGTGTGTTCCCTTTCCTTCAACAAATCCATACTGTTCATCTGCTATTTCCATTTTTATCTTTTTCCTTGTTCTTCTCATAATTATTCTCAGAAGTAGCTTCGTTATGTGACATGAGAGGCTGATAGTCCGGTGGTCGTCACATTCCTTTGCACCTGGTTTCTTTCGTAGTGCTATAAACGTGGATTTAATCAGGTCACTGGGAATATAACCACTGTTGTAAATGTCATTAAGTAACTTAGTTATTATTTTTATTCCTATCTCCTCTAGTGCCTCTATTTCTTCTATTGTTATATTATCAGGCCCAGTCGCTTTTCCTTTCTTCATGTGTTTGATGGCATCTATGATTTCATCTTCAAGTATTGGTGGTCCCTCACAGTTTTCAGTATCTGGTGTTAATCTGGTCTTTCTCCTCCATATAGCTCACCGATGTACTCTGTCCACCTGTCCACAATGTCTTCTTTTCCCATTAACATTTTACCTTCTTTCGATTTCAGGCATCCTGTGGTATATTTTGTTTTCCTGCCTGTGAGTTCATTAATTCGTTTGTGCATGTTTTTGCTGTCTTTAATATGAGAGTCCTCTATCTGTCTGCACTGCTCATTTAACCACACTTCTTTTGCTTCTCTGCATTTGCGTCTTATTTCTTTATTTATCTTGTTATATTTTTTCTCGTTATTTTTACTCCTCCTCCTCTTGTCCATCAGTCCTAAGATGTCGTCTGTCATCCATTTATTTTTAGGGGCTTCTTTTTTTTGGTGGTATTATCTCCTTAACAGTTTGGTGGATAGAATCTCTTAACATTTCCCATTGTTCATCTATACTATTTATCTTTGCTATTGCATTGTATCTATTTGTTATAATAACTTTGTATTGTTCTCTCAGTTCTTGGTCATTTTTAGGAAGTTCTGTATTCAGTTTGATGTTTCTCACTTTTCTGCCTGCTTTCTTTAGTTTTATTCTAACTTTTCCACAGAGTGGATCATGGTCACTATTGCAGTCAGCTCCTGGCATGGTTTTTGTTGTCAGTAACGCATTGCGGAATCGTTTGTTGATTAATATGTAGTCTATCTGTGCCACTCATTTGCCTGTTCTAATATTTGTCTAAGTACAAATATGTGGTCTATGCATGATCTTCCTTTCCTAAATCCTGCCTGCTCTTTCCGAAGTTTTTCCTCAAGTGTTGGTACAATTCTGTTGATGATTATTCTGCAAAATACTTTACTGGTGAGTGGCAGTAGGGTAATGCCTCTCCAGTTCCCGCAATCTCTGAGGTCACCCTTCTTTGGTAGTTTTACTATAAGACCAGTTTTCCACTCCTCTGGGGCTTTTTCTAGATCCCAAATTTGTTGTAATATCCGGCAAAGTTGTTTTGGTGTTTCTGTTTCTTCTGCTTTCAACATCTCAGCAGTCACTTCATCTTCACCTGGTGCCCTGTCTGATTTTAGCTTCTTTATCGCCTCCTTTACTTCATTTATTGTTATTGGTCATGTGTTGATGTTTAGTTCCGTTTTTGCTTCAGGTATGCATTTGTTTGTGCTGTTTGTGTTCTGTTTAATAGGGTGTTAAAGTGTTCCCTCCATCTTTCAATTTTTTCTCTTTCTCCACTGACCAGTTGTCCCTTTAGTGTCCTTATTGCACTCTCACATCTTGTATTGAAGTTACCTGTCATCTGCTTTGTGATTTTATATATGGTTTTCATGTCATTTGTATATGCTGCTTTCTCTGCTGTTTCTGCTAAGTTGTCATAATACTGACGTTTATCTTGACGACATGATTCCTTCACTTCTTTGTCTTTTTGTGCATAATTACTTAAAACTTGTTTTTTAAGCCGTTGTGATTTGGTGTTCAGTAATTTTTTCTTGATTTCTTTTCTTTGCTCTATCTTTTACCATGTGGTCTCGCTTATCCATTCCTCTTTTCTCCTTTTCCGATATCCCAGCACCTCTTTTGCTGTTTCCTGTAGTGTTTTATTGAACTCTAATATGGACATTTCTGCTTCGTCTTGTAGGACACTGAAGCGGTTCTTAAGCACTATTGAGAATTCATTTCTTGTTTGCTGGTCTATCAGTTTTCTTGTATCAAAACGTATCTTTCTGTGTTCTCCGATTTTGGCTTTCCTTAATTTTAGTTTTATTTTTGCTACCAGAAGGTTGTGATCACTTCCTACATCTGCTCCTTTCCTTGCTCGCACATCTTGTAGTGACCGTTTCCACTTGTTATTTATTAGTATGTGATCGATTTGGTTTTCTGTGGTTTTATCTGGTGACCTCCAAGTCACTTTATGGATGTTTTTGTGTTAGAAAATTGTCCCTCCAATGGTCATCATGTTTTCTTCACAGAAACTGCAGAGTCTTTCTCCATTTTCATTTATTTCTCCGATTCCTTCTCTTCCCATGATTCTTCTTCTATCTTCATTTCCTTCACCTACTTTTGCATTGAAGTCGCCCAAGATGAGTAGCATATCATGCTTGGGTATTGTTTCTACTGTTGCTTGGAGGCTGTTGTAAAAATCTTCTTTTAATTCCTCTTCAACTGCTTCTGTTGGTGCATAACAAACTATAATAGACTATCTTGAGTTGAACCGTGCATATAATAATCTCTTATTTATTGGGGTCCATTTCAGCAATGCTCTTGATGCTTCTTTTGTTATAATCAATGTTCACACCTTACATATAAAATAACAGGAACACGAGACAACAATCCTTTTTTTTTTTTATAAAATCACGATCCTTGAATTTACAAAATTCTGATCCATAAGGCAACACAAATCAACGAATCCTATGCACATGATGTCCATTTAATTATATATTTCCACACGCGTTATTGATTAAAAAAAAGGTTCCTTGAATAATATGATTTCAATCCTGATTACAATGCACATACTAAACTATACACGTCAGCCTCCATCTATCGAATGATCCTTCGTCCACGACTGGTCGCTGGACTTCCACGTGCTCAACTTATCCCCCTTTTCTTCTCTTCTCGTCTTATATACCTGGTCAGCGCCGGACTCGAAGGCCTGGGGATTTCCATTCAAAACTGGGTCACTGCTTGCTTATTTTTCCACTCCTTACAAAAGAACACTGAACTGAACAGCTTATTTAAATCCCAAACGAAATATAAATGTCTTGAAACTGAACAGACTACGCTGGATGGGGCATGTAGAAAGAATGAAAGATAATAGACAAACGAAAATGATGTATGCATAAGAGATGAAGGAAACAAGACCAATGGGTAGACCAAGAAGGAGATGGAAAGACAACATAAAAGAGGATATGAAAGAAATTGGTGTCACCAACTGGAGAGAGAAGATTAGGAACAGAGAGGAATGGAGGCCAACTTTATCTGCAGCAATCAGCCTTAATGGCTCGGGAAAAATAATAATAATAATAATAATAGTAATAATAATAATAAGAAGAAGAAGAATTAGTATTCACAGAGAGTTAAAAATAATTTCATTTCACTCAGAAGATTTACATGAGTCGCAACCCTTTAACAACAAACATTATTTCGTACAGTGAGAGATACGGGGGTGGGGTGGAGAATAGAAGAAGAAAATTATGAATACAGGAACAAACACATTATCTAGAACAAACACATTATCTAGAACAAACACATTATCTAGAACAAACACATTATCTAGAACAAACAAATAATCTAGAACAAACAGATTATCTAGAACAAACAGATTATCCAGAACAAACACAAACACATTATCTAGAACAAACACAAACACATTAGCTAGAACAAACAGATTACCTAGAGCAAAATCACATTATCTAGGACAAACAGATTATCTAGAACAAACACATTATCTAGAACAAACACATTATCTAGAACAAACACATTATCTAGGACAAATACATTATCTAAAACAAAAACATTATCTAGAACAAGCACATTATCTACAACAAAAACACATTTTCTAGAAAAAACATACATATGAAATAGTACCTGACTGATATACATCCTCCCTGCTAGGAATGAAGGAAAGATATCAGAGACAGGAAAGAAATCTTACCAACATCTAAAGAAAGATATCAGAGGCACAGAACACATCTTAACAACAACTAAAGAAAGATACAGAGACAGAAAACAAATCTTATAAAAAACTAAAGAAAGATACAGAGACAGAAAGCAAATCTTACCAACAACTAAATAAAGATACAGAGACAGAAAACAAATCTTACCAACAACTAAATAAAGATACAGAGACAGAAAACAAATCTTACCAACAACTAAAGAAAGATATCAGACACAGGAAGAAAATCTTACCAACAACTAAATAAAGATACAGAGACAGAAAACAAATCTTACCAACAACTAAATAAAGATATCAGAGACAGAAAACAAATCTTACCAAAACTAAAGAAAGATATCAGACACAGGAAGAAAATCTTACCAACAACTAAAGAAAGATACAGAGACAGAAAACAAATCTTACCAACAACTAAAGAAAGATATCAGAGACAGAAAACAAATCTTACCAACAACTAAAGAAAGATATCAGACACAGGAAGAAAATCTTACCAACAAGTAAATAAAGATACAGAGACAGAAAACAAATCTTACCAACAACTAAAGAAAGATATCAGAGACAGAAAACAAATCTTACCAACAACTAAAGAAAGATATCAGAGACAGAAAACAAATCTTACCAACAACTAAAGAAAGATATCAGAGACAGAAAACAAATCTTACCAACAACTAAAGAAAGATATCAGAGACAGAAAACAAATCTTACCAACAACTAAAGAAAGATATCAGAGACAGAAAACAAATCTTACCAACAACTAAAGAAAGATATCAGAGACAGAAAACAAATCTTACCAACAACTAAATAAAGATATCAGAGACAGAAAACAAACCTTACCAACAACTAAAGAAAGATGTCAGAGACATAAACCAAATCTTACCAACAACTAAAGAAAGATATCAGAGACAGAAAACAAATCTTACCAACAACTAAATAAAGATATCAGAGACAGAAAACAAACCTTACCAACAACTAAAGAAAGATGTCAGAGACATAAACCAAATCTTACCAACAACTAAAGAAAGATATCAGAGACAGAAAACAAAGCTTACCAACAACTAAAGATAGATATCAGAGACAGAAAACAAATCTTACCAACAACTAAAGAAAGATATCAGAGACAGAAACCAAATCTTACCAACAACTAAAGAAAGATATCAGAGACAGAAAACAAATCTTACCAACAACTAAAGAAAGATATCAGAGACAGAAAACAAATCTTACCAACAACTAAAGAAAGATATCAGAGACAGAAACCAAATCTTACCAACAACTAAAGAAAGATATCAGAGACAGAAAACAAATCTTACTAACAACTAAAGAAAGATATCAGAGACAGAAAACAAATCTTACCAACAACTAAAGAAAGATATCAGAGACAGACAGCAAATCTTACCAACAACTAAAGAAAGATATCAGAGACAGAAAACAAATCTTACTAACAACTAAAGAAAGATATCAGAGACAGAAAACAAATCTTACCAACAACTAAAGAAAGATATCAGAGACAGACAGCAAATCTTACCAACAACTAAAACTCTCTTTCCTGTATAAGGTTTCCCGCTCGTGTAACTAAACGAATGTTGGATGTCTCCTCTAAAATCTTGTATTCCTGGGATAGCTGGATAAGATGGCAATCTGATGACAAAATGACAGTTTCCAGTGTAACATTTGTTACATCGTTTGAAAGTAACAAAGATTTAGAACACAAGTAACTTTCTTTTCTCTGTTCCTGACCGTCACGCAGAACATGGAGGTTCCTTTATTTTCTGAGATTTTCTAGCAAAAAGTTGGTTCTCTTGTGAATCTCTTGTGAATCTCTTGCGAATCTCTTGTGAACCTCTTGTGAATCATGAGGTAAGGCATCGCTGAAGAAGTCTGCGTCTTGTGAAAGTTTTAAAAGATTCATAATAAAAACAAAATAGAAAGATCCACAATTAAAAAAAAAAAAGAAATGAAATTCTTATCACACAAGATTGAGGTTCTGTAATATTTTTATCCGTACTGTTGATAATATTGCATTAGAATATATAAATACAAGCACATGTGTACACACGATGCAACTATGTTCACTATTTTAACATCAAAATGAGCTTGTTCCAATTTCCATTTTTTTCTACTATGATTAGGCGTAATTCATAAGCAAATGTGGCGGGTAGTGGAGCTGGTAGAATCTAAAATTTGGACCACATTTTTGGCAAGGCTGTGTTTGTCTGTTTGTCTGTTTTTCTGTTTGCTCGTATGTACAAATATTTAACTTTCATTAGAGCAGAAAAACTGGAATGAAAGAACAGCTTAGAAATAGGCAGGAAATGTTTTGTCTGTTTTCAGGAAGACACTAAGTACACTGAAAAAAGCTACTGCCAACGATTCAAGTGGACACAACACATAGACCTCACTTACTTGAAGTAACCGGTACAGATGAAGACGAAGTCAAAGACTCTCTTGTGACACTTGGACAGGGTTGTCTCGTCCCCGCGAGGACCAGCTAGAGCCGTCCCAGAGATGTCGCTGCCTCTGGGGGCTGTGAACACGTCCCACTGTCCAGTTCTCTCGTGTTCACTGGTTTTTCTGATCTAGAGAATATTTTAGTTCAGGTATATTTTAGTTCGGGTATGTTTTAGTTCAGGTATATTTTAGTTCGGGTATGTTTTAGTTCAGGTATATTTTATGTCAAGCGTATTTTAGCTCGGCTATATTTTAGCTCGAGCACATTTTAAAATCCCTAGATGAGGTTTTCGAATGACTGACAACTCACTACCAAAAATAGCACTAAGATGGACACCACAGGGGAACATAAGTAAGGGTAGACCAAAAGAGACATGGAGAAGAACAACAGAAAGGATGTCGAGCAATAGAGGGCTCACGTGGGCAAGAGCAGAAAAAAAGGCGAAGGACAGGCATTTGTGGAAAACCCTTGCGGAAGCCCCATGTGCCCTGGGCACTTAAGCTTCGGAGAGAGAGAGAGAGAGAGAGAGAGGGAGAGAGAGAAAGAGAGAGAGAGAGAGAGAGACAGACAGACAGACAGACAGAGATATCCACACTTTTGTATTTTCAATATTTTAACTGGTCGTGTAATCTCTTCAGTCTCAGTCGTTGTAAAAACTCTTTACCTACAGTAAAAGCTCTTTGTATTTCCTATAATAAAACCTCTTTTCCTGCAATAAAACCTCTTAACAACAATAAAAGCTATTCACTATAATAATAACTTTTCACTTACAATAAAAACTATTCAATAAGAATAAAAAATCTTTACCTAAAATAAAAACTCTTCACCAACAATAAAAACTCTTTCATTCATTCATTCATTCATTCACTCCTTTGCATGTTCCTTGCGGAACTTTGCCTCCCAAACAGCACTCCTGTAGGCCTCTCGGTTGTGAGCAAGATGGCCTGCTGCTGCTGCATCCATTTCCAGATCGTCAACGATGTCCTGCAGCCATCTTCGTCTTGGTCTTCCTCTTTTTCTTTTTCCCATTATGTATCCTTCCAATACGGTCTTCTCTAAATTATCATGACGTTTAATGTGGCCAAAATATTTAAGTTTTCTCTCTTTAATCCTCTTTACTAGCCAGCCTTCTTCAATATTAAGCTCTAGTAGTAGAGATATATTTGTTCTTTTTTGTGTCCACGATATTTGGAGAACTCTTCTGTAGCATTTACATTCAAAGGCATTTATGTGTTTCTCAGCTGTTTTGTTAAGTGTCCAGGTCTCACAGGCATATGTTGCGATGGGAAAGATGCATGCCCTTAAAAATCTTATTTTTGTGGTTCTGTCTGCTCCTCTCCACAGATTCTTTATTTGTTTTACTTTCTGAAGAGTGACAGATGTCCTTTTAATTTCCCTCATTGTATCTCCATTATTAGTTAGTAGTGATCCAAGATATTCAAAACTCTCCACTTCTTCCAGTTTTTCCTCATTGATACATATTTCAGTTGCCTTGTTTGTTTTGTCAGTTGTCATCACTTTAGTTTTCTTTGCATTAAGATAGAGGTTCTGCTCTTCGCTGCTCTTGCGGACTGACATAATTAGTTTTTCCATTCCTTCTTGTGTTGTGGACAGCAATACTGTGTCATCAGCATATCTAATTTCTGATATTTCATAACCTCCAACTGTTATGGCATCGTAATATTCTTTGTCTACATCTTCTCTAACATTCCTCATTATATTTTCAGTATACAAGTTAAATAAGTAGGGTGACAGTATGCATTCCTGACGGACCCCTTGTTTTATGTCAAACCAACTTGTTGTTTCACCATTTATTCTTACTGCTGCTTGTTGGTCTAGATACAGCAGTGATGTTAATTCTATCAAATGTGTTGGAAATCCCATTTTTTCCATTATTTCCCAAAGTTTCTGGTGTTGTACACAATCAAATGCCATTGAGTAGTCTATAAAGGATAAATATAGATTCACATTAAACTCCCTGCATTTCTCTATTATTAATCTTAGATTGAATATATGATCTCTTGATCCTCTTCCTTGCCTGAAGCCAGCTTGGACCATATTGACTTCTTCTATTTTCTTACGAAGTCTACCCATTATGATTTTTAACAGAATTTTACTGGCATGACTAATCAGGGCAACAGTTCTGTAGTTGGTGCATAATTTCAGGTTACCCTTTTTTGGCAGTGTTATGAATACAGTTCTTTTCCATTCTTTTGGCCAAATACCTGAATGCCATATCTTTTTACATAGTGCATGATAGATTGTTGCACACTCCTTTCCTCCTGCTTTAATAAATTCAGCGGTTATCTCATCACATCCTGGTGATTTACCATTTTTCAGATTCTTTATTGCCCATAAAACTTCTTCCATTGTCGGCTCGGGTTCTTTCTCCTCCAATAATAATTCACACTGTTGATTTCTGCTTCCACAGTCGGTTGTTTCATACATTCTTTTACAATATTCCTTCCATCTTTCTAGAATTTCCTCTGTCTCTGTCAGGGTATTCCCCATCTCATCACAAATTACATTTAGCTTAGGTGTGACATTTCTCGTCAATGTCTTCATTTCTTTAAACATTTCACTATCTCTTCCACACCTCTGATGTTCTTCACTTTACCTACAATAAAAGCTCTTTACCTATAAAGAAAACTCTTTACCTACAATAAAAACTCTTTGCTTAGAATAAAACTCTTTACCTACAATAAAAACTCTTAAAATACAATAAAAACTCTTTACCTACAATAAAAACTCTTTGCTTACATTAAATCTCTCCGATTCTGACTTTCGCTCATTATTTTAAAAAAAGAAGAAGAAGAAGAAGAAGAAGAAGGAACTGGAAAATAAAACAAAGTCTAAATGTAACCAAATGTTCTATAATAGATTCCATCATTCTATTTAATCCTGCCATCATTCTGTTTTCTCCTGCTATCATTCTGTTTTTCCTGCTATTATTCTGTTTTCTCCTGCTATTATTCTGTTTTTCCTGCTATTATTCTGTTTTCTCCTGCTATTATTCTGTTTTTCCTGCTATTATTCTGTTTTCTCCTGCTATTATTCTGTTTTTCCTGCTATTATTCTGTTTTCTCCTGCTATTATTCTGTTTTCTCCTGCTATTATTCTGTTTTCTCCTGCTATTATTCTGTTTTTCCTGCTATTATTCTGTTTTCTCCTGCCATTATTACTTTTTCTCTTGCTATCATTCTGTTTCTCCTGCAATCATTCTGTTTTCTCCTGCCATTTTCGTTTTTCTCCTGCTACTATTCTGTTTTCTCCTGCCATCATTCTGTTTTTATTCTTTTACTTCTTCTTCCTCATCTTCTTCTTCTACTTCTCGAGTTTCTTTTCCATAGAATAATTCTTGTTGGAGAAAAGATTTTCTGACCTCCCAAGTCTGGATTGTGGTCATCGTAGACAAAATGCCGGGTTGTGCAGAAATTCTAGAACCAAAATAACTTATGCGTAACCATGCCAGGTTGTGTAGAATATATTTTACTTTGTTTTTCCTTCTCTTCTGGTTCAGATAGTCTTCTTCACATATCTACTTATGGAATCTGTAGGAGATATGTGTGTCGTTTATATGGATGTTGTTAATTCTGATCAAAATCTTCTGCTTCTCTTCTCCACATTTCTCTTTCTGTGTGTGGTCTTGTTGTACGTTCTGAAAGTGTAGCATAGCCTTGTAAGTAATGATTATGATTATTATTATTATTATTATTGTTATTATTATTATTCTTAGTGACATGATCGGGAATGTGGTTAGGAGGTTATTGGGGGGCGGATTAGTGGTTGAACGACTGAACAGAGAACGGACTAGGTCCCCAAGCAGATATCATGAAAGAGATGGTGGACTTATAAAAATAACAATTGGACAGACGGAATGAAAGCGACTAACGCGTTGACGCTAGTTGCGACCGGTTTTGGGCTACAAAGGATGACCCAATGACCCGATGACCCAGTGACCAATATAAAAATTGGAGGCGTGGTCTTTTGGTCAGAACTTACGAATATAAGGCAGGAGAGAGGAGATTAGCATGCAGATTCAGGTAGAGAGAGGTTCTGATAGAGGAGGGGGCAGATTCAGGTAGAGAGAGGTTCTGATAGAGGAGGGGGCAGATTCAGGTAGAGAGAGGTTCTGATAGAGGAGGACCAAAAGGTCCTAAACAAGTAGTCTAGTAGAAGAACAGAAAAGATAGAGAAGCAGCGTTAGACTGAACCAGTGTATTAAGAGGTTGTGCAGTAATTTTTATCACGAGCTTTTGTATTAAAGTATGAAGTATTGAATATTGTGAAGCAGAGAACGCTGCTTACATACTGCTTTTAGAATATGAGAAGTATGATATTGTGATACTTTGAGATTATATACTACAAAGATGAAAACAACGAAATGTATGCCAAGTGACGTTATCCATTATATGTCTGGATCATATTTATCAAAATATGTGACGATTAAAGAGAAACTTCTTGAATAATATGATAGGACCAAGAACATCTTTTTGAACAACAAAATAGAACTCATAAGTGTTATAAAAGTTCTTATCTTCCGTTAATATTTTCTTGTCTTTTTCCCTGTTTTTATAGATTTGACCTGTAACTTGGGATTGGATTGCGCAATAGTGTTGTTGTTGTTGTTGTTGTTGTTGTTGTTGTGCTTTGCTGATAAAAACCTAAGGACTTGGGCCAGGTGCTGGGTGGTAATGTTCGCAAGTGACTTCAAACTGTTTTCTTGCTGAACGTAACAGGCTTGCCTGGTCGGGTGCAGGGAGGAAGGTCAAGGCTGAACATTAAAACGAGTGTTTGTTTACAGGTTTAACTCCCCTCTTCTCCTTTTTCTTGTCTCCAATTTTTCTTTTCTATTTCTTTGATTTTACAAATCTGTTTATACTTTCTGTCTTTTCTTGGAGTCTGATATCCTCTTCCTCCGCGTTGCACTCTTTGTATGCCACACTTGAGAACTGCCGTGACAGAGTTGATACTGATTCATAGAATAATTCATCGCTCTCATGGTCATCATCATCATGTGCTCTCTCTCTCTCTCCATGAAAGGCTGGCTGCAGTGATCGTCAAACCTTGCTTTGTCCTTCGTTTTCTCACTGCACCATACCAAGTTCAGACTAGCTCATACTTTTGTGTTGTCCACCAATCTGTATCGTTGTCCATCTCTTACTCTTTTTCCTGATCAGTTCTTCTCTGTAGTATTGTTTTAAGTATTGTCTTATACATCTTGATGTGACTGAAATATGTGAACTGATTCTATTGTTTGCCTCTGTTTCTTTTCTTTTCACTTTCAGCTAATTATGTACTTTTGTCTTTTTTTCTGTTCACGGGGTTTGCCTTGTTTTTATGTGTATCCAACATTTGGCAAACCTCCGCCTTGTCTACTCACTGCCTGTGCTCTACCTGCCACCAGAACCTCCAACCTCACACACAATAATACAAAACAATAAAGCAATTTTGTAAACCGAACAAAGAAAATGTCAGTCTCTCCCCATAATCAGTTTATATTTATTATTCTATATACAGCTTTGGTCCAGCTGTTATCAAGGCTGCAGCTTCTGTCGTTAATGTGGTTGTCACTTATATAGCTTCTGTCGTTGATGTGGTTGTCACTGATAAAATGGCAGCCTCAGTCCTTGATGTGGTTCTCGTTGATAAAATGGCGGCTTCTGTTGTTGATGTGGTTGTCATTGATAAAATGTCAGCTTCTGTTGTTGATGTGGTTGTCATTGATAAAATGTCAGCTTCTGTTGTTGATGTGGTTGTCACTGATAAAATGGCAGCCTCAGTCCTTGATGTGGTTGTCTTTGATAAAATGCCAGCTTCTGTTGTTGATGTGGTTGTCAATGATAAAGTGGCTGTTGTTATTGGCGTTGTGTGTTGATGTTGATGTTTCAGTATCACTCTAAAAGTAAACTTGAACCTGCTGCCATGAAGTAAAGTTTAATCTTATGCTGTGACATAGTGACATAGTGTGATATATCTGACACAGACGCTGACACTATATTTGTATATATATATATATATACCTATATATATATATGTCAGACAGATGACATTTTCTTCCCTTCGAAAAATGACAGTGTGTATAATATAACCTGACATTGACAAATGATATTGTGTATATCTGACTTAGACAAAGGACACTTGTGTGATATCTGTAAAGGTAAAGGTAAAATCCATGTGTGATATGGTCAGTAACACGTCTGACCGCATTTACCTTCCCAGATTTCTCAGGTACTCATTTTTAAAGGCTGGGTGGACCCCGGGGCTTTTTTTGGTGGGTACCAGACAAATCCCACTTCTGGGACTGAACCTGGTACAATCGGATTAGTAAAACAAGCGCTTAACTACTCAGCCAATCAGGTCGCTGTGTGATATCTGTAACTTAAATAAATGACACTGTGTGATATCTGTAACTTAAATAAATGACACTGTGTGATATATATTTCTTAAATAAATGACACTGTGTGATATATGTAACTTCAACAAATGACACTGTGTGATATCTATTTCTTAAATAAATGACACTGTGTGATATCTATTTCTTAAATAAATGACACTGTGTGATATCTATTTCTTAAATAAATGACACTGTGTGATATATGTAACTTGAACAAATGAAACTGTGTGATATTTCTGGCTTAGACAGGTAGAATTGTCTCATGTGAGACGTAAACTTGTGTCAGCCGTGTAACATCTGTGACTTAGAAGGCAGTATCTAGCTGAGACAAGTGATATTGTGTGATATATCTGACTGAGAAAAATAATATCGTGTGATACATCTATCTGGGACAAACGATATTGTGTGACATATCTATCCGCGACAAATGATCTATCTGACTTAAGCAAATGATACTGTGTGATATGTCTAACTTTGATGAGAATATGAAACTTTTCACACAGACATGTAATGTGCGCAGTCAGATTTGAAAATACAGTCTGCTTTGACTGATTAACTGAAATGTCTGCTTTGACTGATTAACTGAAATTCTGATTTGACTGATTAACTGAAATGTCTGCTTTGACTGATTAACTGAAATGTCTGGTTTGCCTGACTAACTGAAATGTCTGCTTTGACAGAAACTGAAATGTCTGCTTTGACTGATTAACTCAAATTTCTGCTTTGAATGATTAACTGAAATCTCTGCGTTATGTTTCATGATCATCCACTTGTGATCGACATATGACCTCTGTGTGACCTTTGTGTGACCTCGGTGTGACCTTTGTGAAACCTACCTTTATCACTCGTGTGTTTAACTGAATGTATTTTCCCAAATCAAAATGCTCAACAGCTCTCTTGTAATAATCAAACATAGCCTGTAGAAGAAATAATCAAACAAAGCTTGTAGAAGAAATAATCAAACAAAGCCTGTAGATGAAATAATCAAACAAAGCTTGTAGAAGAAATAATAAAACATAGCTCGGAGAAGAAATAATCAAACAAAGCTTGTAGATGAAATAATCAAACAAAGCTTGTAGAAGAAATAATAAAACATAGCTTGGAGAAGAAATAATCAAACAAAGCCTGTAGAATAAATAATCCAACATAGCTTGTACAAGAAATAATCAAACAAAGCTTGTAGAAGAAGTAATCAAACATAGCTTGGAGAAGAAATAATCAAACAAACCTTGTAGATGAAATAATCAAACAAACCTTGTAGAAGAAATAATAAAACATAGCTCGGAGAAGAAATAATCCAATATAGCTTGTAGATGAAATAATCAAACAAACCTTGTAGAAGAAATAATAAAACATAGCTTGTAGAAGAAATAATCCAACATAGCTTGTAGATGAAATAATCAAACGAACCTTGTAGAAGAAATAATAAAACATAGCTCGGAGAAGAAATCATCCAACATAGCTTGTAGATGAAATAATCAAACAAACCTTGTAGAAGAAATAATAAAACATAGCTCGGAGAAGAAATAACCCAACATAGCTTGTAGATGAAATAATCAAACAAAGCTTGTAGAAGAAATAATAAAACATAGCTTGTAGAAGAAATAATCAAACAAAGCTTGTAGAAGAAATAATCCAACATAGCTTGTAGAAGAAATAATCAAACAAAGCTTGTAGAAGAAATAATCAAACAAAGCTTGTAGAAGAAATAATCAAACAAGCTTGTAGAAGAAAAAATCAAACAAAGCTTGGAGACGAAAAAATCAAACAAAGCTTGTAGAAGAAATAATCAAACAAAGCCTGTAGAAGAAAAAATCAAACATAGCTTGTAGAAGAAATTATCAAATATAGCTTGTAGAAGAAATAATCAAACAAAGCCTGTAGAAGAAATAATCATACAAAGACTGTAGAAGAAATAATCACACAAAGACTGTAGAAGAAATAATCAAACAAAGCTTGTAGAAGAAATAATCAAACAAAGTCTGTAGAAGAAGTAATCAAACTTAGTTTGTAGAAGAAATAATCAAACATAGCTTGGAGAAGAAAAAATCAAACAAAGCTTGTAGATGAAATAATAAAACATAGCGTGGAGAAGAAATAATCAAACATAGCTTGTAGAAGAAATAATGAAACAAAGCTTGTAGAGGAAAGAATCAAACATAGCTTGTAGAAGAAATAATCAAACAAAGCCTGTAGAAGAAATAATGAAACATACCTTGTAGAAGAAATAATCAAACATAGCTTGTAGAAGAAATAATCAAATATAGCTTGTACAAGAAATAATCAAACAAAGCTTGTAGAAGAAATAATCAAACAAAGCCTGTAGAAGAAATAATCAAATAAAGCTTGTAGAAGAAATAATCAAACATAGCTTGTAGAAGAAATAATGAAACAAAGCTTTTAGAAGAAATAATCAAACAAAGCTTGTAGAGGAAATAATCAAACAAAACTTGTAGAAGAAATAATCAAATAAAAGCTTGTAGAAGAAATAATCAAACAAAGCCTGTAGAAGAAATAATCAAATAAAGCTTGTAGAAGAAATAATCAAACATAGCTTGTAGAAGAAATAATGAAACAAAGCTTTTAGAAGAAATAATCAAACAAAGCTTGTAGAGGAAATAATCAAACAAAACTTGTAGAAGAAATAATCAAACATAGCTTGTAGAAGAAATAATGAAACAAAGCTTGTAGAAGAAATAATAAAGCAAAGCTTGTAGAAGAAATAATCAAGCAAAGCTTGTAGAAGAAATAATCAAACAAAGCCTGGAAGCAAATAATAAAAAATGTTAAATGATTCTTGTGCATGCACACACACACACACTCACACACACTACAAAATCTCCAAGCGATTAAAATTATTGTCCCACTGAGGTGACATATAAAATAAAGTTGTGAAAGAGTGAAGGAAACAAAGAAAGAGACGGAAAGATTTAGAGAAAGCAAGAAAACAGTCTAAATATGTCTCCAAACACAATTTTTCTTTTCGTCAAACAAAAACAACTCCCTCCTCAGCAGAGAAGTATTTAATGTCTTAATTCAGCAAACAAGTATTCCATGCCCTATCTTAACAGACAAGTACTCCATGTCCTATCGCGCAGACAAGTTGGGCGTGTCCTACCTCAGCAGACAAGTATTTTAATGTCTTACCTCAGCAGACAAGTATTTAATGTCTTATTTCAGCAAACAACTATCTCATGTCTTATCTTAGCAAACAATTATTTCATGTCTTATTTCAGCAGACAAATATTTCGTGTAGAAACAAGTAATTTATGTCTTATCTCAGAAGACAGGTATTCCATGTCTTATCTCAACAGACTATTCCATGTCTTATCACAGCAGAAAAGTAGGGCGTGTCCTAACTCAGCTGACAAGTATTCCATGTTTTATCGCAGCAAAAAAGTTTCCCAAGTCTTATCACAACAGAAAAGTAGGGCGTGTCCTACCTCAGCAGACAAGTATGGCGTGTCTTACCTCAGCAGACAAGTAGGGCGTGTCTTACCTCATCAGACAAGTATGCGTGTCTTACCTCAGTAGACAAGTATGACGTGTCTTACCTCATCAGACAAATATGGCGTGTCTTACCTCAGCAGACAAGTATGCGTGTCGACCTTCAGTACGAAAATATGACGTATCTTACCTCAGCAGACAAGTATGGTATGTCTTAACTCAGCAGACAGGTATGGCGTGTCTTACCTCAGCAGACAAGTATGGCGTGTCGTACCTCAGAAGACATGTATGGCGTGTCTTACCTCAGTAGACAAGTATGGCGTGTCTTACCTCAGTAGACAAGTATGACATGTCTTTCCTCAGAAGACAAGTATGGCGCGTCTTACCTCAGCAGACAAGTATGGCGTGTCTTACCTCAGTAGACAAGTATGGCGTGTCTTACCTCAGTAGACAAGTATGGCGTGTCTTACCTCAGTAGACAAGTATGGCGTGTCTTACCTCAGTAGACAAGTATGGCGTGTCTTACCTCAGTAGACAAGTATGGCGTGTCTTACCTCAGCAGACAAGTATGGCGTGTCTTACCTCAGCAGACAAGTATGGCGTGTCTTACCTCAGCAGACAAGTATGGCGCGTCTTACCTCAGCAGACAAGTATGATTTTTGGTTACCTCAGCAGACAAGTATGGCGTGTGCTTACCTCAGCTGACAAGTATGGCGTGTGCTTACCTCAGCTGACAAGTATGGCGTCTCTTACCTCAGAAGACAAGTAAGGCGTGTCTTACCTCAGCAGTCAAGTATGGTGTATCTGTTGTTCGTGGTGGAAAATCGCTGTAACAAGTGTTGAACTTGGAAGTGTTTGTGTTGAGCGTGTCCCAGATAGCCGGGGTGTTGGCGGGTGAGTAATCCTTTTTGTGCCATATCCCTCCTGCAAGTATATGTAAGCAATGTAAGTTAGTCAGTGGTCAGTTTATGTGTGAGTCAGTACTCAGTTTGTACGTGAGTTAGTGGTCAGTTTGTACGTGAGTCAGTACTCAGTTTGTACGTGAGTTAGTGGTCAGTTTGTACGTGAGTTAGTGGTCAGTTTGTACGTGAGTTAGAGCTCAGTTTGTACGTGAGTCAGTGGTCAGTTTGTGCGTGAGTCAGTGGTGAGTTTGTACGTGAGTTAGTGCTCAGTTTGTACGTGAGTTAGTGCTCAGTGTGTACGTGAATTAGTGCTCAGTTTGTACGTGAGTTAGTGCTCAGTTTGTACGTGAGTTAGTGCTCAGTTTGTACGTGAGTTAGTGCTCAGTTTGTACGTGAGCCAGTGATCATATAATTGATCAGTTTGCCAGAATAAAGGCAGGAAAAGATCAGTCTGTGCTACAGAAGATGTCCAAGTATACAAAGTAAAGGTTTACTGTTTCTCACGCAGTTACCTCAGTGAGCAACTGCTTCATTTACGTCCGACTTTCATTCTAACAAATATTGATATACGTTCTAAAGTTTGTGAATATCAGAGTTTTTTAATATCATCCTAAACATATTACTGTCAATGTTATCCTAAACATATTACTTTTAATGTCATCCTAAACATAATACTTTTAATTTCATCCTAAACATATTGATTTACATCCTGGAAATTCCCATCGTTTAAGACATTGAGTACATTTTTTGTGATGAGAACAGGTGAGCATTTTGTGATGAGAACAGGTGAGTATTTTGTGATCAGGACAGTTGAGCATTTTGTGATCAGAACAGTTGAGTATTTTGTGATCAGGACAGTTGAGTATTTTGTGATCAGGACAGTTGAGTATTCTGTGATGAGAATATGTGTGTATTTTGTGAACTGTAGTTTTGTTAAGGAGTACAATCCTGTCATTTCTTTCACCTCCCATGTCTCTGCTACTTCCGCTAACTTTCTCGACATTGCTGTTACTATCGGCCCTACCGGGCTTACTACTTCTGTTCACTATAAACCTACAGACTCTTGTACTCTTCCTCCCATCCCAGATCGTGTACGAACTCTATTCCTTTTTCCCAGCTTCTTAGGTTGCGACGTTTGTGTAATGAGGATTTGGATTTTCAGGATCAAGGCCATAAAATGCTAGATTTCTTCCGTCAACGCGGTTATCCAGAACATGTTCTCTCGTCATCTTGGAACCGCATCAGCCATATGTCGCGGCAACAAGCCCTCACTCCTAAACCGCACTGTAGCTCGGACAAAATCAGGTAACACCTTCATAGTTAAAAACATACTGTTTCGGCATCTCCATCTCCTCCAGATCGAGTCTGATACACGTGAACTTTTTGGAGAACCCCCATTGGTGGCCTACAGACGGGACAAGAACCTCAGGGACCTTTTAATTCGTAGTCATCTTAAGACAGGTGACACTTTTTATGGTACCAGACGTTGTGGACGCCGTAGATGCAACACTTGCTCGTTTGTTGTCGAGGCTAGCCAGATCTCCTTCCCTAAGTCCACGTTATCAGTTCAGGAGGGTTTCACCTGCACTTCATGCAATGTTATTTATGCTATTATGTGCAAACGTTGTGGTATGAAGTAAATAGATGAGACCGGTTTACGCTTAGGAGACCGTTTTCGCCAACATCTTAACGATATTTCTAAAAGGGCCTAGACACCTGTGGCTAAACATTTTTGCCTTAGCAACCACAGGGGAAAACAGGACATTTCTATTAGTGCGATCCGCTCTTGTTCCGCAGATGTACGATCTCGGAGGGTCCTAGAACAGCGCTTTATTGTCTAGACTGGCTGTCTCCACCCAGCTGGAATTAACAAGTCTTCAACTTCTTTTAACTTCTTTAGTTTTCCACCCCTTTTTTGTGACAGGGTCTTGTCCTATTCACCAGTTTCACATTTTCTCACTGCAGGTGTTTATGTTCTTCATTATCTCTCCGCTTTACCTCCCCCCCCCCCCCCCTCCCCCCCCCCCGACATCTTCTCCTCTAGCGACTGTTTCTATTGCCCTTCCCCCACCTGTTCCCCTCCCTCTCTCCGCCTCTTCTGTACGACTGGCTCTATCAGCTTATCCTTCGTGTGTCCCCGCGTGGTCTCTATGCCTCGTCTAGTGGACACACATTTCTGTGGTTCCTTGGTTTTGGAGGATGTCACATTAAGATACATTTTTTTGTTTAGTTTTGTTTGTTTGTTTGTTTGTTTGTTTGTTTGTTTGTCTCGTTTCTGTATGTTATCCTCGAAAAAGGCTCAAGCCGAAATATCAGATGTATGTTTTTCATTTATACATTCTCATCTCACTCTCATACTTTCTATTCGTTTTTTCTCACTTGACTCACTCCCTCTACCACCTTGTAAAACTGCACCATACACCTCTATCTATCTTTATTATTTGAACCAGTTTTACTGCAGTCGCCATCCTTTTTATCTGCAACATCAAGAGACGGCCAGTGCGACGAATGAGCGGATATGATCAAGAGATGATAGATAGTAGAAATGAGTGAGAGGATATGATCAAGAGATGATAGATAGTAGAAATGAGTGAGAGGATATGATCAAGAGATGATAGATAGTAGAAATGAGTGAGAGGATATGATCAAGAGACGATAGATAGTAGAAATGAGTGAGAGGATATGATCAAGAGACGATAGATAGTAGAAATGAGTGAGAGGATATGATCAAGAGACGATAGATAGTAGAAATGAGTGAGAGGATATGATCAAGAGATGATAGATAGTAGAAATGAGTGAGAGGATATGATCAAGAGACGATAGATAGTAGAAATGAGTGAGAGGATATGATCAAGAGACGATAGATAGTAGAAATGAGTGAGCACATGCCCAAGTGCCAGCAACAAATCCGTGCATGGCTACACCGCCTCTAATCAACCCAGTCATTTTCTTTTTCATCTTCTTCTTCTTGTGATTGTCTCTTCTTTCTTGTCACTTGTACTCTCATGTTCAGATTTCCTAATTCCGCCTCTTTAAAACCACCATGCCTACAACTGCAAGTTAAAAGACCGACCGACTGCAGTCACAAATCTACTAACAGAAATGTGGATTACAAGTTTCTCTCTCATCTTGTTTCCGTCTGTCAGCGCCGAGATCTCGTGGGAATAGTTCATATTTTCTAACTTGAAGTTGTTTTTATTTTTGTTTTTTTTTTGTTTTTAATGTTAATCACCGGGGGGTGTTTCTACTTTCCAGAATTTCCACTTAGACAGCCCTGGGATATTTCAAGTTTGTTCTTGCACGCAGTTTCTGAAATTACAAAAAGTAAATTTTACGTAGGTTTGATATGTGGGTTTTTTTTATGTGTTTATCTGCCCCACTTCTGTAAGAGCGTAGACAAGTTGTGACAAATATTCACCTTCTTGTCCAAGGATACGTCAGAAAACCGTCAATTATCCTCTCAAGCCTCTAGGGATAAACTTCAGATTGTAATATTATAACTATCCTATTTATCCTTGAACGGTGTCAGATTTGTGGAGTGTCAACTCGACTACAATATTGCGAAAGCTGACAAGAACAGGTGGTTGTTGGACAACATGCATCACTGATCGATCTAGCAAGGGCGAGGTGTTTCATTTGGTTTTGAAGCTGTAACAGTTGTCAGGATGTAATTGCTTCTTGTTGTCCCTTCTAACTCTGTTTATTTGTCCCCACGCATCACTGACATTGTTTCTATCATCATCAACATCATCTTCATAATCATTCTGCTCCAAGTCATCTGTGTTCAATCTTCTTTTTATTTCACAGAAGAAGCAATGAAGAGTTGAAGAGTTGCCGGACTGTGTATCAGTAGAGAGTTGCCGGACTGTGTATCAGTAGAGAGTTGCTGGACTGTGTATCAGTAGAGAGTTGCCGGACTGTGTATCAGTAGAGAGTTGCTGGACTGTGTATCAGTAGAGAGTTGCCGGACTGTGTATCAGTAGAGAGTTGCTGAACTGTGCATCAGCAGAGAGTTGCTGGACTGTGTATCAGTAGAGAGTTGCTGGACTGTGTATCAGTAGAGAGTTGCCGGACTGTGTATCAGTAGAGAGTTGCCGGACTGTGTATCAGTAGAGATTTGCTGGACTGTGTATCAGTAGAGAGTTGCTGGACTGTGTATCAGTAGAGAGTTGCCGGACTGTGCATCAGTAGAGAGTTGCTGGACTGTGTATCAGTAGAGAGTTGCCGGACTGTGTATCAGTAGAGAGTTGCCGGACTGTGTATCAGTAGAGAGTTGCTGGACTGTGTATCAGTAGAGAGTTGCTGGACTGTGTATCAGTAGAGAGTTGCTGGACTGTGTATCAGTAGAGAGTTGCTGGACTGTGATAAAGTTTTTGCTCTTAGTGTGTTTTCTTGTTCGGAGTATTACGGGACCTTAGTCCTCAACTCTTTCAACAAATGATGATAATGATGAAGACGACGACAATGATGATGATGATGATGATGATGATGAAATGTCCTGCTTTTCCATTTTCCAAAGTTTGAGATGAGGTGGGCTGATATCCCCCTACTGTTCCGTGTGACCCGTTACTCACCAGGCACAAAAATGGCGAAGGTTATGTCTGGGAACTGGAAGGTTTTGCTGCAGTCCTGCACAGTCAGTCATGAGAGGCCCATCTATCCATCTTCCACTCTGATGTCCTCGGATGCTGGATTGTGACATCAGAAAACTGGTATTTTGTCGCAGGTTTATGAAACTGGTCTAATCTGGTATTGGCATTATTATCATGTGCCGTATAGTATGGTTCATGAATTCTCAGGTGTAATACATTTGCTTCTTAAGGTATCTCTCCTCTTTTGGCAGTGAGCTTTCGTCTGTTTTCTTCACTTTGCACTGTCTGTTTCACGCTCATTATTTGTCCCCAGCAGAGTGTTATATTTAGAGAAGACCGTATTGGGAGGATACATAATGGGAAAAATAAAAAGAGGAGGACCGAAACGAAGATGGCTGTAAGACATCGTTGACGATATGGAAATGGATGCAGCAGTAGCAGCAGGCCATCTTGCTCACAACCGAGAGGCCTACAGGAGTGCTGTTTGGGAGGCAAAGTTCCGCAAGGGACATGCAAAGGAATGAATGAATGAATGAGAGTGTTATATTACAGTTATTTTTTTAATTCTGATTTGTTAATTTCTACATTTTTAAAAACATTCTGTCGTCCATTTATTTATAAAAATATAACAAAGTTGTAATCTTTTGTTTGAGGTTTTTTTTAATGCCTCCATATTATGACTCTTGATATTTGCTGTAGTTTAATTTTATTATTATTTTACGTGTAGAGAGTTGTTATACAACGTGTTATAGAGTACAATAACCGCATGTATCAACATGTCAAATCACACAATAATTGTATCCGTTTATTCTTATCAAGAACTGTTCCGCGTTCACGAATGTTTCAGACGAGGTAGATATTGTGTTTCTCTCACGTTATAGAAAATAGCGTGCTCTGTTGTTCGTGGCAATCTGGTAACTGATCGAGTTATCAAATGTTTGATGTGCAAAAAAAAACTATTCCAATAACTGTTTGTTTTTATAATTATATCTGCTAAATATGTGTTTTTTTTAAATATTCCCAATGTTATACTGACATAACATTCCAAGACATAAAATTGAGAGTGAGACAAAGATGTGTTTTATCTTCTGACCTCTTCTCCTTGTACAGCGAAAACATAATGAGAAAAATAGAGAGCTTGCCAGGAATATCAATTGGTGGGTACAACCTTAACAACTTAAGATATGCAGGCGATACAGTTCTGATTGCTAAAAGTGAAGGCGAGCTACAGGCTCTTCTGGACGTCGCGGTTCATGAAAGTAAAAGTAAAGGTCTCAGCCTGAACAAAAAGAAGACAGAAGTGAAGGTCATCTCAAAGAAAAGAATACCACTAAAATGTAGCATTACAATTGATGGCACAGAACTGAAACAAGTTGATAGATTCAAGTACTTAGTAATCATAGCAGCTCATGGGAAGTGTCACAACGAAGTAAAAAGCAGACATGCTCAGGCCAAGTCAGCATTCCAGACAATGAGAACCATCTTGTGCGACAGATCCATATCAATGTAAACAAGATTCCGAGTACTTGAATGTTACATCGAGCCAATTTTGTTTTATGGATGTGAAGCATGGTCCATGAATAAGAGAGTACAACGAGAAACGGAGGCCATTTAAATGTGGTTCATAAGAAGGATGTTGAAGGTACCAAGGATAACTAAGAAAACCAATGAAAAAGTCTTAAGAGAGGCTGGAGTTAAAAGGCAAATTATAGCAAAGATCAGAGATAGACAAGCTATATGACATTTTCCGAGAATATGAAAATTGGAACACACTGTGGCAACTGGAAAATTTGAAGGAAGAAGAGACAGAGGAAGAGATAGAGAGAGAGAGAAGTTAGTAGATGGGCTGTCAGTGTGGCTAGGAAGAAAGTCACCGGCAGATCTCATAATCAAGTCTAAAGACAGGGAATTGTGGAGAGAAATGATCGCCTACGCCACGCGGCACGGAACTTGAATTGAATTTGAATTGAATGTTATGTTTATTATTGTGTTGAGTTGTATATTCACTGTCGTGTTAATTGTTGTGTGGAGCTGGTGTGAGACAGGTTAGAGGACGCTAGCGGGCCTGAAAGTAATTCCCAGAAGTTACTTCTGGCGGGTAGTTGCATGACTTACAACATGGAAGTTAGTTCTGGCGGGTAGTTGCATGACTTAAAACATGTAAGTTAGTTCTGGTGGGTAGCTGCATGACTTACAACATGGAAGTTAGTTCTGGCGGGTAGTTGCATGACTTAAAACATGGAAGTTAGTTCTGGTTGGTAGCTGCATGACTTACAACATGGAAGTTAGTTCTGGCGTGTAGTTGCATGACTTACAACATGGAAGTTAGTTCTGGCGGGTAGTTGCATGACTTAAAACATGTAAGTTAGTTCTGGTGGGTAGCTGCATGACTTACAACATGGAAGTTAGTTCTGGCGGGTAGTTGCATGACTTAAAACATGGAAGTTAGTTCTGGTTGGTAGCTGCATGACTTACAACATGGAAGTTAGTTCTGGCGTGTAGTTGCATGACTTACAACATGGAAGTTAGTTCTGGCGGGTAGTTGCATGACTTACAATATGGAAGTTAGTTCTGGCGGGTAGTTGCATGACTTACAACATGGAAGTTAGTTCTGGCGGGTAGTTGCATGACTTACAACATGGAAGTCTTTACTTTTACTTTATTCATGGTCCGACGCCGCTGTTACTGGGATATCAATGTTACTGGAATATCAGTGTTACTGGAAGATCAATTTTACTGGGATATCGCTGTTACTGGAATATCAATGTTACTGGGATATCGCTGTTACTGGAATTTCAATGTTACTGGTATATCGCTGTTACTGGAATATCAATGTTAACTGAGATATCACTGTTACTGTAATATCACTATTACTGATAGAAAAAAAAGCAGTAACTTAACCCTTTCTTGTCCCTTGTCAAACATTTATTACATGAGTGTTCGACATCAAGCATACATTTTATTAGTTTTAAACACAAACGGTATAATTTATTCAAGTTAGCTGATTGTTCATGAATAAATTATCGTTATAGATTGAATTTTAACATCAGTAAACTATGAAATGTTACATCCGCTTAAAACGATAACAAGTAAATAAAGATGTACAAAAGTTCCAATTATTCAGGAAAACGACATGTAAGAAACAAACGAATCTTACAATATCATGCAACAGTTACCTCAAGCAGCATGGTGGAGCCTACAAACAATATCATACTACAGTTAAACTTACTCGGTAGGGATAGATGTACCTCCAACAGTAAGGATAAAGGTACTTGCTTCTTAGACTTGCTTCAGTAACAGCATGTTTACAATATATGTCTTCATATCTTACAATTTTCTTCATCGCTCTAACAACTGCCGTTATAAGTTGTCAAGTTAAAAATGATATTCGAAACTGCTTGGCTTTCAAAATTAATCAGTTGCATCATTATCATCATCATCATCATCAACTTAATCGTTGTTATTTTCACTGTGATAAATGTTTTGTTCTTCTACACAGAGAAAACATTTTGTCAAAGCTTCATATAAATTCTCATTCATTCATTCCTTTGCATGTCCCTTGCGGAACTTTGCCTCCCTAACAGCACTCCTGTAGGCCTCTCGGTTGTGAGCAAGATGGCCTGCTGCTGCTGCATCCATTTCCAGATCGTCAACGATGTCTTGCAGCCATCTTCGTTTCGGTCTTCCTCTTTTTCTTTTTCCCATTATGTATCCTCCCAATACGGTCTTCTCTAAATTATCATGACGTTTAATGTGTCCAAAATATTTAAGTTTTCTCTCTTTAATCCTCTTTACTAGCCAGCCTTCTTCAATATTAAGCTCTTGTAGTATAGATATATTTGTTCTTTTTTGTGTCCACGATATTTGGAGAACTCTTCTGTAGCATTTACATTCAAAGGCATTTATGTGTTTCTCAGTTGTTTTGTTAAGTGCCCAGGTCTCACAGGCATATGTTGCTATGGGAAAGATGCATGCCCGTAAAAATCTTATTTTTGTGGTTCTGTCTGCTCCTCTCCACAGATTCTTTATTTGTTTTACTTTCTGAAGAGCGATAGATGTCCTCCTTTTAATTTCCCTCATTGTATCTCCATTATTAGTTAGTAGTGATCCAAGATATTCAAAACTCTCCACTTCTTCCAGTTTTTCCTCATTGATACATATTTCAGTTGCCTTGTTTGTTTTGTCAGTTGTCATCAATTTAGTTTTCTTTGCATTAAGATAGAGGTTCTGCTCTTCGCTGCTCTTGCGGACTGACATAATTAGTTTTTCCATTCCTTCTTGTGTTGTGGACAGCAATACTGTGTCATCAGCATATCTAATCTCTGGTATTTCATAACCTCCAACTGTTATGGCATCGTAATATTCTTTGTCTACATCATCTCTAACATTACTCATTATATTTTCAGTATACAAGTTAAATAAGTTGGGTGACAATATGCACCCCTGACGGACCCCTTGTTTTATGTCAAACCAACTTGTTGTTTCACCATTTATTCTTACTACTGTTTGTTGGTCTAGATACAGCAGTGATGTTAGTTGTGTCAAATGTGTTGGAAATCCCATTTTTTCCATTATTTCCCAAAGTTTCTGGTGTTGTACACAATCAAATGCCTTTGAGTAGTCTATAAAGGATAAATATAGATTCACATTAAACTCCCTGCATTTCTCTATTATTAATCTTGGATTGAATATATGATCTCTTGATCCTCTTCCTTGCCTGAAGCCAGCTTGGACCATATTGACTTCTTCTTCTATTTCTGCAGATACAGATACTAACTTTTTTCAGCATTCACGTTCAGTTATCGTACGTTTTTACTTTTGTGTTCCCAGTATTTAGCCAGACAGCTATTACGCTGAATAAAAAAAAATCGTCACGATTTTCGGTGCCCTAATTTCGGTCAAGGTTCCCGTCTTAAAAGCTGAACTGGCAAGTTGGAATGTCACGATGCGATCACGTGCTCCTTCATTCTGAAACCCTGCATACCAGCTTCAGCCATTGAATCGTGAGATAAGCGATCTTATATACCTTATATCCTTCCCGTGCCGTTAGACGTCACATAGGGCTCGCAAAGTAGTTCGCCAATTGTTCCTGTCTTCGGCGAGTCTTTCAACCTCAACAAAGGATTTTATGCCTGTTAACTTAGCCTCTCTTAATAATGTCCTCTTCAGAGTTTCACGCGGTCTGCCCCTTTTTCTTCGGCCTGTTGTGTTCCACTTGATAGCTTGTTTTGGGATTCTCTGATCATTTCTTCTCATCAAGTGGCCAACATATGTCCATCTCCTTTTCCTGATCACCCATGAGACTGGTTGTTGTTCAGTCATCTGTCTTATCTCTGCATTGTTCTTGAATTCATTCCACTTGATGCCGAGTATTTTCCTTAGGCATTTGTTTTCAAAAGAGTCTAATTTCTTTTCTATTTCTTTAGTTGTTTTCCAGCTTTCGCATGCATAAATGAGGGTGGATATTACATTTGAATTGAATAGTCTTAACTTGGTTTTTGTGCTTATAACTTTTGAATTCCATATGTTCTCAAGATTCTTGAAGATTGATGCTGCTTTTGCAATTCTGATCCTAACTTCCTTTCTAGTGTCACCATCCTGGTCTATGTAGCTGCCAAGGTATGCAAATTGATTGACTTCTTCAATATCTGTCCCTTCTATGTGTATTTTTCCATTTTGATTGATGGGAATTTTCATTATTTTTGTTTTGTCCTTGTTAATTTCAAGTCCTATTTTGCTAGCCAGTGAAGACAGGCTATCTGTTTTTTCTTGCATGGAATTCACATTATTACTGATAAGAGTTATGTCATCAGCAAAATCAAGATCTTCTAGTTGGGTCCCATGTACCCAGTCAATACCTGTGTTACCTGTGCAGCATTTTGTCATTATGAAGTCTATTGTAATCCCAAAAAGTAAAGGAGACAGTATACATCCTTGTTTCACGCCTGTTTCAATCTGGAACCATTCACTCATCCCTTCTTCTGTCTTGACTGCACAACCATATCCATTGTATAAGTCCTTAATGATGTTGACAATTTTAGATGGTATTCCATATAGACATAAAATTCTCCATAATGAATCTCTGTGTATGCTATCAAATGCCTTCTTAAAATCTATGAAATTCAGTATTAATGGTTTCTGCTTTTCAATATGTTCTTCAAGTATTATTCTGAGAGTAAAGATCTGGTCGAGACAGCTTCTCCCTTTTCGAAATCCTGCTTGTTCTTCTCTCATTGCAGTATCCACTATATCTTTGAGTCTATTCAAAATGACCTTGCAAAATACTTTTGACACAACTGATATTAAGGTTACTCCTCTCCAGTTGTTACAGTCACTAAGGTTGCCCTTTTTTGGTATTTTAACAATGATTCCTTCTTCCAATTAGAAGGGACCTTTTCTTCTTTCCAAATCTTGTTAAACATTCTCTGTAGTTGTCTCATGTTGTCACTATTGATAGCTTTTAGCATCTCGGCTGTTATTTCATCTTCACCTGCAGCTTTGTTGTTAGCCATTAAATTCACTGCTGTTTCAATTTCATGCAATTTAATTTCATCTAGATTGACATTTAGTTGTGGGGCTGGTAAGTCAGTTTCAAGGTTTAACAATTCTTTTGGGTGTGGTCGATTGAGTATTTCTTGGAAGTGTTCAGCCCATCTTTGCTTTTGGTCTTTATTTGATGTTAATAGTGTTCCAGTTTTGCTAAGGATTGGTCTTTCTTTAGATGTAATAGTACCTGTTAGCCTCTTTTGTATGTTATATAAAGTTTTGCTGTCTCCTGTTTTTGCTGCTTTTTCTGCCTCTTTCACCATATTGTCTATGTATTCTCTTTTATCCCTTCTAGCTGAACTTTTTACTTTCTTGTCTATGTCTTTGTATTTTGCTTTTGCCGAATCTCTTTCATGATCTGCTTTTGCATTCAACATGTTTAATTTGACTGCTCGTCTTTCATGTATATACTTCCATGTTTTATCTGATATCCATGCTTTTCTATTTGGTTTTTCCAATCCAGCGCTTACTTTTGCTGCTGTGATTATGGCTGTGCTGTAAGAATTCCATAACTCATCTATACCTATCTCCTCAACTTCACTGGGTGTTTTAAAATGATTGGCAAGTTCCTGATTGAAATTAATGTTAGTATTTTCTTCTTGTAGGCTGTGGATGTTTATCTTTCTGTGTACTGATTTCTTGTGTTGACTTTTCAATTTTAATTTTATTTTCCCTATGCACAGGTTGTGATCACTGTTGACATCTGCACCCCTATAAGCCCTTACATCCATGAGAGATGTTCTGTATTGCTTTCTAATACAAAAATGGTCTATCTGGTTTCTAGTTCTATCATCTGGAGATATCCACGTTGTTTTATGTATCTCTTTGTGTGGGAATATTGTGCCTCCAATGAGCATGCCCTCTGTTAGACATATTTCAGTTAATCTTTCTCCATTCTGATTAACCATGTCCATTCCTTCTTTCCCCATCACTTTTTCAACGTCGGTATTATCCTTCCCTACCTTAGCATTGAAGTCCCCCATAGCAATTAGGATGTCGTGTTTAGGGACTTTGTTGATGATTTGTTGTAGTTGGTGATAGAAGTCGTCTTTCACATCATCATCTGCATCATTCGTGGGTGCATAACACTGTATTATTGTCATTCTTCCGTGTCGTAGGTTGTATCGTGCTCTTATTATACGACTGTTCACTGGTTCCCATTCTACAAGGCTCTTTGCAGCTACATTTGACATAATAATGCCAACTCCGTCTCGGAATTTATTGT
The DNA here is from genome assembly GCA_009760885.1 of Achatina immaculata. Lineage (NCBI taxonomy): Eukaryota > Metazoa > Mollusca > Gastropoda > Stylommatophora > Achatinidae > Lissachatina > Lissachatina immaculata. The sequence continues at coordinate 45,222,069 of CM019691.1, forward strand.
CATTTCTGCCTGAATGTATAATTAACTTACCGTTTTCCGCCGATCTTTTACCTGCTTCTGGCCATCGCATTTCGCTGATGCCCAGTATGTCTAGATGGTATCTCTCCATTTCTTTGATGACCTGGGTAGTTTTTGTTGGTGCTGCCATCGTTCTCACATTCCAGAATCCGATCTTTGTCACATGTTTGGGGCCGACGAATGAGCTCTTCGGAGTTGGCATCCCTGATGCTCGGTTGGTTTCTCTGCGAGTTTCCATAACGATATCTTTTTTTCCCATCTGGAGTTGCCTCTAGATAGGTCTCAGGATAAGGTTGTTAGCCTTATGCCCAACTACCGGTACATGATATCTAACAGATCAAGCGGAATTCCGCTGATTTCTGCATGCCGGCGAGAGCGTTTTAAAAACGACCGCCATCTTGCACGTCACGCCGGAAGAAATTAAATGATAAGCGATCAGCAGAAGGAAATATGGCGGACAGCAAGGCTGTTCTACTCGTCCTTCTCGGGAATTATTGGAAGAAAGGGCTGAACAATATCTTGATGTAACACAGTGCCTTGTAAGCTAAGAAAGCATTATTAAGAATATTACTATTACTATTATTATGAGTTATAGTTATAGTTATGATCATTATTAATTAGTGGAGGCTATCTAGGGAACGAGGGCAACCAGATGGAAGGTTCGAGAATCTGTGGAAGAGGTACTCGGGATTAATAAGTCATATAGCGACGGGACGCTGAGAAGAGTAGACTAAGTTTATTCATTCATTTGCATGTCCCTAGTGGAACTTTGCTTCCCTAACAGCTCTCCTGTAGGTCTCTCGGTTGTGAGCAAGATGGCCTGCTGCTGATGCATCCATTTGCAGATTATCAATGAGTTCTTGCAGCCATCTTCGCCTTGGTCTTCCTCTCTTTCTTTTTCCCATTATGCACCGTTCCAAGACACTTTTCCCTAGATTATCAGGACGTTTAATGTGTCCAAAATATTTCAGTTTTCTCTCTTCAATTCTCTTTACTAGCCAGTCTTCTTCAATATTAAGTTCTTGTAGTATAGATATGTTTGTTCTTTTTTTGTGTCCATGATATTTGAAGAACTGTTCTGTAGCATTTACATTCAAAGGCATTTATCAGACTAAGTAGATACATAGAAATACAAAATACAGTGAAGCCACCACTCAATACACGTAGAGAACAGACTAATCCCTGATACCAACGACGTAGAATACTGGACTGGATGACGCCCGCCACGACAATTGGATGATTAACACAGCTGATGCAACACAAGCACTGACAGGACCGGCATGTTTGCTTATCTAAGGACGCACATTAGACAAGTGACTATGCCAGCTGACCAATAAAGGTGGGCAAGTGGGCAGGGCTTAGAAGACCGACTTATCTAGGAGCCCAGTCATGACGCAGAGGGCTAAATGGGAGGGGCTTAGATGACGAATTGGAAGAATGAATGTCGGACTTGATGGATATATAAGTGGGAGAATTTCGTTGGAAAGGGGGGGGGCGGAATCCATTAGACCAGAAGCAAATAGAGCTCAGCAGAGACTAGACAGGGTTCAACCAGGAGTCTAGATAGAGCTCAAAAGAGACTAGACTAGACAGAAAATCCGTTAGAAAGACCTCGAATGAAAGAGGCATAAATAGTCAGTGAGTTACAACCAATCAGAACTATACAAGGGTGGGAACCAGAATGATAGACCACAGCTGAGGATAGAAGAGGATAGTGACTACACATGTTTAAAAAAAAACTAAAGACTACATAAGAATGGGAACCAGAATGATAGACTACAGCTAAGGACAGAAAGGATAGTGACCATACGTTAGTAAGAAACTAAAGAACGAATTCAGGCGGTTTATAGTTGTAATCTAGACATGTATCAAAGTACTGAAACATTCCTTTTTACTTCATCTTAATAAAGTGTATTCGATCGCCAGTTTGACTACATGTTAATTAACTTTTATCATTCCAAAGATGATCATCATGAACACATTTTAAAGTTGTGTAAGTCAGAGAAAATCATAGTTCAAGAATGCTTCGAGAGGTGTTGATGCTAATTGTCATCAAATGTTTCGAGTACAAACTATTCGGTCTATAGAACATTACACATTATTCGGTCCATACAAGCTATTCGTCTTATAAAATGTAATGATATTGACAAGCAGTGATAGTATGAAAGTGCTCTCTCTGAAAGTGTTATTACCTTTGTATTATGATATTTTAGACACACTAGTAGATTTACAGTTATATGTCCAGTATTACAAGGGTGATTCTTCATTACTATATAACCAGAACACATTAGTGCTTTATCTGCAGGTGCCCGTGACATTTGCAGCGTGGAAAGTTCCTAGTTTATACATTTTGAAAGAGAGCGGCTCAAAAGCTCCGGGGGCACCAGCGTCAGAGACAAGCCCAGGTCATGACTTCCCTCAGCAACCAAACGATGAAGCCCTGCGCCAACCTGTTGAAGACAATCCCAGTACCAGTGCTCGGCGCTTGTCATCCCAGCTGGGCCCTTCTCAAAGCATCATAGTTCGACACTTGTCAGCCCAGCTGGGCCCTTCTCAAAGCACCATAGTTCGACATTTGCACGAGCTTCGCTTCAGCAAATGGCAGCCTCGACGTGTCCACTACGATCTCACTTCCCAGCAAGCACAGAGACGCACTTACGTCTGTGACCAACTGTTAGCAAACTCACTCTCACTCCCCAGCAAGCTCAGAGACGTATTAATGTCTGTTACCAACTGTTAGCAAACTCACTCTCACTCCCCAGCAAGCACAAAGACGCACTGATGTCTGTGACCAACTGTTAGCAAACTCACTCTCACTCCCCAGCAAGCACAGAGACATATTGATCTCTGTGGCCAACTGTTAGCAAACTCACTCTCACTCCCGCCACGACAATTGGATGATTAACACAGCTGGATGCAACACAAGCACTGACAGGATCGGCATATTGCTTATCTAAGGACGCCCATTAGACAAGTGACTATGCCAGCTGACCAATAAAGGTGGGCAAGTGGGCAGGGCTTAGAAGATCGACTTATCTAGGAGCCCAGTCATGACGCAAAGGGCTAAATGGGAGGGGCTTAGATGACGAATTGGAAGAATGAATGTCGGACTTGATGGATATAAGTGGGAGAATTTCGTTGGAAAGGGGGGGGGCGGAATCCATTAGACCAGAAGCAAATAGAGCTCAGCAGAGACTAGACAGGGTTCAACCAGGAGTCTAGATAGAGCTCAAAAGAGACTAGACTAGACAGAAAATCCGTTAGAAAGACCTCGAATGAAAGAGGCATAAATAGTCAGTGAGTTACAACCAATCAGAACTATACAAGGGTGGGAACCAGAATGATAGACCACAGCTGAGGATAGAAGAGGATAGTGACTACACATGTTTAAAAAAAAACTAAAGACTACATAAGAATGGGAACCAGAATGATAGACTACAGCTAAGGACAGAAAGGATAGTGACCATACGTTAGTAAGAAACTAAAGAACGAATTCAGGCGGTTTATAGTTGTAATCTAGACATGTATCAAAGTACTGAAACATTCCTTTTTACTTCATCTTAATAAAGTGTATTCGATCGCCAGTTTGACTACATGTGAATTAACTTTTATCATTCCAAAGATGATCATCATGAACACATTTTAAAGTTGTGTAAGTCAGAGAAAATCATAGTTCAAGAATGCTTCGAGAGGTGTTGATGCTAATTGTCATCAAATGTTTCGAGTACAAACTATTCGGTCTATAGAACATTACACATTATTCGGTCCATACAAGCTATTCGTCTTATAAAATGTAATGATATTGACAAGCAGTGATAGTATAAAGTGCTCTCTCTGAAAGTGTTATTACCTTTGTATTATGATATTTTAGACACACTAGTAGATTTACAGTTATATGTCCAGTATTACAAGGGTGATTCTTCATTACTATATAACCAGAACACATTAGTGCTTTATCTGCAGGTGCCCGTGACATTTGCAGCGTGGAAAGTTCCTAGTTTATACATTTTGAAAGAGAGCGGCTCAAAAGCTCCGGGGGCACCAGCGTCAGAGACAAGCCCAGGTCATGACTTCCCTCAGCAACCAAACGATGAAGCCCTGCGCCAACCTGTTGAAGACAATCCCAGTACCAGTGCTCGGCGCTTGTCATCCCAGCTGGGCCCTTCTCAAAGCATCATAGTTCGACACTTGTCAGCCCAGCTGGGCCCTTCTCAAAGCACCATAGTTCGACATTTGCACGAGCTTCGCTTCAGCAAATGGCAGCCTCGACGTGTCCACTACGATCTCACTTCCCAGCAAGCACAGAGACGCACTTACGTCTGTGACCAACTGTTAGCAAACTCACTCTCACTCCCCAGCAAGCTCAGAGACGTATTAATGTCTGTTACCAACTGTTAGCAAACTCACTCTCACTCCCCAGCAAGCACAAAGACGCACTGATGTCTGTGACCAACTGTTAGCAAACTCACTCTCACTCCCCAGCAAGCACAGAGACATATTGACGTCTGTGGCCAACTGTTAGAAAACTCACTCTCACTCCCAAGCAAGCACAGAGACGTGTTGACGTCTGTGACCAACTGTTAGCAAACTCACTCTCACTCCCCAGCAAGCACAGAGACGTGTTTATGTCTGTGACCAACTGTTAGCAAATTCATTCTCACTCCCCAGCAAGCACAGAGACGCATTGATGTCTGTGACCAACTGTTAGCAAACTCACTCTCACTCCCCAGTAAGCACAGAGACGCATTGACGTCTGTGACAAACTGTTAGCAAACTCACTCTCACTCCCCAGCAAGCTCAGAGACATATTGACGTCTGTGACAAACTGTTAGCAAAATCACTCTCACTCCCCAGCAAGCACGGAGACACATTGACGTCTGTGTCCAACTGTTAGCAAACTCACTCTCACCCCCCAGCAAGCACAGAGACGTGTTTATGTCTGTGACCAACTGTTAGCAAACTCACTCTCACTCCCCAGCAAGCACAGAGACGCATTGACGTCTGTGACCAACTGTTAGCAAACTCACCCTCACTCTCAAGCAAGCACAGAGACGCATTGACGTCTGTCACCAACTGTTAGCAAACTCACTCTCACTCCCCAGCAAGCATAGAGACATATTGACGTCTGTGGCCAACTGTTAGCAAACTCACTCTCACTCCCCAGCAAGCATAGAGACATATTGACGTCTGTGACAAACTGTTAGCAAACTCACCCTCACTCCCAAGCAAGCACAGAGACGCATTGACGTCTGTGACCAACTGTTAGCAAACTCACTCTCACTCCCCAGCAAGCATAGAGACATATTGACGTCTGTGACCAACTGTTAGCAAACTCACTCTCACTCCCCAGCAAGCTCGGAGACGCATTGACGTCTGTGTCCAACTGTTAGCAAACTCACTCTCACCCCCCAGCAAGCACAGAGACGTGTTTATGTCTGTGACCAACTGTTAGCAAACTCACTCTCACTCTCCGCTGAGGAGAAGAAGTGGATTTTCCTTTGATACCCCAGCACAGGTACCCCAGCACAGGTACCCCAGGGCTCCAGCCAGGCTAGGTGGCAGAGGCAGTTGTCCGACGATGCCGGTTCGAGAAGAAAGTTACACTTTGCATCTGATCAAACTTCGAAGACCCCCTGCACTGGGAATTGTTTCCATTCGGTCATGGCTGTGACAGGAATCTGATGAGCAACTGAAACGGTTGAATGATCTTCTGATCACCAGAAACCCAGCACTCACCAACAGGAAAAGGCTTTTTCTCCAGCACTCATCAACAGAAAGAGGCTACTTCTCAAGCACTCATCAACATGAACAGGCTACTTCTTCAACACTCATCAACAGAAAGAGACTACTTCTCAAGCACTCATCAACATGAACAGGCTACTTCTCCAGCACTCATCAACAGGAACAGGGTACATCTCCAGCACTCATCAACATGAACAGGGTACATCTCCAGCACTCATCAACAGGAAGAGGCTACATCTCTAGCACTCATCAACAGGAACAGGGTACATCTCCAGCACTCATCAACAGGAAGAGGCTACATCTCTAGCACTCATCAACAGGAAGAGGCTACATCTCTAGCACTCATCAACAGGAAGAGGCTACATCTCCAGCACTCATCAACAGGAAGAGGCTACATCTCTAGCACTCATCAACAGGAAGAGGCTACATCTCTAGCACTCATCAACAGGAAGAGGCTACATCTCTAGCACTCATCAACAGGAAGAGGCTACATCTCTAGCACTCATCAACAGGAAGAGGCTACATCTCCAGCACTCATCAACAGGAAGAGGCTACATCTCCAGCACGACAACGTGCCAGCTCACACTTCCAACTTGGTCCGCGGAGAACTCACGGATCTGGCGCAGTGGAACACTTCAAAAATTTGACTAACTTTTACTCAAGCAAGTGTTTTCAGTGCTCAGGTAGAGGTATTAGATATTTTCAGTGCTGAGGTAGAGGTATTAGATATTTTCAGTGCTCAGGTAGAGGTATTAGATATTTTCAGTGCTCAGGTAGAGGTATTAGATATTTTCAGTGCTCAGGTAGAGGTATTACATATTTTCAGTGCTCAGGTAGAGGTATTACATATTTTCAGTGTTAAGGCGGATATTTATTTTCGCCATTCGTATAGAGATACTAAATATTTTCAGTTTTCAAGAAGATAATAGATATCTTCTGTATTAAATATAGAGATGCTAAACATTTTCACCGTTTATGTAAAGAGACAGAAAGATTGTTATCTGTGTAGATATTTCAGTATTTAACCAGAGATATAAAATATGTTCAGTATTCAGGTAGAGATAACATGTAATTTCAATATTGAAATAAAGATGATAGATATTTTCAGTATTCAGAGAGAGTTATAAGATATTTTCAGCAGTTAGGCGGAGATACTGGTGTTTTCTTTTATTCATAGCAATGAATATTCCTTGATAAGCAGAAATATCAGTATCATTCTCTTATCACTGATGACTGATCAGTTTCCTATTTAGTTTCGCTTCAGAAAACTTCTCTGATCACTGACGAGCAAACTATGACATGATGCTCGTAATCATGACACGAAGAAAGATGACATGTGTTAGAAGACATTAGGACAGAGAACAACAGTTTGTTGATGTGGTAGCAAGTATCAGAAGGCATAGAACAACAGTTTGTTGATGTGGTAGCAAGTATCAGAAGGCATAGAACAACAGTTTGTTGATGTGGTAGCAAGTATCAGAAGGCATAGAACAACAGTTTGTTGATGTGGTAGCAAGTATCAGAAGGCATAGAACAACAGTTTGTTGATGTGGTAGCAAGTATCAGAAGACATAGAACAACAATTTGTTGATGTGGTAGCAAGTATCAGAAGACATAGATCAACATATTGTTGATGTGGTAGCAAGTATCAGAAGACATAGAACAACAGTTTGTTGATGTGGTAGCAAGTATCAGAAGACATAGATCAACATATTGTTGATGTGGTAGCAAGTATCAGAAGACATAGAACAACAGTTTGTTGATGTGGTAGCAAGTATCAGAAGGCATAGAGCAACAGATTGCTAATGTGGTAGCAAGTATCAGAAGGCATAGAGCAACAGATTGCTAATGTGGTAGCAAGTATCAGAAGGCATAGAACAACAGTTTGTTGATGTGGTAACATGTATCAGAAGGCATAGAGCAACGGATTGCTAATGTGGTAACATGTATCAGAAGTTACTGATTATCACTGACAAAAAAACCCACTCACATCACAGCTTTTTACAGCGTTATAGTTCAGTATGTTCATACTTTTTCGCAAAAATAACATTTCGAATTACGACATAGTCTTCAGATATCAACACAGACTTCGAATATCAACACATACTTCAGATATCAACACAGACTTCGAATATCAACACAGACTTCAGATGTCAGCACAGACTTCAGGTATCAGTATAGGCTACATGTAACATAACAAACCTGAGACTATGTCAAGTTACACCTGGTTTGCTTACCTATATCTGAATCTAATTCGAAGCACACGGTTTCAAACCCCTGCCTGATGCACTCTTTGAGAGCTGCTATCCCCGCAGCCCCAGCGCCGACCACACAAGCCGTCTTCTTGTCCATCACCTGCACAGATATTTTAACAACATTGTTAGTCCAGAACAGGTCAAAGAAACTACACGTAGAACTTGATGTCATATGTCAAACAAAAGTGACGTCATATGTCAGACAAAAATTAACGTCATATGTCAGACAAATAAAAGGGATGGCCACTGCAGTAAAACTGGTTAATATAAATAAGGTAGATAGAGGTGTATGGTGCAGTTTTACAAAGTGAGGGAGGAAGTGAGCAAGGTGAGAAAAAAACGAATATAAAGTATGAGAATGTATAAATGAAAAACATACAACATCCGATATTTCGGCGTGAGCCTTATTCGAGGATACATGCAAAACAAAATACAAACATATATAACTTATCTGAAGCGTCTTGCTCTCAGTAAAGCAGAAATGTGTGTGGAAGAAGGAGGAGGAGGAAAAAAAAACAGTTGCCTACAGACAAAAGATTCCCGATATAGCCAATCATAGCGAAGAAGCGGAGAGAGGAGGAGAACAAGTGGGAGAAAGGGGTTGGGGGAAGGCAATAGAAACATGATAGCCGCTAGAGGTGTCCGGGGGGGAAAGGGAGATAAAAGAGGACGCGAGAGATAATGAATGAAGAACTTAAACACCTACAGGGAGGAAATGTAAAACTGGTGAATGGGACAAGACCAATATGTTGGCAGAGAAGGAAATAGGATGGTGGTAGGGAGGGGTAGCATAGAGAAAGAAAGTAGAGTATAAAAAAGGCCAGTGGAAAAATAAAGAAGTTACAGAAAGCTGAAGACATTGTTAACTCCAGCTGGGTGGAGACAGCCAGTCTGGAAAATAATTCGCTGTTCTAGGACCCTCCGAGATCGTACATCTGCGGATCAAGAGCGGATCACACTAACCGAAATGTCCTGTTTGCCCCTGTGGTTACCAAGGCAAAAATGTTTAGCCACAGGTGTCCAGGTCCTCTTAGAAATATCACTGAGATGCTGGCGAAATCGATCTCCTAACCGTAAGCCAGTTTCCCCTATGTACTTCAAACCGCAACGTTTGCACATGATAGCATAAATAACATTTCGTGAAGTGCAGGTGAAACCCTCCTGTACTGATAACGTGGATTTAGGGAAAGAGATCTGGCTGGCCTCGACAACAAACGGACAAGTGTTACATCTACGGCGTCCACAACGTCTGGTACCATAAAAAGTGTCATCTGTCTTAAGATGACTACGAATTAACAGGTCCCTGAGGTTCTTATTTCGTCTGTAGGGCACAAATGGGGGTTCCCCAAAAAGTTCACGTGTCTCAGGGTCGGTCTGGAGGAGGTGGAGATGGCGAAACAGTATGTTTTTAACTGCCAAGCTATGAGGGTGGTACATGAGTACTAGTTTCACTCTGTCCGAGCTACAGTGTGGTTTAGGGGTGAAGGCTTGTTGCCGCGATATGTGGCTGATGTAACAATTCCAAGATGGAACCGCATTAGCCACATATCGCGGCAACAAGCCCTCACCCCTAAACCACACTGTAGCTCGGACAGAGTGAAACTAGTACTCATGTACCACCCTCATAGTTTGGCAGTTAAAAACATACTGTTTCGCCATCTCCACCTCCTCCAGACCGACCCTGAGACACGTGAACTTTTTGGGGAACCCCCATTTGTGCCCTACAGACGAAATAAGAACCTCAGGGACCTGTTAATTCGTAGTCATCTTAAGACAGATGACACTTTTTATGGTACCAGACGTTGTGGACGCCGTAGATGTAACACTTGTCCGTTTGTTGTCGAGGCCAGCCAGATCTCTTTCCCTAAATCCACGTTATCAGTACAGGAGGGTTTCACCTGCACTTCACGAAATGTTATTTATGCTATCATGTGCAAACGTTGCGGTTTGAAGTACATAGGGGAAACTGGCTTACTGTTAGGAGATCGATTTCGCCAGCATCTCAATGATATTTCTAAGAGGAACTGGACACCTGTGGCTAAACATTTTTGCCTTGGTAACCACAGGGGCAAACAGGACATTTCGGTTAGTGCGATCCGCTCTTGATCCGCAGATGTACGATCTCGGAGGGTCCTAGAACAGCGAATTATTTTCCAGACTGGCTGTCTCCACCCAGCTGGAGTTAACAATGTCTTCAGCTTTCTGTAACTTCTTTATTTTTCCACTGGCCTTTTTTATACTCTACTTTCTTTCTCTATGCTACCCTTCCCTACTACCATCCTATTTCCTTCTCTGCCAACATATTGGTCTTGTCCCATTCACCAGTTTTACATTTCCTCCCTGTAGGTGTTTAAGTTCTTCATTCATTATCTCTCGCGTCCTCTTTTATCTCCCTTTCCCCCCCGGACACCTCTAGCGGCTATCATGTTTCTATTGCCTTCCCCCAACCCCTTTCTCCCACTTGTTCTCCTCCTCTCTCCGCTTCTTCGCTATGATTGGCTATATCGGGAATCTTTTGTCTGTAGGCAACTGTTTTTTTTTCCTCCTCCTCCTTCTTCCACACACATTTCTGCTTTACTGAGAGCAAGACGCTTCAGATAAGTTATATATGTTTGTATTTTGTTTTGCATGTATCCTCGAATAAGGCTCACGCCGAAATATCGGATGTTGTATGTTTTTCATTTATACATTCTCATACTTTATATTCGTTTTTTTCTCACCTTGCTCACTTCCTCCCTCATTTTGTAAAACTGCACCATACACCTCTATCTACCTTATTTATGTCAGACAAAAGTAACGTCATATGTCAGAAAAAAGTAACGTAATGTGTCAGACAAAAGTGACGTCACATGTCAGACAAAAAATGAAGTCATATGTCAGGCAAAAAGTGACGTCATATGTCTGCAAAAATGACGTAATATGGCTAAAAAATTAACATCATATGTCAGGCACATTTTACGTCACATGTTAGGCAAACAGTGAAGTAATATGTCAGGCAAAATTTGGCGTCATATGTCAACCAAAAAATGACATCATATGGTTAAAAAATTAACATCAAATATCAGACACAATTTACGTCATATGTCACACAAAAAAAGTCATTCATATGGCCGTCTGCTTGAGATTTGTTGTTCATAACATGGCCGTCTGCTTGAGATTTCCTTAATACATTTGTTGGCCTCTGATTCCTTCGGCTCATCTCCCACAGTCTGTCAGGAAAGTTGATGAAGATATCTTCCACAGTCTGTCTGTCAGGAAAGTTGATGAAGATATCTCCCACAGTTTGTCTGTCAGGAAAGCTAATGAAGATATCTACTCCACACATACTTTTGGAGTAGTGTGGAGTTCCGCTGATGGGGAATTAACACTTTTGTTGATACGGAATTAACACTTTTGTTGGTTGGAAATTAAGATTTCAATTGATGAAGAATGAACACTTCTGTTGATGAGAAGTTAAGACTTTTATTCATCTTACCAGCGATAAATGAACACTTCTCTTATTTCTAGCCCCGACTGCTGCATGTTATCTTTGCTTGATTGATTGATTTCTGTTTATACTCAACTCTCCTCGGAGCTTGTCTGGATTCTCTGAGCAATCACATCAAAGTCACGTGACCAGCGGGCAGCGGACGGGCACTGCCACCGTCAGCACAGCATGAACGTCACACAAACTTACCTCAACTGCTGGCAAGAAAATGTCACGGTGATATACTATAGAATGTAGATATTAAAATGGACGCTGTAAGACAACCTACCGCAGAATGTAGACGTGGAAATAAGAAAATAACATCAAAATAATCTTTTTATGGCATAAAAGCAGCAGGCACACGTGTGGCCTAGGATCAGCCTAAACACGTGACTTGTTGGCGTATAACAAGATTATATCCTGGCGGTAGGCGGAGACAAAATATGGAGAATTCAGGGGCGGAAACACTTGTTGATGACATGGGGATGATTAGCCATTAGTCAGAGCAGGCTGAATCTTAGAGGGGGTTGGGGGGGGGGGGGGCGAAAGGATTAGGGGTCCGGGGTTAAAGGGAAAAAAAAAGATTTTATTAGACGCGATACCCACTTGTAACAAATATTACTTTATTCTCCGCTAGCAGGAAAATTATTTTACATTTCTGATATATCAGCAGCTGTTTTATTTTTCTGTGTTAACTTCTGTGTATCTTTGTGTTAACTTTTGTATACCTTTGTCTTAATGTCTGTGTATCTGTGTGTTAACTTCTGTGTATCTTTGTGTTAACTTCTGTGTATCTTTGTGTTAACTTTTGTATACCTTTGTCTTAATGTCTGTGTATCTGTGTGTTAACTTCTGTGTATCTTTGTGTTAATTTTTGTATACCTTGGTCTTAATGTCTGTGTATCTGTTTGCTAACTTCTGTGTATCTTTGCGTTAACTTCTGTGTACCTGTGTGTTAACTTCTGTGTATCTTTGTGTTAACTTCTGTGTATCTTTATGTTAACTTCTGTGTACCTGTGTGTTAACTTCTGTGTATCCTTATGGTAACTTCTGTGTATCCTTATGGTAACTTCTGTGTACATGTGTGTTAACTTATGTGTATCTTTGTGTTAACGTCTGTGTACATGTGTGTTAACTTCTGTGTATCTTTGTGTTAACTTCTGTGTACCTGTGTGTTAACTTCTGTGCACCTGTGTGTTAACTTCTGTGTACCTGTGTGTTAACTTCTGTGTACCTATGTGTTAACGTCTGTGTACATGTGTGTTAACTTCTGTGTATCTTTCTGTTAACTTCTGTGTACCTGTGTGTTAACTTCTGTGTACCTGTGTGTTAACTTCTGTGTATCTGTGTGTTAACTTCTGTGTATCCTTATGGTAACTTCTGTGTACATGTGTGTTAATTTCTGTGTATCTTTGTGGAGGTTACTCCTGTACCAACAGTACACCAATTAAGGGTGAGTAGACTATGGCTAGCAAAAAAGGACTTGAAATTAACAAGGACAAAACAAAAATAATGAAAATTCCCATCAATCAAAATGGAAAAATACACATAGAAGGGACAGATGTTGAAGAAGTCAAAATCAATTTGCATACCTTGGCCGCTACACATACCAGGATGGTGACACTAGAAAGGAAGTTAGGATCAGAATTGCAAAAGCAGCATCAATCTTCAATAATCTTGAGAACATATGGAATTCAAAAGTTATAAGCACAAAAACCAAGTTAAGACTATTCAATTCAAATGTAATATCCACCCTCATTTATGCATGCGAAAGCTGGAAAACAACTAAAGAAATAGAAAAGAAATTAGACTCTTTTGAAAACAAATGCCTAAGGAAAATACTCGGCATCAAGTGGAATGAATTCAAGAACAATGCAGAGATAAGACAGATGACTGAACAACAACCAGTCTCACGGGTGATCAGGAAAAGGAGATGGACATATGTTGGTCACTTGATGAGAAGAAATGATCAGAGAATCCCAAAACAAGCTATCAAGTGGAACACAACAGGCCGAAGAAAAAGGGGCAGACCGCGTGAAACTCTGAAGAGGACATTATTAAGAGAGGCCAAGTTAACAGGCATAAAATCCTTTGATGAGGTTGAAAGACTCGCCGAAGACAGGAAAAATTGGCGAACTACTTTGCGAGCCCTATGTGACGTCTAACGGCACGGGAAGGATATAAGATAAGATAAGATAAGATAAGATAAGACTATGGTTTGTCTAATGTCATCAACACCAAAAGAGACATGGAGAAGAACAACAGAAAGGATGTTGAGCAATAGAGGGCTCACCTGGGCAAGAGCAGAAAAAAGGCGAAGGACAGGCATTTGTGGAAAACCCTTGGGGAAGCCCCATGTGCCCTGGGCACTTAAGGTTCAGAGAGAGAGAGAGAGAGAGAGAGAGAGGAGAGAGAGAGAGAGAGAGACTATGGTTAGTACTAGAAGTAAAAGTGTTATTATCTGTAGTACTAGCAGTAACAGTGTGTATTATCTGTAGTACTAGCAGTAACAGTGTGTATTATCTGTAGTACTAGCAGTAACAGTGTGTATTATCTGTAGTAAAATGTATAAACTAGGGAAAAAAAGTAGGAAAAGCTTTATTACTTAGCGTTTTCAACAATGTGACGTTTCGGCGGTAACCTTCTGCAAACAAACACAAACAAGGAAAAAGAATCAGACAGAGGAGACAAAGTATCGATTCACGTGAATTTTTTTGTAAAAGAAATAATAAAAAGTGAGAAACATTGAAAAACGGAATTGAGCTTACGTTTTGGAAGAACATAAGGTGAGATTCGTAAACCCACTTTTAAGAACGCCGTTGATATGGGACAATTCTTTGTCCTGTTTGTGTTTGTATGAAAAAGGCTGTTGTAAACAGACTGTGATCACTGTTCAGTATACCAGTATATATTTGTTGTTGCAAACATATTTTCCACTTAGTCCCGGATATGTCTCGTTGGCCGAACCATCGTGTGGTTTTGTGTATGTGGTTGATTCTTGATACTGAAGTACAAGTATATACAGTGTTACTGTGGCCTGCATTGATTATGTTGTAAATGTATGTGGTATGTGGTTGTTGGCAATGACCCCATCCAGCACTCCGGACTCCTTTAGGTTGGTTGTGTATGAGGTTGGTTACATGAGATGATTTCGTAAGGATGGTAGTGTATGTGTTGCTTGCACCCATAGATATGTATGGGAAGGTTGTAGTATGAGTTGGGATGCTCTTAATATATATATTCATATACAGCTGATATGGGTTGACATACAATAATACTTTTGGTCTCTGCTGATAACATGGTATGATTTATCATGTACGAGATTTCGAGCGATGGTTCATTTATGCATATTCGTTTGCCATGAGTTTGAGTTTATGTGTGATGTTGAGCTTTGATGTGATGCTTATTAACAGCTGTTCATAATAAGGAGGGACGGCTTGCTATGTTCTAGTGTTTATGTTAAAGGTGTTATGAGGGTCCTCACTCTTCGGTGCTCTGCTCAATGTAGATATATCTCTTGATCTACTGAATGCCAAAATTTTCTTATGACAACGAAGGTAGATATGAATGAGGATTACTGACTTGCATATTTTGGTTCTGTGTTGCATTGCTATCTATATTATTATTATGGTTGTTGTTATTAATGTTATTACTATTATTAACATTTTTATTACAGTTCTTATTAACATTACATATACATAGAAAAATAGGTCAGAAACGATGGAAAGTTTGATATCCAGTGGGAGAGGAACACTCCCATGGCATTAGTAGTAATATTAAGGCAGGACGGTCAGAAGAGTAAGCAGACTAAGTAGACACCAAAAATACAAGCCACGATGAAAAGCGAGGACACGATAGAAGTAGAGAACGGACAAAACCTTGAAACCTACGACACGAAAGAGATAGTGGCTTTAGATAATATCCCTCATGACAAGACAGGTTTGATTCAAATGACAGGTGAGGCATGCAAGCTAATCTTAGGACGCAGATTGTACAGAGTCTTGAAAAAAGGGAGTGGACTGACTCATCGCGAAATCCAATCAGGGCCCAGTCAGTAGGTAGTCAACCAGCTGACCAATTAGAAAGATTTAGAGGTGTGCCCTATTCGACAACTGGCTCACGACGTATAAGTCAGGCAGGCAGGCAGTTTTGAGAAAGAGGACGGGGTGGGGGGGGGGGGGGGGGGGGGGGGAAGAAAAAAAAAAGGGGGGGGGCGGTAGTAAAGAATAGAAAAGGACGGAAGAGGAAGGAAGGAGGAAAATAATTTTTAAAAGACGGACATAGAAAAAAAAACAGAGGGGACGAGCAGAACAGGAGATAGAGTTGTTCACGAGTTGTTACGACAGGAAATAGAGTTGTTCACGAGTTGTTACAACAGGAAATAGAGTTGTTCACGAGTTGTTGATCTAGTGCAGTGTAGAGTTGGACATTTTCTGTCACATTTTGTGTAGAAAATAATGCTAGTCTGATTTTGTGAACAATGATTATCAGCTTCAACTACGAAACCAACGAATTTTATGTCCTGTTGCATCTTATTCCAAGTGATGTTGTCAACAACACATCTCTGAACTTATTTGTCAGAAGTAAATGAATTCAGTGATTATTTTTTTCCAGGCGACTTAGTCAACTGAATGTTGTAATATTTCTGAAACCTATTCTTCACAGCGATCTGGATTATGTGTGAAGGTAATGTCATGTAATGGCTAACGAAGATTGGAGTCTAATACGACGAATAATACGATGAATAACACGATGAATAATAGTAAGGCTGTAATTACACGTACGAAGTAAAATGTCGCCACGGTCACAGCCTGCTAAAAAGGTTGTATGAAACAGCATTAGGTTGATGCTGACAACCTTTAAGAGCCAAGAGTGTGCTGCAACAGCTGACAACCGCCATCACTCAGTCAGCAGGTATAAAGCAGTCTCGAGACAATTCTTCAATCATCATCATCATCATCATCATCAGGTGCCGTGCCGGCTGGCGTTGGCTATTATGCTTCTCCAGATTACCCGATCCTTCATGCAGGCCATCAGTTCAGTTGGTGATCTCCTCTCACACCATCCCGTCAGACTGTCCAGTATCATTTCTCTTGGTCTTCCTCTTGATCTTCTTCCTTCTATTTTTCCTGTTGTTATAATATTTTCAATGCCCCTTCTTCTCATTGCATGTCCTATGAAAGTACATTGTCTCTCTCTCTTATCTTTCTGACAAGGTTTTTTGTCTCTCCAGCTCTTCTCCTACATTCTTCATTAGTTATTTTTGCTGTCCAGGGGATTCGCAACATTCTTCTAATAAACCACATTTCTGCTGCTTCCAATGATTTTTGTGCAGACTTGCCTATTGTCCATGATTCACTTCCATATAACAAGATAGGTTCAATATAGCATTTTAGGACTCGTTTTCTAACATTCATTGATAAGGATGTGTTGGTTAATATGTTTCTCATTCTCTGAAATGCAGTCTTTGCTTGGCTTATTCTGTTCCTAATTTCTGTTCTTCAGTCTACTTCAATCACAAATAAATAATTCACAAACATAATTTATTATATCAGCATTAAAATGTGTGTATTGCATACCGTACCAAATGTTAGCACTAAAAGTGTGTATTGTCTATAGTACCAAATGTCAGCAATAAGAGTATGTATTGTCTATACTACCTAATATCAGCAGTAAAAGTGTGTATAGTCTATAGTACCAAATGTTAGCAATAAAAGTATGTATTGTCTATAGTACCAAATGTCAGCAGTAAAAGTGCGTATTGTCTACAGTACCAAATGTCAGCAGTAAAAGTGTGTATTGTCTATAGTACCAAATGTCAGCAGTAAAAGTGTGTATTCTCTGTAGTACCAAATGTCAGCAGTAAAAGTGTGTATTGTCCATAGTAACAAATGTCAGAAATAAGTGTGTATTTTCTATGGTATCAAATGTCAGCAGTAAAAGTGTGTATCCTATGTAGTAACAAATGTCAGCAGTAAAAATGTGTGTTGTCTATAGTACCAAATGTCAGCAGTAAAAGTATGTACTGACTATAGTACCAAATGTCAGCAGTAAAAGTGTGTATTCTATATAGTACCAAATGTCAGTAGTAAAAATGTGTATTGTCTATAGTATTAAATGTTAGCAGCAAAAATGTGTACTCTTTATAGTACCAAATGTCAACAGTAAAAGAGTGCATTGTCTATAGTACCAAATGTCAGCAGTAAAACTGTTCATTGTCTATAGTACGAAATGTCAGCAGTAAAAGTGTGTATTATCTGTAGTACCACATGTCAGCAGTAAAATTGTGTATTGTCTATAGTACAAAATGCCACCAGAAAACAGCTCAAGATCAGTAAAAGTGTATAGTCTCTGTAGTACCAATTGTCAGCAGTAAAGGTATATATTGTCTATAGTACCAAATACCAGCAGTAAAAGTGTGTATTCTCTATACTACCATATGTCAGCAGTAAAATTGTGTATTCTCTGTAGTACCAAATGTCAGTAGTAAAAATGTGTATTGTCTATATTATCAAATGTCAGCAGTAAAATTGTGTATTCTCTGTAGTACCAAATGTCAGCAGTAAAAATGTGTATTGTCTATAGTACCAAATGTCAGCAGTAAAAGTGTGTATTGTCTACAGTACCAAATGTCAGTAGTAAAAATGTGTATTCTCTGTAATACCAAATGTCAGTAGTAAAAGTGTGTATTGTCTATAGTACCAAATGTCAGTAGTAAAAATGTGTATTGTCTATAGTACCAAATGTCAGCAGTAAAAATGTGTATTGTCTATAGTACCAAATGTCAGCAGTAAAATTGTGTATTCTCTGTAGTACCAAATGTCAGTAGTAAAAGTGTTTATTGTCTATAGTACCCAAATGTCAGCAGTAAAATTGTGTATTCTCTGTAGTACCAAATGTCAGTAGTAAAAATGTGTATTGTCTATAGTACCAAATGTCAGCAGTAAAATTGTGTATTGTCTATAGTACCAAATGTCAGTACTAAAAGTGTGTACTGTCTATAGTACCAAATGTCAGTAGTAAAAGTGTGTATTGTCTATAGTACCACATATCAGCAGTAAAAGTGTGTATTGTCTATAGTACCAAATGTCAGTAGTAAAAGTGTGTATTGTCTATAGTACCACATATCAGCAGTAAAAGTGTGTATTGTCTATGGTACCACATGTCAGCAGTAAAAGTGTGTATTGTCTATGGTACCACATATCAGCAGTAAAAGTGTGTATTGTCTATAGTACCAACTGTCAGTAGTAAAAATGTGTATTTTACAAACAGATTTTTATTAAAAAACATAGACCATGGAATGTCCTGTGAAAAAGGAGGGGTGGGGGGGGGGGGGGGGAAGGAAGTTTCAAAGCTGAGAACAGACCTAGGAATGTCCGCGAGTGTTGGAAGGTGGAAATAGAGAATTATCAAAGCTGAGAACAGACCTAGGAATGTCCGCGAGTGTTGGAAGGTGGAAATAGAGAATTATCAAAGCTGAGAACAGACCTAGGAATGTCCGCGAGTGTTGGAAGGTGGAAATAGAGAATTATCAAAGCTGAGAACAGACCTAGGAATGTCCGCGAGTGTTGGAAGGTGGAAATAGAGAATTATCAAAGCTGAGAACAGAACTAGGAATGTCCGCGAGTGTTGGAAGGTGGAAATAGAGAATTATCAAAGCGGAGAACAGACCTAGGAATGTCCGCGAGTGTTGGAAGGTGGAAATAGAGAATTATCAAAGCGGAGAACAGACCTAGGAATGTCCGCGAGTGTTGGAAGGTGGAAATAGAGAATTATCAAAGCTGAGAACAGACTAGGAATGTCCGCGAGTGTTGGAAGGTGGAAATAGAGAATTATCAAAGCTGAGAACAGACCTAGGAATGTCCGCGAGTGTTGGAAGGTGGAAATAGAGAATTATCAAAGCTGAGAACAGAACTAGGAATGTCCGCGAGTGTTGGAAGGTGGAAATAGAGAATTATCAAAGCTGAGAACAGACCTAGGAATGTCCGCGAGTGTTGGAAGGTGGAAATAGAGAATTATCAAAGCGGAGAACAGACCTAGGAATGTCCGCGAGTGTTGGAAGGTGGAAATAGAGAATTATCAAAGCGGAGAACAGACCTAGGAATGTCCGCGAGTGTTGGAAGGTGGAAATAGAGAATTATCAAAGCTGAGAACAGAACGACGGGGTCGGGGTTGGAGAAAGCTGAAAATAGACCTAGGATTGTTTGGGGGTGGGGGTGAGGGGTGGGAGGGAGAATTGTCAAAGCTGAAAATAAAACTAGGATGTTCGGGGGTGGGAGAATTGTCAAAGCTGAAAATAAAACTAGGATTGTAAGTGGGGGGGGGGGGGGGGGGGGGAGAGTTGTCAAAGCTGAAAATAAAACTAGGATTGTAAGTGGGGGGGGGGGGGGGGGGGGAGAATTGTCAAAGCTGAAAATAAAACTAGGATTGTTCGGGGGTGGGAGAATTGTAAAAGCTGAAAATAGAACTAGGATTGTAAGTGGGGGGGGGGGGGGGAGAATTGTCAAAGCTGAAAATAAAACTAGGATTGTAAGTGGGGGGGGGGGGGAGAATTGTCAAAGCTGAAAATAAAACTAGGATTGTAAGTGGGGGGGGGGGGGAGAGTTGTCAAAGCTGAAAATAAAACTAGGATGTAAGTGGGGGGGGGGGGGGGGAGAATTGTCAAAGCTGAAAATAAAACTAGGATTGTTCGGGGGGGGGAGAATTGTCAAAGCTGAAAATAGAACTAGGACTGTAAGTGGGGGGGGGGGGGGGGGGAGAATTGTCAAAGATGAAAATAAAACTAGGATTGTAAGTGGGGGGGGGGGGAGAATTGTCAAAGCTGAAAATAAAACTAGGATTGTAAGTGGGGGGGGGGGGGGGGGGGAGAATTGTCAAAGCTGAAAATAAAACTAGGATTGTAAGTGGGGGGGGGGGGAGAATTGTCAAAGCTGAAAATAAAACTAGGATGTAAGTGGGGGGGAGAGAATTGTCAAAGCTGAAAATAAAACTAGGATTGTTCGGGGGTGGGAGAATTGTCAAAGCTGAAAATAGAACTAGAAATGTAAGTGGGGGGGGGGGGGGGGGGGAGATTGTCAAAGATGAAAATAAAACTAGGATTGTAAGTGGGGGGGGGGGGAGAATTGTCAAAGCTGAAAATAAAACTAGGATGTAAGTGGGGGGGGGGGGGGGGGAGAAGAATTGTCAAAGCTGAAAATAAAACTAGGATTGTAAGTGGGGGGGGGGGGGAGAATTGTCAAAGCTGAAAATAAAACTAGGAGGATGTAAGTGGGGGGGAGAGAATTGTCAAAGCTGAAAATAAAACTAGGATTGTTCGGGGGTGGGAGAATTGTCAAAGCTGAAAATAGAACTAGAAATGTTGGGGGTGGGGGGGGGAGAATTGTCAAAGCTGAAAATAGAACTAGAAATGTTGGGTGTGGGGGGGGGGGGGGAGAATTGTCAAAGTTGAAAATAGAACTAGAAATGTGAGGGTGGGGGGGGGGGGAGAATTGTCAAAGCTGAAAATAGAACTAGAAATGTTGGGGGGGGGGGGGGGGGGAGGAGAATTGTCAAAGCTGAAAATAGAACTAGGAATGTTGGGGGGGGGGGGAGAATTGTCAAAGCTGAAAATAGAACTAGGATTGTAAGTGGGGGGGGGGGGGAGAATTGTCAAAGCTGAAAATAAAACTAGGATTGTAAGTGGGGGGGGGGGGGAAATTGTCAAAGCTGAAAATAAAACTAGGATTGTTCGGGGGGGGGAGAATTGTCAAAGCTGAAAATAAAACTAGGATTGTAAGTGGGGGGGGGGGGGGGAGAGTTGTCAAAGCTGAAAATAAAACTAGGATTGTAAGTGGGGGGGGGGGGGAGAATTGTCAAAGCTGAAAAAAAACTAGGATTGTTCGGGGGGGGGAGAATTGTAAAAGCTGAAAATAGAACTAGGATTGTAAGGGGGGGGGGGGGAGAATTGTCAAAGCTGAAAATAAAACTAGGATTGTAAGTGGGGGGGGGGGGAGAATTGTCAAAGCTGAAAATAGAACTAGGAATGTTGGGGGGTGGGGTGGGAGAATTGTCAAAGCTGAAAATAAAACTAGGATTGTTCGGGGGTGGGAGAATTGTCAAAGCTGAAAATAGAACTAGGAATGTTGGGGGGGGGGGGGGGGTGGGAGAATTGTCAAAGCTGAAAATAGAACTAGGAATGTTGGGGGGTGGGGTGGGAGAATTGTCAAAGCTGAAAATAGAACTAGGAATGGGGGGGGGGGGGAGAATTGTCAAAGCTGAAAATAGAACTAGGAATGGGGGGGGGGGGGGGGGGGGAGAATTGTCAAAGCTGAAAATAAAACTAGGATTGTTCGGGGGGGGAGAATTGTCAAAGCTGAAAATAGAACTAGGAATGTTGGGGGTGGGGTGGGAGAATTGTCAAAGCTGAGAAAAGACCTAGAATTGTCCGTGGAAGGGAGGGTGAAGAGAGAGTTGTCAAAACTGAGAATAGACCTGACCACACACTCAGAAAGCCAACTTTCTCCTAAGATTGTATTTCAGCAAAGGTAGCTGTAAAAATAGATTTACCAGACACGGGTCCACAAATGTTTTAGAATAGGCATGACAACTGGGCTGAATACTAGAACTTTAGAGAAGGCGATAGCAGCTCAAGATCAGTGTTAAAGAACGCGATAACAGGTCAAGATAAGTATTAGAGAAGGTGATAACAGCTCAAGACCAGCGTTAGAAAAGACCATAACAGCTCAAGATCAGTGCTAGAGAAGGTGATAACAGCTCAAGGTCAGTGTTAGAGAATTTGATAACAGCTCAAGATCAGTGTTAGAGAATTTGATAACAGCTCAAGGTCGGACTGAATGTTAAGAGAGAACTGCGACTAGTCAGGACTCTGTTATTGTTAGGATGCAGGTGAGGATTTTGACCTAATTAAGCCCGCAGTAGATGTAATGAACTATGACTAAGTAGAGTCCACGTGTCGTATAGTCTGTCATCTACATGTAGCTGTATAGTTCCTACGTTTATTATCAGTAGTCTATCATCTACATGTAGCTGTATAGTTTCTATGTTTATTATCAATAGTATGTCATCTACATGTAGCTGTATAGTTTCTACGTTTATTATGAATAGTCTGTCATCTACATGTGGCTGTATAGTTTCTATGTTTATTATCAATAGTATGTCATCTAAATGTAGCTGTATAGTTTCTACGTTTATTATGAATAGTCTGTCATCTACATGTAGCTGTATAGTTTCTACGTTTATTATCAATAGTCTATCTTTTACATGTGGAAGTATAGTTCTAAGTTTATTATCAATAGTTTATCATCTATATGTGGCTGTATAGTTTCTACATTTAGTATCAATAGTCTATCATCTACATGTGGCTGTATAGTTTCTACGTTATTATCAATAGTCTGTCATCTACATGTAGTTATATAGTTTTACGTTATTATCAGTAGTCTGTCATCTACACGTGACTGTATAGTTTCTACGTTTACTATCAGTAGTCTGTCAAAGCTGAAAATAAAACTAGGATTGTTCGGGGGTGGGAGAATTGTCAAAGCTGAAAATAGAACTAGAAATGTTGGGGGGTGGGGGGGGGGGGAGAATTGTCAAAGCTGAAAATAGAACTAGAAATGTTGGGTGTGGGGGGGGGGGGAGAATTGTCAAAGTTGAAAATAGAACTAGAAATGTTGAGGGTGGGGGGGGGGGGAGAATTGTCAAAGCTGAAAATAGAACTAGAAATGTTGGGGGGTGGGGGGGGGGGGGAGAATTGTCAAAGCTGAAAATAGAACTAGGAATGTTGGGGGGGGGAGAATTGTCAAAGCTGAAAATAGAACTAGGATTGTAAGTGGGGGGGGGGGGGGAGAATTGTCAAAGCTGAAAATAAAACTAGGATTGTAAGTGGGGGGGGGGGGGGGGAAATTGTCAAAGCTGAAAATAAAACTAGGATTGTTCTGGGGTGGGAGAATTGTCAAAGCTGAAAATAGAACTAGAAATGTTGGGGGGTGGGGGGGGGGGGAGAATTGTCAAAGCTGAAAATAGAACTAGAAATGTTGGGGGGTGGGGGGGGGGGGAGAATTGTCAAACTTGAAAATAGAACTAGAAATGTTGGGGGGTGGGGTGGGGGGGGAGAATTGTCAAAGCTGAAAATAGAACTAGAAATGTTGGGTGTGGGGACGGGGAGAATTGTCAAAGCTGAAAATAGAACTAGAAATGTTGGGGGGGGGGGGTGGGAGAATTGTCAAAGCTGAAAATAGAACTAGGAATGTTGGGGGGGGGGGGGTTGTCAAAGCTGAAAATAGAAGTAGGAATGTTGGGGGGGGGGGGAGAATTGTCAAAGCTGAAAATAGAACTAGGAATGTTGGGGGGGGGGGGTAAGGAGAATTGTCAAAGCTGAAAATAGAACTAGGAATGTTGGGGGGGGGGGGACAGAATTGTCAAAGCTGAAAATAGAACTAGGAATGTTGGGGGGTGGGTGGGGGGGAGAATTGTCAAAGCTGAAAATAGAACTAGGAATGTTGGGGGGTGGGGGGGGGGGGGGGAGAATTGTCAAAGCTGAAAATAGAACTAGGAATGTTGGGGGGTGGGGGGGGGGAGAATTGTCAAAGCTGAAAATAGAACTAGGAATGTTGGGGGGTGGGGTGGGAGAATTGTCAAAGCTGAGAAAAGACCTAGAATTGTCTGTGGAAGGGAGGGTGAAGAGAGAGTTGTCAAAACTGAGAATAGACCTGACCACACACTCAGAAAGCCAACTTTCTCCTAAGATTGTATTTCAGCAAAGGTAGCTGTAAAAATAGATTTACCAGACACGGGTCCACAAATGTTTTAGAATAGGCATGACAACTGGGCTGAATACTAGAACTTTAGAGAAGGCGATAGCAGCTCAAGATCAGTGTTAAAGAACGCGATAACAGGTCAAGATAAGTATTAGAGAAGGTGATAACAGCTCAAGACCAGCGTTAGAAAAGACCATAACAGCTCAAGATCAGTGCTAGAGAAGGTGATAACAGCTCAAGGTCAGTGTTAGAGAATTTGATAACAGCTCAAGATCAGTGTTAGAGAATTTGATAACAGCTCAAGGTCGGACTGAATGTTAAGAGAGAACTGTGACTAGTCAGGACTCTGTTATTGTTAGGATGCAGGTGAGGATTTTGACCTAATTAAACCCGCAGTAGATGTAATGAACTATGACTAAGTAGAGTCCACGTGGCGTATAGTCTGTCATCTACATGTAGCTGTATAGTTCCTACGTTTATTATCAGTAGTCTATCATCTACATGTAGCTGTATAGTTTCTATGTTTATTATCAATAGTATGTCATCTACATGTAGCTGTATAGTTTCTACGTTTATTATGAATAGTCTGTCATCTACATGTGGCTGTATAGTTTCTATGTTTATTATCAATAGTATGTCATCTAAATGTAGCTGTATAGTTTCTACGTTTATTATGAATAGTCTGTCATCTACATGTAGCTGTATAGTTTCTACGTTTATTATCAATAGTCTATCTTTTACATGTGGAAGTATAGTTCTAAGTTTATTATCAATAGTTTATCATCTATATGTGGCTGTATAGTTTCTACATTTAGTATCAGTAGTCTATCATCTACATGTGGCTGTATAGTTTCTACGTTTATTATCAATAGTCTGTCATCTACATGTAGTTGTATAGTTTTACGTTTATTATCAGTAGTCTGTCATCTACACGTGACTGTATAGTTTCTACGTTTACTATCAGTAGTCTGTCGTCTACACGGGGCTGTATAGTTTCTACGTTTATTATCAGTAGTCTGTCATCTACATGTGGCTGTAGAGTTTCTACGTTTATTATCAATAATCTGTCATCTACATGTAGCTGTATAGTTTCTACATTTATTATCAATAGTATGTCATCTAAATGCAGCTGTATAGTTTCTACGTTTATAATCAATAGTCTGTCGTCTACATGTAGCTGTATAGTTTCTACGTTTATTATCAATAGTTTATCATCTACATGTGGCTGTATAGTTTCTACGTTTAGTATAAATAATCTGTCATCAACATGTGGCTGTATAGTTTCTACGTTTACTATCAGTTGTCTGTCATCTACACGTGGCTGTATAGTTTCTACGTTTATTATCAGTAGTCTGTCATCTACATGTGGCTGTATAGTTTCTACGTTTATTATCAGTAGTCTGTCGTCTACATGTGGCTGTATAGTTTCTACGTTTATTTTAAGTAGTCTGTCATCTACATGTGGCTGTATAGTTTCTACGCTTATTATCAATAGTATGTCATCTAAATTTAGCCGTATAATTTCTACGTTTATTATGAATAGTCTATCATCTACATGTAGATGTATAGTTTCTACGTTTATAATCAATAGTTTATCATCTACATGTGGCTGTATAATTTCTACGTTTAGTATCAATAGTCTATAATCTAGATGTGGCTGTATAATTTCTACGTTTATTATCAATAGTCTATCATCCACATGTGCCTTATAGTTCTACGTCTATTATCAATAGTCTGTCATCTACACGTGGCTGTATAGTTTCTACGTTTATAATCAATAGTCTGTCATCTACATGTAGCTGTATAGTTTCTATGTTTATTATCAGTAGTCTATCATCTACACGTAGTTGTATAGTTTCTACATTTATTATCAATAGCCTGTCATTTACACGTAGCTGTATAGTTTCTACATTTATTATCAACAGTCTGTCATCTACACGTAGCTGTATACATTTAGTTTCTACATTTATTATCAATTGTCTGTCATCTACACGTAACTGTATAGTTCCTACATTTATTATCAATAGTCTGTCTTCTACATGTAGCTGTATAGCTTCTATATTTATTATCAATAGTCTATCATCCACACGTGACTGTATACATTTAGTATCAACATTTATTATCAGCAGTCTATCACATACGCGTAGTTGCATGCATTTAGTATCTACATTTATTATCAATAGTTTATCACCTACATGTGGCTATATACTTTTAGTTTCTGCATTTATTATCAATATTCTATCATTTACACGTGACTGTATACATTTAGTTTCTACATTTATTATCAATAGTCTGTCATCTACATGTAGCTGTATAGTTTCTACGTTTATTATCAGTAGTCTGTCATCTACATGTGGCTGTATAGTTTCTACGTTTATTATCAGTAGTCTATCGTCTACATGTATCTGTATAGTTTCTACGTTTATTTTCAGTAGTCTGTCATCTACATGTGGCTGTATAGTTTCTACGTTTATAATCAATAATCTGTCATCTACATGTAGCTATATAGTTTCTACATTTATTATCAACAGTCTGTCATCTACACGTAGCTGTATACATTTAGTTTCTACATTTATTATCAATTGTCTGTCATCTACACGTAACTGTATAGTTCCTACATTTATTATCAATAGTCTGTCTTCTACATGTAGCTGTATAGCTTCTATATTTATTATCAATAGTCTATCATCCACACGTGACTGTATACATTTAGTATCAACATTTATTATCAGCAGTCTATCACATACGCGTAGTTGCATGCATTTAGTATCTACATTTATTATCAATAGTTTATCACCTACATGTGGCTATATACTTTTAGTTTCTGCATTTATTATCAATATTCTATCATTTACACGTGACTGTATACATTTAGTTTCTACATTTATTATCAATAGTCTGTCATCTACATGTAGCTGTATAGTTTCTACGTTTATTATCAGTAGTCTGTCATCTACATGTGGCTGTATAGTTTCTACGTTTATTATCAGTAGTCTATCGTCTACATGTATCTGTATAGTTTCTACGTTTATTTTCAGTAGTCTGTCATCTACATGTGGCTGTATAGTTTCTACGTTTATAATCAATAATCTGTCATCTACATGTAGCTATATAGTTTCTACATTTATTATCAGTAGTCTGTCATCTACACGAAGCCGTATAGTTTCTACATTTATTATCAATAGTCTGTCATTTACACGTAGCTGTATAGTTTCTACATTTATTATCAATATTTTATCATTTACATGTAGCTGTAAACATTTAGTTTCTACACGTATTATCAATAGTCTGTCGTCTACATGTGGCTGTGTACATTTAGTATCTACATTTACTACCACAGTCTGTCATCTACGTGTTGCTGTATACATTTAATTTCTACATTTACTACCACGGTCTGTTATCTACATGTGGCTGTATAC
Source organism: Achatina immaculata (assembly GCA_009760885.1). Taxonomy (NCBI): domain Eukaryota; kingdom Metazoa; phylum Mollusca; class Gastropoda; order Stylommatophora; family Achatinidae; genus Lissachatina; species Lissachatina immaculata. Next base: position 45,249,724 of record CM019691.1, read on the forward strand.
ATTTAGTTTCTACATTTATTGTCAATAGTCTATCATGATGCATATATGCCTTTGAATGTAAATGCTACAGAAGAGTTTTCCAAATATCATGGACACAAAAATAGCAAGTATATCTATACTACAATAGCTTAATATTGAAGAGGGCTGGCTAGTAAAGAGGATTAAAGAGAGAAAGCTTAAATATTTTGGACACATTGAACGTCATGATAATTTAGAGAAGACCGTATTGGAAGGATACATAATGGGAAAAAGAAAAAGAGGAAGACCAAAACGAAGATGGCTGCAAGAAATCGTTGACGATCTGCAAATGGACGCAGCAGCAGCAGGCCATCTTGCTCACAACCGAGAGGCCTACAGGAGTGCTGTTTGGGAGGCAAAGTTCCGCAAGGGACATGCAAATGAATGAATGAAATCTATCATCTTAACGTCGCTGTATACAATAGGTTTTTACATTTATTATAAATAGTCTGTCATCTACATATAGCTGTATGCATTAGGTTTCTACACTTATTAGTCTGTCATCTACATATAGCTGTATGCATTAGGTTTCTACACTTATTACCAATAGTCTATCATCTACATGCAGCTACATATATTAGGTTTCTGCATTTATTATAAATAGTCTATCATCTACATGCAGCTGTATACATTAGGTTTCTATATTTATTTTCAATAATCTATCATCTACATGTAGGTGTATATTTTTAGTGTCTACATTTGTTATCAATAATCTATCATCTACATGTAGGTGTATATTTTTAGTGTCTACATTTGTTATCAATAATCTATCATCTACACGTACCTGTATACATTAGGTTTCTACATTTAGTATCAATAGTCTATGTCCTATATGTAGCTGTAGACATTTATTTTCCACATTTATTATAAATAATCTATCATTTACGCGTAGCTGTATATATTAGGTTTCTACATTTATTATAAATAATCTATCATTTACGCGTAGCTGTATATATTAGGTTTCTACATTTATTAGAAATAATCTATCATCTACATGTAGCTGTATATATTAGGTTTCTACATTTATTATAAATAGTCTATCATCTACATGTAGCTGTATATATTAGGTTTCTACATTTATTATAAATAGTCTATCATCTACATGTAGCTGTATATATTAGGTTTCTACATTTATTATAAATAGTCTATCATCTACATGTAGCTGTATATATTAGGTTTCTACATTTATTATAAATAGTCTATCATCTACATGTAGCTGTATATATTAGGTTTCTACATTTATTAGTCTATCACCTGCGTGTAGCTGTATACAATTAGTTTCTAAATTTATTATCAATAGTCTCTCATCTACATGTAGCTGTATATATTTAGTTTCTACATTTATTATCAATAGTCTATAATCTACATGCAGCTGTATACATTTATTTTCTACATTTATTACCAGTAGTGTGTCATCTACATGTAGCTGTATATATTAGATTTCTACATTTATTAATCTATCATCTACGTGTAGCTGTATACTTTCAGTTTCTACATTTATTATCAATAGTCTATAATCTACATATATCTGTATACATTTAGTTTCTACATTTATTGTCAGTAGTCTATAATCTACATATATCTGTATACATTTAGTTTCTACGTTTATTGTCAGTAGTCTATCATCTACATATATCTGAATACATTTAGTTTCTACGTTTATTGTCAGTAGTCTATCATCTACATGTAGCACTGTTGGTGATACTGTGATTGTGGATTAGTTTGCTTGTGTGTAGTCAAATATTAGGAGACCTCAAGACATTCGATAAGTCGGAGGAAACATGTTCTTTAGATATCAGATGCATGCGTTTTATTTTCTCTCTTTCCTCTCTCTCTCTCTTTCTTTCTCTCTCTCTCTCTCACACCACAAGAACAGTAGAATTTATTGCTCGTGAAAGATTTAAGATTAATGTCTGTCAACTGATCTTAGACAATTTATTGACAGAGCTGAAGTACCGCCTAGAAACAGATAGTAGATCTGTGTCCTGTCGTTGTAGATTTCTGTCCTGCCTTGATATATATGTTGATGTCAAGGATGTTAAGAAGAATACTCTGGTTTATAGAAACACTTTGATGAGGCCTTTACATCAGAGCTTGTACATTTTCAGAAGACTGATCTTTGTTTCCAAAGGGTTAAGAATTGGGCACGCAGGCCCGTCTGACATTCTGCCCTTTATCATACATCTTTCACTCTATTCCAGACATTCTACAAATATGTTTCTCATATAACTAACATAATTATCAATAGAGTAACTGCATGCATATATAAATGGATAATTACCTACACATATAAATGACTAACAACCTACTCATATAGATGACTAGCTACTTTCATATATGAATGATTAATTGCCTGCACATATAAATGACTAACTACATACATATATAAATTATTAACTACACCCGCACATATAAATGACTAACTATCTACACGTATAAATGACTATATACCAAACAGAAATTTCATTACTATTCAGAATAAGCAATTAACTGAGTTTGGTGTCTGTAAGAGCAGTCTAAACGTTTTTTAAGTTTTACGATTCATGGAGGCATGTAGTCGACATCAAGTAGTTACTGGAAAAGTTTGTAGTTGTAGGTAGGAGTATAATTTATATTTTTTTATATAGGATGGGAGGGTATTCCAAAGATGAGCAGCAGAATAACTAAATCTTTTCTTGTAAAGATCAAGTCTAGGTTTTGGAAGACATGTTGTTCAAGCGTTGGCTGCACTTTGGGCTAAATTTAAACAGGTTCCTTAGATAAGGCGGGGCATGCCGTGAAAGAATTTAATGTACTAACTTGACTTTCTTGAACAGGAACCTGTTCTTAAGATGCAGTATTTTGATACGTTTGTGCTGGTTAGTTGTTTGTGCTTGATCTTTGTCACTAATAAACTTTACTGCTCGCTTTTGGAGTGAGCAAAGCCTCTTTGTATTTGACACTGAGCAACCATCCCAAACTGTTGAGCAGTAGTCTAAATGTGTTTGTATATGGGATATGTAGTATGTCTTCCTTGTGTCTTGATCGATTAAGTGCTTAATTTTAGCTAACTGGTATACTTTTTGCTCGATGATTTTTGTTAGACCATGCACATGAAAAATTGGCGAACTACTTTGCGAGCCCTATGTGACGTTTAACGGCACGGGAAGGATATAAGATAAGAAGATAAGATAAGAGGATCTTTGATACGTACATTTAACTGTACTTATCTTTAATACGTATATTTAACTGTATTTATTTTTGATACGTATATTTAACTGTATTTATCTTTGATACATACATTTAACTGTATTTATCTGTGATACGTACATTTAACTGTATTTATCTTTAATACATACATTTAACTGTATTTATCTGTGATACAGTTAAATGTATGTATTAAAGATAAATGCTGTTAAATGTATATTTAACAGTATTTATCTTTAATACATACATTTAACTGTATTTATCTTTAATGCGTACATTTAACTGTATATATATTTAATACGTACATATAACTGTATTTATCTCTGATACGTACATTTGACTGTATTTCTCTTTGATGATAACTCACTGCTCGTTGGGGAGTGGTCCTTTTCAGCGCTGGCAAGAACATCTGCGTTCTACTATGAATGACTTGAACTAACTGTCACCTGACCGTCATGTATACTCAGTCAGATGTACTACGTTCATGATGTACACTCAGTCAGATATACTACGTTCATGATGTACACTCAGTCAGATGTACTACGTTCATGATGTACACTCAGTCAGATGTACTACGTTCATGGTGTACACTCAGTCAGATGTACTACGTTCATGATGTACACTCAGTCAGATGTACTACGTTCATGATGTACACTCAGTCAGATGTACTACGTTCATGATGTACACTCAGTCAGATGTACTACGTTCATGATGTACACTCAGTCAGATGTACTACGTTCATGATGTACACTCAGTCAGATGTACTACGTTCATGATGTACACTCAGTCAGATGTACTACGTTCATGATGTACAGTCAGTCAGATGTACTACGTTCATGATGTACACTCAGTCAGATGTACTACGTTCATGATGTACACTCAGTCAGATGTACTACGTTCATGATGTACACTCAGTCAGATGTACTACGTTCATGGTGTACACTCAGTCAGATGTACTACGTTCATGATGTACAGTCAGTCAGATGTACTACGTTCATGATGTACACTCAGTCAGATGTACTACGTTCATGATGTACAGTCAGTCAGATGTACTACGTTCATGATGTACACTCAGTCACATGTACTACGTTCATGATGTACACTCAGTCAGATGTACTACGTTCATGATGTACAGTCAGTCAGATGTACTACGTTCATGATGTACACTCAGTCACATGTACTACGTTCATGATGTATACGTGCCAGAAGTGGCAGACTTCTTAATAACAGAACAAGAAAGTTTACTTCTAAATTAGGTCAAATATAACGTGTCTGCAAACTTTACACACATTTATTTTATATCCTTACAGTTTACAGTATTGCCTGTTTTAACTACATCGACATCATTATCGTAAAAGCAGAAAAGGAACCCAAATTTAATGGACGCAGCTGTGGACTAAAGTGAGTCTTTAGAAAAAAAGCCTATAGCTCTTCTGTGTGGGTTTTTTCCGTATTCGTTTAGTGGAAAATAAATGCATTTGTAAATGTCACATATAATTTATGTACACGAGTCGGTAATAAATGTGCTGAAGAGTAAAAACTGATATAAAACTGATATATTTGCTCTGTGTAACACAAAGTCATCTGGTAATAACATAGTGGAATCATCAGCTCTTGTCTTTATATAGAAACTCTTTGTGTCTATTGTTTTAATACGAAATTCCGTATGTCTGTTGTCTTAGTATGAAACTCTTTATGTCTGTTGTCTTAGTATGAAATTAATTATGTCTCTTGTCTAAATATTAAACTCTTTATACAGGGTGTTCCATAAGTAACTGTGGACTATCCCAGTATCGATTCCTGTATCGTAGTGATATCTTAACGTCTGTGGTATCGATCTACATATACCTGCCGTGGCTGAAGTCGACAATTTAGCGTGTTGATTAAAAAGGTTATTATTATAAGCTAATCAGACACGCACGTTATAACAAATGGTGACAGTGGTGTCAAACACGCACGTTATAACAAATGTTGAAAGTGATGTTAGACACGCAAACAAATGTTGAAAGTGATGTCAGACACCAAACAAATGTTGAAAGTGATGTCAGACACGCACCTTATAACACTTGTTGAAAGTGATGTCAGACACCACACAAATGTTGAAAGTGATGTCAGACACGCACCTTATAACGAATGTTGAAAGTGATGTCAGACACGCAAACAAATGTTGAAAGTGATGTCAGACACGCACCTTATAACACATGTTGAAAGTGATGTCAGACACGCAAACAAATGATGAAAGTGATGCCAGACCAGCACCTTATAATAAATGTTGAAATTCATGCTGTAGACCACTTTCTACTGGCACAAGATGCTGACTTTTACAAAGAAGAGATCCGTATGCTCAAGGATTACTGAACAAAGTGCATACTTGCAAGGGGACTATGTTGAGAAATAACCAAAAAAAAAAGGTTGTCCACAAATAATCCGTCGTACCTTAGCCCGCGAACTTATCAATCATTCCTCGTACCAACAGCAAATCATCAACTAACAACTTATCATGAAAGACTGAAAATTGATGAAGAACCTGTATCTCCTGTTCACATTTCACTTTTAAACATCGATATACAATTTTTTAATCGATTGTTTGGTGATCTTGAAGCAATAACCTTACCTGTTCTACAGGTAACATCAAACCAGTTCTTCGGGTGACATCAAACCTGGTCTACGGGTGACATCAAACCTGTTCTACTGGTGACATCAAACCTGTTCTAACGGTGACATCAGACCTGTTCTACGGGTGACATCAGCTCTATTCTACTTGTGACATCAGACCTATTATACGGGTTACCTCAAACCTGTTCTACGGGTGACATCAAACCTGTTCTACGGGTGACATCAAACTTGTTCTACGGGTGACATCAAACTTGTTCTACGGGTGACATCAAACCTGTTCTACGGGTGACATCAAACTTGTTCTACGGGTGACATTAAACCTATTCTACAGATGACATCAAATCTGTTCTAAGGGTGATATCAAACCTGTTATAAGGGTGATATCAAACCTGTTCTAAGGGTGATATCAAACCTGTTCTAAGGGTGATATTAAACCTGTTCTACTGGTGATATCTAACCTGTTATACGGGTGACATCAAACCTGTTCTGCGGGTGATATCAAACTTGTTCTGAGGGTGATATCAAACCTTTTCTAAGGGTGATATCAAACCTGTTCTAAGGGTGACATCAAACCTGTACTAAGGGTGATATCAAACCTGTTCTACGGGTGACATCAAACTGTTCTAAGGATGACATTAAACCTGTCTACGGGTGATATCAAACACGCACCTTATAACAAATGTTGAAAGTGATGTCAGACACGTACCTTATAACAAATGTTGAAAGTGATGTCAGACACGTACCTTATAACAAATGTTGAAAGTGATGTCAGACACGTACCTTATAACAAATGTTGAAAGTGATGCCAGACACGTACCTTATAACAAATGTTGAAAGTGATGTCAGACACGTACCTTATAACAAATGTTGAAAGTGATGTCAGACACGTACCTTATAACAAATGTTGAAAGTGATGTCAGACACGTACCTTATAACAAATGTTGAAAGTGATGTCACACACGCACGTTATAACAAATGTTGAAAGTGATGTCAGACACGCACCTTATAACAAATGTTGAAAGTGATGTCAGACACGCACCTTATAACAAATGTTGAAAGTGATGTCAGACACGTACCTTATAACAAATGTTGAAAGTGATGTCAGACACGTACCTTATAACAAATGTTGAAAGTGATGTCAGACACGCAAACAAATGTTGAAAGTGATGTCAGACAAGCAAACAAATGTTGAAAGTGATGTCAGACACGCAAACAAATGTTGAAAGTGATGTCAGACACGCAAACAAATGTTGAAAGTGATGTCAGACACGCAAACAAATGTTGAAAGTGATGTCAGACACGCACCTTATAACAAATGTTGAAAGTGATGTCAGACACGCACCTTATAACAAATGTTGAAAGTGATGTCAGACACGCAAACAAATGTTGAAAGTGATGTCAGACACGCACCTTATAACAAATGTTGAAAGTGATGTCAGACACGCACCTTATAACAAATGTTGAAAGTGATGTCACACACGCACGTTATAACAAATGTTGAAAGTGATGTCAGACACGCACCTTATAACAAATGTTGAAAGTGATGTCACACACGCACGTTATAACAAATGTTGAAAGTGATGTCAGACACGCACCTTATAACAAATGTTGAAAGTGATGTCAGACACGTACCTTATAACAAATGTTGAAAGTGATGTCAGACACGCACCTTATAATAAATGTTGAAAGTGATGTCAGACACGTACCTTATAACACATGTTGAAAGTGATGTCACACACGCACGTTATAACAAATGTTGAAAGTGATGTCAGACACGCAAACAAATGTTGAAAGTGATGCCAGACCAGCACCTTATAATAAATGTTGAAATTCATGCTGTAGACCACTTTCTACTGGCACAAGATGCTGACTTTTACAAAGAAGAGATCCGTATGCTCAAGGATTACTGAACAAAGTGCATACTTGCAAGGGGACTATGTTGAGAAATAACCAAAAAAAAAAAAGGTTGTCCACAAATAATCCGTCGTACCTTAGCCCGCGAACTTATCAATCATTCCTCGTACCAACAGCAAATCATCAACTAACAACTTATCATGAAAGACTGAAAATTGATGAAGAACCTGTATCTCCTGTTCACATTTCACTTTTAAACATCGATATACAATTTTTTTAATCGATTGTTTGGTGATCTTGAAGCAATAACCTTACCTGTTCTACAGGTAACATCAAACCAGTTCTTCGGGTGACATCAAACCTGGTCTACGGGTGACATCAAACCTGTTCTACTGGTGACATCAAACCTGTTCTAACGGTGACATCAGACCTGTTCTACGGGTGACATCAGCTCTATTCTACTTGTGACATCAGACCTATTATACGGGTTACCTCAAACCTGTTCTACGGGTGACATCAAACCTGTTCTACGGGTGACATCAAACTTGTTCTAAGGGTGACATTAAACCTATTCTACAGATGACATCAAATCTGTTCTAAGGGTGATATCAAACCTGTTATAAGGGTGATATCAAACCTGTTCTAAGGGTGATATCAAACCTGTTCTAAGGGTGATATTAAACCTGTTCTACTGGTGATATCTAACCTGTTATACGGGTGACATCAAACCTGTTCTGCGGGTGATATCAAACTTGTTCTGAGGGTGATATCAAACCTTTTCTAAGGGTGATATCAAACCTGTTCTAAGGGTGACATCAAACCTGTACTAAGGGTGATATCAAACCTGTTCTAAGGGTGATATCAAACCTGTTCTAAGGGTGATATCAAACCTGTTCTACGGGTGACATCAAAACTGTTCTAAGGATGACATTAAACCTGTCTACGGGTGATATCAAACCTGTTCTACGGGTGACATTAAACCTGTTCTAAGGGTCACATTAAACGTGTCTACGGGTGATATCAAACCTGTTCTGCGGATGACATCAAGTCTGTTCTAAGGGTGACATTAAACCTGTCTACGGATGATATAAAACCTGTTCTAAGGGTGACATCAAACCTGTTCTACGGGTGACCTAAAACCTGCTCTAAGGGTGACATTAAACCTGTTCTAAGGTGACATTAAATCTGTTCTAAGGGTCATATCAAACCTGTTCTAAGGGTGACATCAAACCTGTTCTAAGGGTGACATCAAACCTGTTCTAGTGGTGACATCAAACCTGTTATAAGGGTGACATCAAACCTGTTCTAAAGGTGACATTAAACCTGCTCTAAGAGTGACGTTAAACCTGTTCTAAGGGTGACATTAAACCTGTTCTAAGGGTGACATTAAACCTGTTCTAAGGGTGACATTAAACCTGTTCTAAGGGTGAAATCAAACCTGTTCTAAGGGTGACATCAAACCTGTTCTACGGGTGACATCAAACCTGTTCTGAGGGTGATATCAAACCTGTTCTAAGGGTGATATCAAACCTGTTCTAAGGGTGACATCAAACCTGTACTAAGGGTGATATCAAACCTGTTCTAAGGGTGATATCAAACCTGTTCTAAGGGTGATATCAAACCTGTTCTACGGGTGACATCAAAACTGTTCTAAGGATGACATTAAACCTGTCTACGGGTGATATCAAACCTGTTCTACGGGTGACATTAAACCTGTTCTAAGGGTCACATTAAACATGTCTACGGGTGATATCAAACCTGTTCTGCGGATGACATCAAGTCTGTTCTAAGGGTGACATTAAACCTGTCTACGGATGATATAAAACCTGTTCTAAGGGTGACATCAAACCTGTTCTACGGGTGACCTAAAACCTGCTAAAAGGGTGACATTAAACCTGTTCTAAGGTGACATTAAATCTGTTCTAAGGGTCATATCAAACCTGTTCTAAGGGTGATATCAAACCTGTTCTAAGGGTGACATCAAACCTGTTCTAAGGGTGACATCAAACCTGTTCTAGGGGTGACATCAAACCTGTTATAAGGGTGACATCAAACCTGTTCTAAGGTGACATTAAACCTGCTCTAAGAGTGACGTTAAACCTGTTCTAAGGGTGACATTAAACCTGTTCTAAGGGTGACATTAAGCCTGTTCTAAGGGTGACATTAAACCTGTTCTAAGGGTGAAATCAAACCTGTTCTAAGGGTGACATCAAACCTGTTCTACGGGTGACATCAAACCTGTTCTGAGGGTGATATCAAACCTGTTCTAAGGGTGATATCAAACCTGTTCTAAGGGTGACATCAAACCTGTACTAAGGGTGATATCAAACCTGTTCTAAGGGTGATATCAAACCTGTTCTAAGGGTGATATCAAACCTGTTCTACGGGTGACATCAAAACTGTTCTAAGGATGACATTAAACCTGTCTACGGGTGATATCAAACCTGTTCTACGGGTGACATTAAACCTGTTCTAAGGGTCACATTAAACATGTCTACGGGTGATATCAAACCTGTTCTGCGGATGACATCAAGTCTGTTCTAAGGGTGACATTAAACCTGTCTACGGATGATATAAAACCTGTTCTAAGGGTGACATCAAACCTGTTCTACGGGTGACCTAAAACCTGCTAAAAGGGTGACATTAAACCTGTTCTAAGGTGACATTAAATCTGTTCTAAGGGTCATATCAAACCTGTTCTAAGGGTGATATCAAACCTGTTCTAAGGGTGACATCAAACCTGTTCTAAGGGTGACATCAAACCTGTTCTAGGGGTGACATCAAACCTGTTATAAGGGTGACATCAAACCTGTTCTAAAGGTGACATTAAACCTGCTCTAAGAGTGACGTTAAACCTGTTCTAAGGGTGACATTAAACCTGTTCTAAGGGTGACATTAAGCCTGTTCTAAGGGTGACATTAAACCTGTTCTAAGGGTGAAATCAAACCTGTTCTAAGGGTGACATCAAACCTGTTCTACGGGTGACATCAAACCTGTTCTACGGGTGACATCAACCCTGTTCTACGAGTGACATCAAACCTATCTGAGCACACCGAACCTAGCTGACCTCAAGATCATGTCCCTAGCTTCAATATTTACTTATTCTGAAGACGGCATAACTTCTTGTCATAGCTGGAGCAAAGTATCCCCAAGATCATGTCCTTCCACAACTACTTGCAGTCCGTTCATCACTTCGACTTACCTAACAGTGTGTCACTTGAGAGAGAGAGAGAGAGAGAGAGAGAGAGAGAGAAGAGAGGAGGGAGTGGTACAGCTCGCTCCGGGAACCACTAATAATAAAAAAAATCCTCGATTGACGTCGCTTGTATAAACAATTCTTTGGTTGTGCCAGATTCAGATTCAACTGTAGGTCTTTTTATGTTCTAAACTTTTGTCGCATATGTCTCCATCTCATTAGTCTCCATCTCATTTGTCTCCTTCTCATTTGTCTCCACGTCATTTGTCTCCGTCCCAATTTCATTTGTCTCCATTTAATTTGTCTCCATCCCGTGTGTCTCCGTCCCATTTGTCTCTATCTCATTTGTCTTCATCTAATGTGTCTTCATCTCTTGTGTCTCCATCCCATGTTTCCGTCCCATTTGTCTTAATTTCATTTTTCTCCACCCCATGTGTCTCCGTCCCATGTGTCTTAATCTCATTTGCCTCCATCCCATGTGTCTCCGTCCCATGTGTCTTCATCTCATTTATCTCCGTCCCCCATGCATTTCCGTCCCATGTGTCTTCATTCCATTTATCTCCGTTCCATGTGTCTCAGTCCCATATGTCTCCGTCCCATGTGTCCGTCATGCTCTGGTTAGTTTTTTTCCTGGAGAGAAAAATATGTCGAGAAATGAGACCTAGCCTGACTTGCGAAGGAATTTCGTCTATTAAAAAAACACATGAATCATTAAATGTGCCCTATCTGTACTGAGCAAGCAGTTTTATTTTCCTTCTACAACTCCGTCTAGAGGCAAATGAAGCGCCAAGAACCGTTTAAATTAAAATAGAATTATTCAAATAAATGACATAACAGTCTGACACCAGACTTGCAACACTACAGTCTGACAATAAACTTGAAACACTATAGTCTGACAACAAACTTGCAGCAGTACAGCCTGACAACAAACTTGCAACACTACAGTCTGACAACAAACTTGCAACACTACCGTCTGACAACAAACTTGCAACACTACAGTCTGACAACAAACTTGCAACACTACCGTCTGACAATAAACTTGAAACACTATAGTCTGACAATAAACTTGAAACACTATAGTCTGACAACAAACTTGCAGCAGTACAGCCTGACAACAAACTTGCAACACTACAGTCTGACAACAAACTTGCAACACTACCGTCTGACAACAAACTTGCAACACTACAGCCTGACAACAAACTTGCAACACTACCGTCTGACAACAAACTTGCAACACTACAGTCTGACAATAAACTTGCAACACTACCGTCTGACAACAAACTTGCAACACTACAGTCTGACAATAAACTTGAAACACTATAGTCTGACAACAAACTTGCAGCAGTACAGCCTGACAACAAACTTGCAATATTACGATTGACAACAAACTTGCACCATTACAGTTTGAGAACAAACGTGCAACATTACAGTCTGAAAACAAACTTTGCTACAAAAGAAGAAAGCCAATAATTTGCTGAGAACTGCTGTGGAGAAATGTTGTTCCAGAGGCCCTCTGGTAGATCTAGCAAGAAACGTGCAGGGCGACATATACAAGATAGTAATGACTGTACACCTCGTGATAATGTGCACGTGATATTAATGTACATAGGATAGTAAGTATTGTACTTCTGATATTAATGTACATAGGATAGTAAGTATTGTACTTCAGATGTTGATGTACACAGGATAGTAAGTATTGTACTTCTGATGTTAATGTACATAGGATAGTAAGTATTGTACTTCTGATGTTAATGTACATAGGATAGTAAGTATTGTACTTCTGATGTTAATGTACATAGGATAGTAAGTATTGTACTTCTGATGTTAATGTACATAGGATAGTAAGTATTGTACTTCTGATGTTAATGTACATAGGATAGTAAGTATTATACTTCTGATATTAATGTACATAGGATAGTAAGTATTGTACTTCTGATGTTGATGTACATAGGCTAGTAAGTATTGTACTTTTGATGTTGATGTACACAGGATAGTAAGTATTGTACTTCTGATGTTAATGTACATAGGATAGTAAGTATTGTACTTCTGATGTTAATGTACATAGGATAGTAAGTATTGTACTTCTGATATTAATGTACATAGGATAGTAAGTATTGTACTTCTGATGTTAATGTACATAGGATAGTAAGTATTGTACTTCTGATATTAATGTACATAGGATAGTAAGTATTGTACTTCAGATGTTGATGTACACAGGATAGTAAGTATTGTACTTCTGATGTTAATGTACATAGGATAGTAAGTATTGTACTTCTGATGTTGATGTACACACAAGGTGATAAAGTGTCTTCACTCTGTCTCACAGACTCCAGTGTCTGAGAAAGTTCCTGTAAGATTTTCAGTCGACCTGAAGTAGTTCCATTTTGAGATACAGCGACGACATGATGTTGATAGCCAAGAGTGAAAGAGAGCTTCAATTGCTACTTAAGGCAGCCATAAAAGAAAGTGAGAAAAAAGGACTGTCTTAACATAAAGATGAGAGTTGTGATGGTTATCTCAAAATTCTTAACATAAAGAAGAGAGCTGTGAATGTTATCTCAGAAGTCTTAACATAAAGAAGAGAGTTGTGGTGGTCATCTCAGAAGTCTTAACATAAAGAAGAGAACTGTGATGGTTATCTCAGAAGTCTTAACATAAAGAAGTGAGTTGTGACGGTATGCTGAAAACTCTTAACATAAAGAAGAGAGTTGTGATGGTTATCTCAGAAGTCTTAACATAAAGAAGAGAGTTGTGATGGTTATCTCAGAAGTCTTAACATAAAGAAGAGAGTTGTGATGGTATTCTGAAAACTCTTAACATAAAGAAGAGAGTTGTGATGGTTATCTCAAAAGTCTTAACATAAAGAAGAGAGTTGTGATGGTTATCCCAGAAGTCAACCCCCACCCCCAAAGTGCACCATACAAGCAAAAGGCACAAAATTAAACCAAGTTGATAGTTTTAAGTACCTAGCCACCTTGTTAACATATTGAAGATTTTAAGTACTTAGGTACCCTGCTAACATCATATTGAAGATTTTAAGTACTTAGGTACCCTGCTAACATCATATTGAAGATTTTAAGTACTTAGGTACCCTGCTAACATCATATTGAAGATTTTAAGTACTTAGGTACCTGCTAAATCATATTGAAGATTTTAGTACTTAGGTACCCTGCTAACATCATATTGAAGATTTTAAGTACTTAGGTACCCTGCTAACATCATATTGAAGATTTTAAGTACTTAGGTACACTGCTAACATCATATTGAAGATTTTAAGTACTTAGGTACCCTGCTAACATCATATTGAAGATTTTAAGTACTTAGGTACCCTGCTAACATCATATTGAAGATTTTAAGTACTTAGGTACCCTGCTAACATCATATTGAAGATTTTAAGTACTTAGGTACCCTGCTAACATCATATTGAAGATTTTAAGTACTTAGGTACCCTGCTAACATCATATTGAAGATTTTAAGTACTTAGGTACCCTGCTAACATCATATTGAAGATTTTAAGTACTTAGGTACCCTGCTAACATCATATTGAAGATTTTAAGTACTTAGGTACCCTGCTAACATCATATTGAAGATTTTAAGTACTTAGGTACCCTGCTAACATCATATTGAAGATTTTAAGTACTTAGGTACCCTGCTAACATCATATTGAAGATTTTAAGTACTTAGGTACCCTGCTAACATCATATTGAAGATTTTAAGTACTTAGGTACCCTGCTAACATCATATTGAAGATTTTAAGTACTTAGGTACCCTGCTAACATCATATTGAAGATTTTAAGTACTTAGGTACCATGCTAACATCTTATTGAAGATTTTAAGTACTTAGGTACCCTGCTAACATCATATTGAAGATTTTAAGTACTTAGGTACCATGCTAACATCATATTGAAGATTTTAAGTACTTAGGTACCCTGCTAACATCATATTGAAGATTTTAAGTACTTAGGTACCCTGCTAACATCATATTGAAGATTTTAAGTACTTAGGTACCCTGCTAACATCATATTGAAGATTTTAAGTACTTAGGTACCCTGCTAACATCATATTGAAGATTTTAAGTACTTAGGTACCCTGCTAACATCATATTGAAGATTTTAAGTACTTAGGTACCCTGCTAACATCATATTGAAGATTTTAAGTACTTATGTACCCTGCTAACATCATATTGAAGATTTTAAGTACTTAGGTACCCTGCTAACATCATATTGAAGATTTTAAGTACTTAGGTACCCTGCTAACATCATATTGAAGATTTTAAGTACTTAGGTACCCTGCTAACATCATATTGAAGATTTTAAGTACTTAGGTACCCTGCTAACATCATATTGAAGATTTTAAGTACTTAGGTACCCTGCTAACATCATATTGAAGATTTTAAGTACTTAGGTACCCTGCTAACATCATATTGAAGATTTTAAGTACTTAGGTACCCTGCTAACATCATATTGAAGATTTTAAGTACTTAGGTACCCTGCTAACACATATTGAAGATTTTAAGTACTTAGGTACCCTGCTAACATCATATTGAAGATTTTAAGTACTTAGGTACCCTGCTAACATCATATTGAAGATTTTAAGTACTTAGGTACCCTGCTAACATCATATTGAAGATTTTAAGTACTTAGGTACCCTGCTAACATCATATTGAAGATTTTAAGTACTTAGGTACCCTGCTAACATCATATTGAAGATTTTAAGTACTTAGGTACCCTGCTAACATCATATTGAAGATTTTAAGTACTTAGGTACCCTGCTAACATCATATTGAAGATTTTAAGTACTTAGGTACCATGCTAACATCTTATTGAAGATTTTAAGTACTTAGGTACCCTGCTAACATCATATTGAAGATTTTAAGTACTTAGGTACCATGCTAACATCATATTGAAGATTTTAAGTACTTAGGTACCCTGCTAACATCATATTGAAGATTTTAAGTACTTAGGTACCCTGCTAACATCATATTGAAGATTTTAAGTACTTAGGTACCCTGCTAACATCATATTGAAGATTTTAAGTACTTAGGTACCCTGCTAACATCATATTGAAGATTTTAAGTACTTAGGTACCCTGCTAACATCATATTGAAGATTTTAAGTACTTAGGTACCCTGCTAACATCATATTGAAGATTTTAAGTACTTAGGTACCCTGCTAACATCTATTGAAGATTTTAAGTACTTAGGTACCCTGCTAACATCATATTGAAGATTTTAAGTACTTAGGTACCCTGCTAACATCATATTGAAGATTTTAAGTACTTAGGTACCCTGCTAACATATTGAAGATTTTAAGTACTTAGGTACCCTGCTAACATCATATTGAAGATTTTAAGTACTTAGGTACCCTGCTAACATCATATTGAAGATTTTAAGTACTTAGGTACCCTGCTAACATCATATTGAAGATTTTAAGTACTTAGGTACCCTGCTAACATCATATTGAAGATTTTAAGTACTTAGGTACCCTGCTAACATCATATTGAAGATTTTAAGTACTTAGGTACCTGCTAACATCATATTGAAGATTTTAAGTACTTAGGTACCCTGCTAACATCATATTGAAGATTTTAAGTACTTAGGTACCCTGCTAACATCATATTGAAGATTTTAAGTACTTAGGTACCCTGCTAACATCATATTGAAGATTTTAAGTACTTAGGTACCCTGCTAACACATATTGAAGATTTTAAGTACTTAGGTACCCTGCTAACATCATTGAAGATTTTAAGTACTTAGGTACCCTGCTAACATCATATTGAAGATTTTAAGTACTTAGGTACCCTGCTAATCATATTGAAGATTTTAAGTACTTAGGTACCCTGCTAACATCATATTGAAGATTTTAAGTACTTAAGTACCCTGCTAACATCTATTGAAGATTTTAAGTACTTAGGTACCCTGCTAACATCATATTGAAGATTTTAAGTACTTAGGTACCCTGCTAACATCATATGAAGATTTTAAGTACTTAGGTACCTGCTAACATCATATTGAAGATTTTAAGTACTTAGGTACCTGCTAACATCATATTGAAGATTTTAAGTACTTAGGTACCCTGCTAACATCATATTGAAGATTTTAAGTACTTAGGTACCCTGCTAACATCATATGAAGATTTTAAGTACTTAGGTACCCTGCTAACATCATATTGAAGATTTTAAGTACTTAGGTACCATGCTAACATCATATTGAAGATTTTAAGTACTTAGGTACCCTGCTAACATCATATTGAAGATTTTAAGTACTTAGGTACCCTGCTAACATCATATTGAAGATTTTAAGTACTTAAGTATCCTGCTAACATCATATTGAAGATTTTAAGTACTTAAGTATCCTGCTAACATCATATTGAAGATTTTAAGTACTTAGGTACCCTGCTAACATCATATTGAAGATTTTAAGTACTTAGGTACCCTGCTAACATCATATTGAAGATTTTAAGTACTTAGGTACCCTGCTAACATCATATTGAAGATTTTAAGTACTTAGGTACCCTGCTAACATCATATTGAAGATTTTAAGTACTTAGGTACCCTGCTAACATCATATTGAAGATTTTAAGTACTTAGGTACCCTGCTAACATCATATTGAAGATTTTAAGTACTTAGGTACCCTGCTAACATCATATTGAAGATTTTAAGTACTTAGGTACCCTGCTAACATCATATTGAAGATTTTAAGTACTTAGGTACCCTGCTAACATCATATTGAAGATTTTAAGTACTTAGGTACCCTGCTAACATCATATTGAAGATTTTAAGTACTTAGGTACCCTGCTAACATCATATTGAAGATTTTAAGTACTTAGGTACCCTGCTAACATCATATTGAAGATTTTAAGTACTTAGGTACCCTGCTAACATCATATTGAAGATTTTAAGTACTTAGGTACCTGCTAACATCATATTGAAGATTTTAAGTACTTAGGTACCCTGCTAACATCATATTGAAGATTTTAAGTACTTAGGTACCCTGCTAACATCATATTGAAGATTTTAAGTACTTAGGTACCCTGCTAACATCATATTGAAGATTTTAAGTACTTAGGTACCCTGCTAACATCATATTGAAGATTTTAAGTACTTAGGTACCCTGCTAACATCATATTGAAGATTTTAAGTACTTAGGTACCCTGCTAACATCATATTGAAGATTTTAAGTACTTAGGTACCCTGCTAACATCATATTGAAGATTTTAAGTACTTAGGTACCCTGCTAACATCATATTGAAGATTTTAAGTACTTAAGTACCCTGCTAACATCATATTGAAGATTTTAAGTACTTAAGTATCCTGCTAACATCATATTGAAGATTTTAAGTACTTAAGTATCCTGCTAACATCATATTGAAGATTTTAAGTACTTATGTGAAAGGGCAGGGTGGTCGTATCGAGGCCGGTTGCGATGACCACGGTCCGTTCGTAGTTCTCGGGGGGGGGGGGTGATGAAAACATGTGTGAGCACGTGACAGGTAGACCGGTAACCAGGTATGTGTCTTGGTCAGTAGTTGGTGTCATGTCTTGGTCAGTAGTTAGTGTCATATCTTGGTCAGTAGTTGGTGTCATGTCTTGGTCAGTAGTTAGTGTCATGTCTTGGTCAGTAGTTAGTGTCATATCTTGGTCAGTAGTTAGTGTCATATCTTGGTCAGTAGTTAGTGTCATATCTTGGTCAGTAGTTAGTGTCATATCTTGGTCAGTAGTTAGTGTCATATCTTGGTCAGTAGTTAGTGTCATATCTTGGTCAGTAGTTGGTGTCATATCTTGGTCAGTAGTTAGTGTCATATCTTGGTCAGTAGTTAGTGTCATGTCTTGGTCAGTAGTTAGTGTCATGTCTTGGTCAGTAGTTGGTGTCATGTCTTGGTCAGTAGTTAGTGTCATGTCTTGGTCAGTAATTGGTGTCATGTCTTGGTCAGTAGTTAGTGTCATGTCTTGGTCAGTAGTTGGTGTCATGTCTTGGTCAGTAGTTAGTGTCATGTCTTGGTCAGTAGTTGGTGTCATGTCTTGGTCAGTAGTTGGTGTCATGTCTTGGTCAGTAGTTGGTGTCATGTCTTGGCGTATGGCCGACAGCACTGTTGTATAATGGGGGGGGGAAGCTCTGTCCGCTTGAAGTAATAACTGTTACTGGGGGTCGAGAGTATGATTGTCTTGTCAGCCATGATCTTAGAGCGCTGTTCGAGCTGCCTCGTTTGTGTAAGTCATTAAATGTTCACAGATGTAAGTGTCAGGTAATGTGAAGTCAATATATAAGTGTGACATTTTCATATTTATGGAGTAAAGAGTTAAGGATAAGAAAACTAATGAGTTAAGAATTGAGAGTTTCTCATTGAAGATTTAAGTTGTACAATATACTTTGGTTCAGTTACATTGTTAGTTAAAGATGGATTGTGGGAGATATATAACTATGTGTGTTTCTACAGAGATTTGGAAATGCTATTTCTTGTGGCTCACATTGTTTCACTGTTCACTAAACTGTTATGGATCCATGTGAGTGCAATTCTTTTATTTGGGCCAGAAGATAACTATGTGTTCTTTTATTATATTTTATTATTCAAGGAATGTTAAAGTTCATTGAAAACTGTGATCTATGTGTGGGGGATGGGGGCACAAGTCAGCGTGGGGCTTGTTCCTAGGTATTTTTTTTTAAAGAGAAGAAAAACTGTTTGTGTTGATTCCGTTGTAAGGGACGAGATAGCTGATAACTCAGGTGTAACCGCTGCTGTAAAAGGTATGTTGAGAACAGTGTTTAATTGTGTGTAATGGTTCTCTTTTTGTGCAAGTATTGTTGGAAAATATTTTGCTTGGTGTTGGAGAGATATATCTCAGTAATAAATTTGTTCTGGTTTTGTTTTGATAGAAATAGTGTTAGGAACGTGTAACTGATTGTCGGTGGTGGACGGATTTGTATGATAGAAGAAGGGTTGTTTAGAAGCGGGGGTGGTGGATGGATTTGTATGATAGAAGAAGGGTTGTTTAGAAGCGGGGGTGGTGGATGGATTTGTATGATAGAAGAAGGGTTGTTTAGAAGCGGGGGTGGTGGATGGATTTGTATGATAGAAGAAGGGTTGTTTAGAAGTGGGGGTGGTGGATGGATTTGTATGATAGAAGAAGGGTTGTTTAGAAGTGGGGGTGGTGGATGGATTTGTATGATAGAAGAAAGGTTGTTTAGAAGTGGGGGTGGTTTATTCAAGAAACTGGCCATGAAGGAAAAGATCCTGGGTTGAATAGTAACGTTTTGGATAGTTGGGTTGTGAAGAGGTAGGAAATTAGGATCCCACCCAAGCCATAGGCCGGTTGTCATCTCCCTCTCCAGAACAAGCGCCATTGTGACCTTCAGTAGTTCAAGTGATAACAAAGACAAGATATATTTTACACTTACGCACCTTTCTAACATCAGAAGGAAGATGTATCATCGAAATAAAAAAGCAGAATTTTCAGAAGCTGAAATACATACTTTGTAGTAAGTCACTATCTATGAGAGTCAGGAAGAAAGTGCTACTTTGTAATAAGTCACTATCTATGAGAGTCAGGAAGATAGTTCTACTTTGTAGTAAGTCACTATCTATGAGAGTCAGGAAGAAAGTGCTACTTTGTAGTAAGTCACTATCTATGAGAGTCAGGAAGAAAGTGCTACTTTGTAGTAAGTCACTATCTATGAGAGTCAGGAAGAAAGTTCTACTTTGTAGTAAGTCACTATCTATGAGAGTCAGGAAGAAAGTTCTACTTTGTAGTAAGTCACTATCTATGAGAGTCAGGAAGAAAGTGCTACTTTGTAGTAAGTCACTATCTATGAGAGTCAGGAAGAAAGTTCTACTTTGTAGTAAGTCACTATCTGTGAGAGTCAGAAAGAGAGTGCTACTTTGTAGTAAGTCACTATCTATGAGAGTCAGGAAGAAAGTTCTACTTTGTAGTAAGTCACTATCTATGAGAGTCAGGAAGAAAGTTCTACTTTGTAGTAAGTCACTATCTATGAGAGTCAGGAAGAAAGTGCTACTTTGTAGTAAGTCACTATCTATGAGAGTCAGGAAGAAAGTTCTGCAGTGTTACATTCAACCAATCCTGGTCTATGGATGTAAAATCTAGATCATTAGTAAAGAGAATGAATGAATGAATGAATGAATGGATGGATGAATGAATAATCTTTATTTTTAAAGTGTAAAAATTGGGCACGCAGGCCCGTCTTACATTCATCACTCCATCTTTCATTCTTCCCACACCCTCAGATACAAAAGAATGAGCTGAAATGTGTTTAGTAAGAAAAATGCTGAAGAAAATCCAACGAAGAAGTTCTGAAAGAGGCAAAGGAAACAAGGGAAAAGTCGGATCAGAGAAGGAAAATCCAAATTTGAGGGGCATGTCTGCAGGAGAGGTGGGCTAGACAACCTGATGACAACAGGAAAGATGGAAGGCAGAAGAGACAGAGGAAGACAGAGAGAAAAGATGTTTGATGGTTTGACATCCTGGCACGGGAAATGCTTAGTAGCAAGCTTGTTGAGATGCACAGAGGATGGAGGGTAATGGAAGGACATGATCTCCTACACATGTCGGCAGGGACTTTGAGAGAGAACTAATTACCCAGAAACGTCGCGCCTGGTTTGATGACCTGAATCTAACACCTGGAACAGAAACTGTCAGATAACTCAGCCGTGAATGGCACGCAGTAAGTGACTGTTTACACAGATACGAGCCGTCACGGATGACAGAAAGTCAGATCACGCCAGTTCTCATGACCTTCAGCTCCAACATTTATGTGTGTGTGTGTGTATGTATATGTGTATATGTATACACAGCGCACTTTAAACTTTCACAACTAAATATAATAAATGTGTACATGTTAGTAAGGTACATGTGTGTTTCTGATATTGTTTATGTACAAGCATGGGTCTTAATGTTTCTCCAGGCGTATTTATGTGCCTTAGTCTGTCATTTTCTGGTATAAAAGGGGACATTTTTAGGAGAATGTGGAGAGGGGGGGGGGGAGAATAGAGGAAAAAAAGTAGAATGTCAGTTTAGAATTGATGTCACAAAACGTACTTTAATTTGTTACATATAAACCCTACATGTCTTGTACAGTTTAAAAAAAATGTTACTCAGAAATGTTGGCCACGGTCACAAATCCTGAAAACTTCCACACTATTTATAAGTTCAAGCAACATCCACATATACTGACAACATCCACATATACTGACAACATCAACATATACTGACAACATCAACATATACTGACAACATCCACATATACTGACAACATCAACATATACTGACAACATCCACATATACTGACAACATCAACATATACTGACAACATCAACATATACTGACAACATCCACATATACTGACAACATCCACATATACTGACGACATCCACATATACTGACGACATCCACATATAATGACGACATCCACATATACTGACAACATCAACATATATTGACGACATCCACATATAATGACGACATCCACATATACTGACAACATCCACATATACTGACGACATCCACATATACTGACAACATCAACATATACTGACGACATCCACATATAATGACGACATCTACATATACTGATAACATCAACATATATTAACAACATCCATAAATAATGACAACAACCACTAACTATACTCCAGAAATACTGACACGGTCTACAGATACTGAAAACACTAACAAATATTGTCACATTTACACGTTCTTACAAGATACATAAATACTAGTAACAATTACTAATCATGCCCAAAATTGTTTAGGAAGTCTGAAAACTTTGGAACACGTAAATACCGACAACAACGTATACAAATAACGACATCCACTAATACAGACATTCTCACAAATACTGACATTATCGTTACATACGGATATGAAATATGGACACTTAACAAATCACTAGAAAAGAGAATAACAGTATTTGAAATTACATATTACCACATAAAAATAAGACAGCTGAGATACTTCGGCCACATCAAGAGACACAACAGCTTGGAGAGGTTGATAGTAGAAGGCATAGTGCCTGGCCACATCAAGAGACACAACAGCTTGGAGAGGTTGATAGTAGAAGGCATAGTGCCTGGCCACATCAAGAGACACAACAGCTTGGAGAGGTTGATAGTAGAAGGCATAGTGCCTGGCCACATCAAGAGACACAACAGCTTGGAGAGGTTGATAGTAGAAAGCATAGTGCCTGGCCATATCAAGAGACACAACAGCTTGGAGAGGTTGATAGTAGAAGACATAGTGCCTGGCCATATCAAGAGACACAACAGCTTGGAGAGGTTGATAGTAGAAGACATAGTGCCTGGCCACATCAAGAGACACAACAGCTTGGAGAGGTTGATAGTAGAAGACATAGTGCCTGGCCACATCAAGAGACACAACAGTTTGGAGAGATTGATAGTAGAAGACATAGTGCCTGGCCACATTAAGAGACACAACAGCTTGGAGAGGTTGATAGTAGAAGACATAGTGCCTGGCCATATCAAGAGACACAACAGTTTGGAGAGGTTGATAGTAGAAGACATAGTGCCTGGCCACATTAAGAGACACAACAGCTTGGAGAGGTTGATAGTAGAAGACATAGTGCCTGGCCATATCAAGAGACACAACAGTTTGGAGAGGTTGATAGTAGAAGACATAGTGCCTGGCCACATCAAGAGACACAACAGTTTGGAGAGATTGATAGTAGAAGACATAGTGCCTGGCCACATCAAGAGACACAACAGCTTGGAGAGGTTGATAGTAGAAGACATAGTGCCTGGCCACATCAAGAGACACAACAGCTTGTGGAGGTTGATAGTAGAAGACATAGTGCCTGGCCACATCAAGAGACACAACAGTTTGGAGAGATTGATAGTAGAAGACATAGTGCCTGGCCACATCAAGAGACACAACAGCTTGGAGAGGTTGATAGTAGAAGGCATAGTGCCCGGCCATATCAAGAGACACAACAGCTTGGAGAGGTTGATAGTAGAAAACATAGTGCCTGGCCACATCAAGAGACACAACAGCTTAGAGAGGTTGATAGTAGAAAACATAGTGCCAGGCTACATCAAGAGACACAACAGTTTGGAGAGATTGATAGTAGAAGACATAGTGCCTGGCCACATCAAGAGACACAACAGCTTGGAGAGGTTGATAGTAGAAGGCTTAGCGCCTGGCCACATCAAGAGACTAAACAGCTTGGAGAGGTTGATAGTAGAAGGCATAGTGCCTGGCCACATCAAGAGACACAACAGCTTGGAGAGGTTGATAGTAGAAGGCATGGTGCCCGGCCACATCAAGAGACACAACAGCTTGGAGAGGTTGGTAGTAGAAGGCATAGTGCCAGGTGACATCAAGAGACACGACAGCTTGGAGAGGTTGATAGTAGAAGGCACAGTGCCCGGTGACATCAAGAGACACAACAGCTTGGAGAGATTGATAGTAGAAGGCATAGTGCCTGGCCACATCAAGAGACACAACAGCTTGGAGAGGTTGGTAGTAGAAGACATAGTGCCAGGCTACATCAAGAGACACAACAGCTTGGAGAGGTTGATAGTAGAAGACATAGTGCCTGGCTACATCAAGAGACACAACAGTTTGGAGAGGTTGATAGTAGAAGACATAGTGCCTGGCCACATCAAGAGACACAACAGCTTGGAGAGGTTGATAGTAGAAGACATAGTGCCAGGCTACATCAAGAGACACAACAGCTTGGAGAGGTTGATAGTAGAAGACATAGTGCCTGGCCACATCAAGAGACACAACAGCTTGGAGAGGTTGATAGTAGAAGACATAGTGCCAGGCTACATCAAGAGACACAACAGCTTGGAGAGGTTGATAGTAGAAGGCATAGTGCCTGGCCACATCAAGAGACACAACAGCTTGGAGAGGTTGATAGTAGAAAACATAGTGCCTGGCCACATCAAGAGACACAACAGCTTAGAGAGGTTGATAGTAGAAAACATAGTGCCAGGCTACATCAAGAGACACAACAGTTTGGAGAGATTGATAGTAGAAGACATAGTGCCTGGCCACATCAAGAGACACAACAGCTTGGAGAGGTTGATAGTAGAAGGCATAGTGCCTGGCCACATCAAGAGACACAACAGCTTGGAGAGGTTGATAGTAGAAGACATAGTGCCTGGCTACATCAAGAGACACAACAGCTTGGAGAGGTTGATAGTAGAAGGCATAGTGCCTGGCCACATCAAGAGACACAACAGCTTGGAGAGGTTGATAGTAGAAGACATAGTGCCAGGCTACATCAAGAGACACAACAGCTTGGAGAGGTTGATAGTAGAAGGCATAGTGCCTGGCCACATCAAGAGACACAACAGCTTGGAGAGGTTGATAGTAGAACACATAGTGCCAGGCTACATCAAGAGTCCCCGGCAAAAGAGAAAAGGGACGACCTCGTCACAGAAAGTCTGAATGTGTCCCTGCAAGACCCTGGTCAACTTGCTCAAGACCCAGTTGTGTTTCGGGAAGGCTGTGAGAGGGACAACGTTCTGGAAAAGACAAGTCACGTGACTACCGATACCACAATTATATAGACACTCTCACAAATACTAACGCTATCCACAAGTACTGACAACATCCACTACACAGATATTCTCACAAATACTAACGCTATCCACAAATACTGACAACATCCACTACACAGACACTCTCACAAATACTAACGCTATCCACAAGTACTGACAACATCCACTACACAGACACTCTCACAAATACTAACGCTATCCACAAGTACTGACAACATCCACTACACAGATATTCTCACAAATACTAACGCTATCCACAAATACTGACAACATCCACTACACAGATATTCTCACAAATACTAACGCTATCCACAAATACTGACAACATCCACTAAACAGATATTCTCACAAATACTAACGCTATCCACAAATACTGACAACATCCACTAAACAGATATTCTCACAAATACTAACGCTATCCACAAATACTGACAACATCCACTAAACAGATATTCTCACAAATACTAACGCTATCCACAAATACTGACAACATCCACTAAACAGATACTCTCACAAATACTAACGCTATCCACAAGTACTGACAACATCCACTACACAGATATTCTCACAAATACTAACGCTATCCACAAGTACTGACAACATCCACTACACAGACACTCTCACAAATACTAACGCTATCCACAAGTACTGACAACATCCACTACACAGATATTCTCACAAACGAGGCAAACGATGATATCATTTAGAAATACTTATAATACAGGTACATATATAAATACACATAAAATCCACAAATACTTATAAATAAATATTTTAACATCCACATTAATTATAATGTCTACACATATTTATAGTATCCACATTTGACAGTATTTGATCACGGGGATCTAACCCTTGATAAAACTCTGATTCCGTATCTCAGTTAGGCCCAGGATGGATGTATGTTTTGTAGAGTCTTCTAGATTGTTTTGTCCATGACTTCAAGTTTATGTAATAAGCGGTTGCGAGTGCTAAGATAATAGGATCTTGACTTTGTGAGTGCTAAGATAATAGGATCTTGACTTTGTGAGTGCTAAGATAGGATCTTGACTTTGTGAGTGCTAAGATAATAGGATCTTGACTTTGTGAGTGCTAAGAAAATAGGATCTTGACTTTGTGAGTGCTAAGATAATAGGATCTTGACTTTGTGAGTGCTAAGATAATAGGATCTTGACTTTGTGAGTGCTAAGAAAATAGGATCTTGACTTTGTGAATGCTAAGATAATAGGATCTTGACTTTGTGAGTGCTAAGATAATATGATCTTGACTTTGTGAGTGCTAAGATAATATGATCTTGACTTTGTGAGTGCTAAGATAATAGGATCTTGACTTTGTGCCAGTGCATGAACGTCCTGCGGCTGTCCCGTGAAGATTAAATCTTTACAGGAAGTCTTCCTCGTGTTGTTACTGCGTATCTGCAGCTTAGTCACACCATAATGTGACATAATCAACGTATGTGTTTAGCACCTGCACTCAGTACAACACATACTGTTTCATACAGATGTAATATCACATACTGTTTCACACAGTGGTATTATATATGTGTGAAACAGTATGTGATATTATATCTGTGTGAAAGATGTTCTTTACCTTCTCTCTTTTTATAACCTTAAAACTTTCATGACACTTCCTCTTAAACTTTTCATGACACTTCCTCTTAAACTTTTCATGACACTTCCTCTTAAACTTTTCATGACACTTCCTCTTAAACTTTTCATGACTTTTCCTCTTAAACTTTTCATGACTTTTCCTCTTAAACTTTTCATGACACTTCCTCTTAAACTTTTCATGACATTTCCTCTTAAACTTTTCATGACTTTTCCTCTTAAACTTTTCATGACTTTTCCTCTTAAACTTTTCATGACACTTCCTCTTAAACTTTTCATGACTTTTCCTCTTAAACTTTTCATGACTTTTCCTCTTAAACTTTTCATGACTTTTCCTCTTAAACTTTTCATGACACTTCCTCTTAAACTTTTCATGACTTTTCCTCTTAAACTTTTCATGACTTTTCCTCTTAAACTTTTCATGACTTTTCCTCTTAAACTTTTCATGACACTTCCTCTTAAACTTTTCATGACTTTTCCTCTTAAACTTTTCATGACTTTTCCTCTTAAACTTTTCATGACACTTCCTCTTAAACTTTCATGACACTTCCTCTTAAACTTTTCATGACACTTCCTTCCTCTTAAACTTTTCATGATACTTCCTCTTAAACTTTTCATGATACTTCCTCTTAAACTTTTCATGACACTTCCTTCCTCTTAAACTTTTCATGACACTTCCTTCCTCTTAAACTTTAAAATAGTGTGTGCCAAGCCACGGGACCACTAAAATAGTATTGTCTACCTTTAGGTGTTGAGAATACCGAGGTTGCGTGTGCTACTGCTTTATATGAAGTTAAGTGAAGCAAGTTATAGTCAATTTGACTGTTAAATCTGGTAGTATAAGCAACTGTTTCTTTGATATACGCAGAGAAACGAACACACCCAGGCAAACAACTCCAACTTTTATCACAGCAGCACAGTATGAGAACCTCTGACATCTTCGAGACAAAACTACAGATAACATCGAGTATTTAATTGAAAAGATCTGCAGTACAAACAGGTTTTACTGATATGTACTAATGATAGGTGACTTCTGAGGTGAAGAATGTTAAACAAGAAGTACACTTAGGCTCCACCCCCAGCAAGACAGAAGTTTGCCATATAGGAAGTTAGTGATCAACATTCACACCCAGACAACAGCAATCTAGCATCATGATAAACAAAAGTTACTACTTACTGAATGTCATGAATATGCCACTGAGTTCCACAAAAAAATCACACACATATTTTTAGAACCACTGGTCCTGATCAGTCTCAAACAGAACTACAATAACAGCTAGCACAAACATCTTGGCCAAGCTGACCAGACTAAATCACATCCAGCTGTTCTGTCATAACTCTCACAATGAGCACAGTCATATCATAAAACTTCTACTCAGATAATCGTTCTCAAACCATGATAATCATCATTCTAATCAGCATAATAATATCTTTAAAAAATCTGTCCATTGAGGATGAAGCACATTTTCTGCTAGAAAGTTTCCTGAACTTTCTTCATGAGAAACACAACTTCGTGAAGTTGTCTGTTTATCAGGTCTTCAAAATCTTCTTACAAAAACATGTCCTCACAATAGTTTTATGTTACTAATTTGTCCGTTTGTGTCAATAGAGACATTCCACAGCTTGACACTTGGCGACTTTTCCTAACTATCTTGTGAATTTTGCCAGACGTCACGGTTATGTCAGCTTAGTACAAATAGCACATTGAGTGAAACGGTGAATAAATGCAAGAACCCAATTCAGCCTAACTTAACTATTCTACTGATTATATCCCTTTATCTATACTTAAGCTACCATAAAACAATATACTATCACAGCCTTTCATGACACTTCCTTTTACACCTTTTCATAACACTTCCTCTTAAAGCTTTCATGACACTTTCTCTTAAAGCTTTTCATAACACTTCCTCTTAAACCTTTCATGACATTTCCTCTCATCATAACGATAATTAATGTATGCCTTTCGTGTAAACTGGAAGAATTTCCTTACCATCCAAGTATGAGAGGTGTCCTTTCTCCTGCTGAAATCTCTGTACCCTTCCATACTGAACCACCATATCTCCTCTCTGTGCCCTTCCATACTGAACCACCATATCTCCTCTCTGTGCCCTTCCATACTGAACCACCATATCTCCTCTCTGTGCCCTTTCGTATTACATATTCGGTATCAGCTATTCCTTCTTTCAACATTTCTTTTCCATGTTTTTTTTCTTTTGTTCCGTCTGTCAGACTGTAACTTTATGTAGTAAACAGGGTGTTCACTTCACACATGTTTACGAAACAACGCCCCTCAACGGCTGTTTATATTTGTGGCTCTGTTAAGGTACGCCCCCTTGACCCATTAAAACTTAGTAAGTTATGCCCCCCCCCTGCCCCCGGAGCCATGAAACCTGAGGTAAATTATGATCCCTGAACCATGAAACCTGGGGAAAGTTGTGCCCCTTTGAGACATGAAACCTGAGGTAAGTTATGCCTCCTTGAACCATGAAATCTGGGGAAAGTTGTGCCCCATTGAGACATGAAACATTAGGTATGTTATGTCCCCTTAAGCCACGAAACCTGATGTAGGTTATGTCCCCTCGAGCCACTAAACTTGATATAAGTTATGTCCCCTTGAGCCACGAAAAATGGGGTAACCCGTGCAAATGCTTGGCCACGAGAATACTGGGAACTCTTGAGTGGGAGCTGCTGGTGAGAGACTGCGAGACTGAACAAGAGGAGGAGAGAGTGAGTACGAAGAACTTTAGCTGTGGGGACGATTGAATGTTATTGTATCGTCCTGAGAGAATACAGTCATATCTTGTGGTCCTGAGAGAATGTAGTCATATCTTGTGGAAATCAAATGGTGGTAAAAGGCCTCCTGCAAGGAAAGAAGGGATATGATCATCAGTGAAGTAAGGAATTCAGAGAATGACAAGCTGGTCCAGAAGGCAGTCCAACAATCACAACAAGGGCAATGGACAACATGGGAGGAAGTCCTGCAGAGATCACTAACATGGAATGACATCTGAAAAATGGCACACTTGAGGCTCAGCTTCATCATCAGAGCTACTTATGACCTTCTGCCTACAGGCTCCAACTTATACAAATGGGGTGTATCAGAAGATACAAAGTGCCCTCTCTGCACCGAAAGGCAAACATTGGAACATGTGCTGTCAGCATGTAGAGTGTCTTTAGGGCAAGGACGGTACACCTGGCGGCATAACAGAGTGTTGCAGGAACTAGTAGCCATCGTAGACAGGGCAAAAGATAAAGCAAATAACAGCAAAAGAGTTGAGGTCCCACCTAAATACTTCATAGGTGCTGGTACGACATCAAATATTGAAATCAGGGACATTCCCTTACCATCACTGCTGGATGGTACAAATGACTGGGAAGTGATAGCGGACCTTCCAGAAAGAAGAGAATACCCGACTGCCATCAAGAACACAGGAATGCGACCGGACATTGTAGTGTACTCCACAGAAAAACAGGAATTAATAATGATCGAGCTTACGGTCCCATACGAAACTAGAATAGAGGAGCAGGATCTATTCAAATGTGAGAAGTACAATGATCTGGTCAAGCAACTGAGGCAGGGGGCAGGAATCAGGGCAAAAGTGATAGCTGTAGAAGTGGGAGCAAGAGGATTCGTAGCAACATCAGCATATGACCTATGTAAGCAACTGGGCATAAAGGGACAAGCAAGAGCAAGGGCATTGAGAAGCCTTTCAGAAACAGCAGAAAAGGCCTCATGCTGGCTGTGGAGTATGCGAAACAAGCATTAGGAACATAAGTAATTTCATTTGCCACAACCAATACCAGTCCTCCGTAGCTAAATCGCTAAAGATGCACTTCAGAAAGTGCAGTGGCAACTGGAAGACCATGGGTTCGATCCCGGGACCGGGAAAAAAAAAGCAACAACTCACAAGACCTCTGGGAGTCATGACCCAGAGGGGCCCAACCCCCTTAGAGTGTCAGGAGTTTAATAGGGCCGAAACACTTGTCGGGGGGGGGGGGTATTTCCTCTGATGATCTGAAGGAGTTGTGTTGTTGTTCCGCTCTCTACAGTAGAGTTTCCTGCATATGTGGTCCTGAGAGAATGTAGTCATATCTTGTGATAATGAGAGAATGTAGTCATATCATGTGGTTCTGAGAGAATGTAGTCATATCTTGTAGTTCTGAGAGAATGTAGTCATATCTTGTAGTTCTGAGAGAATGTAGTCATATCTTGTGGTTCTGAGAGAATGTAGTCATATCTTGTGGTTCTGAGAGAATGTAGTCATATCTTGTGGTTCTGAGAGAATGTAGTCATATCTTGTGGTTCTGAGAGAATGTAGTCATATCTTGTGGTTCTGAGAGAATGTAGTCATAGCTTGTGGTTCTGAGAGAATGTAGCCATATCTTGTGGTTCTGAGAGAATGTAGCCATATCTTGTGGTTCTGAGAGAATGTAGCCATATCTTGTGGTTCTGAGAGAATGTAGCCATATCTTGTGGTTCTGAGAGAATGTAGTCATATCTTGTGGTTCTGAGAGAATGTAGTCATATCTTGTGGTTCTGAGAGAATGTAGTCATATCTTTTGGTCCTGAGAGAATGTAGTCATATCTTGTAGTTCTGAGAGAATGTAGTCATATCTTTTGGACCTGAGAGAATGTAGTCATATCTTGTAGTTCTGAGAGAATGTAGTCATATCTTGTAGTTCTGAGAGAATGTAGTCATATCTTGTGGTTCTGAGAGAATGTAGTCATAGCTTGTAGTCGTCGGGGTGATAGAATCTGAAACTTGTCTTCGTCTACTTGAGATTGTGGCTGATTTGATGGCTCTGATTGTAACTACGAAACTGAGCCACAGGAATTTGTACTCGTGATTGTCGTCTTGATCATTCTGATGTTCAGCTTAACGTCTTCAACCCACATCGTTTCATCATCATCATGTGCCATCCATTAAATGTATTGATGTCAACTTAACCAGCAGGGTTTGTGACTCTATCAACGTCTGATTATAGGTTTTTTCCATGCTGTGAGATGTGGCCTGAGAAGAGTATATCTGTCAGAACTGTTATTGTTGTCATGGAGATTTTGTCAAAAATGTTAACATTATAGTTTATATGTCTAAATCCGCGTGTTTGTTCGTGTATCGGTGTAACAACGAGTATACATAATCTAGATATACTTTCAAGACTGTGCTTTGAATAAAAACCAACCTTACTTTTGTTCAGGAGAGACAAACTATAAGAAGAGGACCATGTTTTAATTAAAATAATCTTACCAAAGGTTCAAAACCAGACTCCAGGGTCATTACATTCAGAACACAATAATTAGTGTGTAAGTATAGAACTACACACGAAGCACTGCAGTAAAGCTGTGATACCAAAATGTATAAACTAGGGGAAAAAAGTAGGAACAGCTTTATCACTTAACGATTACAAAGTTGTGACGTTTCGGCGTGAGCCTTAATCTAAATTCTTCGTCCTGTGTGTGTTTGCATGATTAAGGCTCTCGCCGAAGCGTCACAGCTTTGTAGTTGTTAAGTAATAAAGCTGTTCCTACTTTTTTCCTAGTGTATGCGTTCAGGACAGCCCCATATATATGCCCCGTCGCATGCCGCAGCTTCCAGACAAGAGTGTGTATGCTAATAGTTCCCAACAAGTGTTGGTCTTACCAAATAAGATTTAACTGTGTTTTCCCATAAGCAGTGTAAAAGTTAAATGCTAAAGCATAATTTAAAATATCTAACTCACACGCGACATAAAATGAATTGTTAATAAAGAGGTCTATGTCAATGTTTTTCAGTTCATAATTATGTTGTATAATAAAGCAAGTCTTCACACATAAAAGTAATAATTTTGGTTGTGTTTCAGTTCAGTGAACAATAATCTTAACAATAATCTTAACAATAATTTATTTAACATTTATTTTATCCTTAAAGCACTTAACAGGCAAGCATATCTGCGTCTATACGTTCGTAAGTGAAGACTTGCCATTCAGATGCCCGACTATCACTTCCACCACCACAAGAGCAACATGTTTCGCACGCACATTAATCTTTGTTAGCAGACATGGTCTAGTGAAGATTGGCACATATATTGTCTAATGAAGGTTCACATTTATTGTTGTAGGCAGACATGGTCTAGTGAAGATAAAATAGTATATTTACTGGGCATGCGTACAGGCGTACCAACACGGCATCAGAGTATCCTATCTTGCTTAAAGACTTATGCCTTTTTCATTACTTAACTGAGAAGGAAAACATATCTTTATGGGTGAAGGAGAAGGATCCTTGCTCCACAGCCAGAACACAGCTAGAAGCTGCTGTTGTATTAAAAGGGTCCAGAGAAACAACTAATAAGTAGTTAGTTAACTCTCTCGGGAACAAACTTAACAGACTGACTTAAAAATCTCTAATATATAGTTAGTTAACTCTCTCGGGAACATATTTAACAGACTGACCTAAGAATCTTCAATTTGTGTTCTGCAATATACTCAGAGAACATCTACACCCAGACACTCTCTTTCTTCCCATTGGACAACAGCAGTACAACTAGACTTCATTTTTTAACATACCACGCAACAGTAACACAAATCTTTAAGAACAGCCAAGTCTGGTTCAAATCTCATAGACATGAAATTTATTGATGAGGAAGATGAGGATGATGGAGATGACGATGGGGAAAGAACTGCTGCCATACGGCACTGACAAAACATGTAACATGATTACTTCCCGGTCACACAGTCCATGCCATAAGGAAGAACATTCTATCACACGGCAGTAACAAAACATGTAATATGAAACCTTTCCGGGCACGCAGTCCATGAAATGAGGAAAACATTCTACCACACGGAAGTTACAAGAAAATACTACTTACAAATACTGGAATATGTAACATCTCCAGAATAACAATTCATCTTCCACGAGTAGGACAAACACAACAGTACACTCTGGTCCTAACAAAGAGGCTGCTACACTCTGGTCCTAACAAGGAGGCTGCTACACTCTGATCCTAACAAGGAGGCTGCTACACTCTGGTCCTAACAAGGAGGCTGCTACACTCTGGTCCTAACAAGGAGGCTACTACACTCTGGTCCTAACAAGGAGGCTGCTACACTCTGGTCCTAACAAGGAGGCTGCTACACTCTGGTCCTAACAAAGAGGCTACTACACTCTGATCCTAACAAGGAGGCTGCTACACTCTGATCCTAACAAGGAGGCTACTACACTCTGGTCCTAACAAGGAGGCTGCTACATTCTGGTCCTAACAAGGAGGCTACTACACTCTGGTCCTAACAAGGAGGCTACTACACTCTAAGGAGGCTACTACACTCTGGTCCTAACAAGGAGGCTACTACACTCTGGTCCTAACAAGGAGGCTGCTACACTCTGGTCCTAACAAGGAGGCTACTACACTCTGGTTCTAACAAGGAGGCTGCTACACTCTGGTCCTAACAAGGAGGCTACTACACTCTAAGGAGGCTACTACACTCTGGTCCTAACAAGGAGGCTGCTACACTCTGGTCCTAACAAGGAGGCTGCTACATTCTGGTCCTAACAAGGAGGCTGCTACACTCTGGTCCTAACAAGGAGGCTGCTACACTCTGGTCCTAACAAGGAGGCTGCTACACTCTGGTCCTAACAAGGAGGCTGCTACACTCTGGTCCTAACAAGGAGGCTGCTACACTCTGGTCCTAACAAGGAGGCTGCTACACTCTGGTCCTAACAAGGAGGCTACTACACTCTGGTCCTAACAAGGAGGCTGCTACACTCTGGTCCTAACAAGGAGGCTACTACACTCTGCTCCTAACAAGGAGGCTGCTACACTCTGATCCTAACAAGGAGGCTACTACACTCTGATCCTAACAAGGAGGCTACTACACTCTGATCCTAACAAGGAGGCTGCTACACTCTGGTCCTAACAAGGAGGCTGCTACACTCTGGTCATAACAAGGAAGCTACTACATAATTCCTAAATACTAATACAGAAAACGTTGCCCTAAAAAGGACAACACAATCGTTACTACACCCGAACTATAACATGACTGATCTCACTTAAAACTGCTACCTTACTGCTAAAAAACTCTCACAAGAATCATCCTTGACCAAAAAATCAGCTGGTTAAAAAACCTTCCCCTGAACTTTACTCGCTCTCCCTAAAAGTTACCCTGACCGGTAATATCCGGAGAATTCCTCATTTCTATGAGCTAAAGCTACATTTACACAAACATCCCGTGAAGCTACTAGTCTGTGACTACTGTTTGTCTGCTGTTTCAACAATCCCACCTGAAACTTGACATACCACTCAAGACTCCCTGCTGGTGCTTAACTTTCTTCTCACGTGCAACTTGAGCTGAGTAAAAACAAATCAGTATTTAACCAAGAGACTGAACAAGCAACCCTAACTTTTACAATTGATTCCATCCCTTATACAACAGAAATCAATCATTAATGATCTCAGCTTATTCTGTAACAAAGATTGGCATATGTATCATCTAGTCAACATCTTTAGAGTCTGGATCATTTAAGATTCGGGACCTATGACACAGCACACCTAGTCCAGCACATCCATCATACTTCATCTTTGATCAGCAACTTCTGTGGAGCTCATAGTCCAGCACATCCATCATACTTCATCTTTGATCAGCAGCTTCTGTGGAGCTCATAGTCCAGCACATCCATCATACTTCATCTTTGATCAGCAGCTTCTGTGGAGCTCATAGTCCAGCACATCCATCATACTTCATCTTTGATCAGCAACTTCTGTGGAGCTCATAGTCCAGCACATCCATCATACTTCATCTTTGATCAGCAACTTCTGGGCCGGAGTGAATGTTCTAATGCCATAGACCACCATTAAAGACAAGACTGATATAGCTCTGACAAGCTTTGTCAGTGTAACGAGAATTATAGACTGTGTCTTTGTGTTAACACAGAACAAAGTTGACAGTGACGAGCACTTCTAACAGTGACGAGGAGTTCTGAAGGAGAAAGAAGAAGAAGAAGAAGAAGAAATTCAAGAGGTTTGTGTTTTTTGTTTTCTGTACACAAGTAAACGCGTTGCTCTCATGTCATGCATTCATTCATTTATTTGCATGTCCCTTACGGAACTTTGTCTCCCTAACAGCACTCCTGTAGGCCTCTCGGTTGTGAGCAAGATGGCCTGCTGCTGATGTTTGGTCTTCCTCTCTTTCTTTTTTCCATTATGTACCCTTCCAAGATGGTCTTCTCTAGATTATCATGACGTTTAATGTGTCCAATATATTTACGTTTTCTCTCTTTAATCCTCTTTACTAGCCAGACTTCTTCAATATTAAGTTCTTGTCTTATATCTTATATCTTTCCTGTGCCGTTAAACGTCACATAGGGCTCGAAAAGTAGTTCGCTAATTTTTCCTGTCTTTGGCCAGTCTTTCAACCTCATCAAGGGATTTTATGCCTATTAATTTGGGCTCTCTTAACAATGTCCTCTTCAGAGTTTCACGCGGTCTGCCTCTTTTATCTTTGGACTGTTGTGTTCCACTTGATAGTTTGTTTTAGGATTCTCTGATCATTTCTTCTCATCAAGTGACCAACATATGTCCATCTCCTTTTCCTGATCACCCATGAGACTGGTTGTTGTTCAGTCATCTGTCTTATCTCTGCGTTGTTCTTGAATTCGTTCCACTTGATGCCGAGTATTTTCCTTAGGCTTGTGTTTTCAAAAGAATCTAATTTCTTGTCTATTTCTTTAGTTTTTTTCGCATGCATAAATGAGGGTGGATATTACATTTGAATTGAATAGTCTTAACTTGGTTTTTGTGCTTATAACTTTGAATGTCATATGTTCTCAAGATTATTGAAGATCGATGCTGGTTTTGCAATTCTAATTCTAACTTCCTTTCTGGTGTCACCATCCTGGTCTATGTAGCTGCCAAGGTATGCAAATTGATTGACATCTTCAGTATTGTGATTTCTTAGGATTTTTGTTTGCATTTTATGGTTAAAATGACATACAGATGCATAATTGCAGCCAAGAAAGTTATCAGTGGTGAAAAGTCCAAGAGGAAGAATGTAATGACCACAAAAGCACTGAAAAAGGAACTTATCACAAGTGGAAAATGGTATTGATACTGGCTGTTGAATATAAGATGGCTAAGTCGACAATATCAACCATACTAAAGAACAAGGAAGGCACTAAAGTGGCTAATGTGGTGGAAGGGGTACAAATCCCTCAATAGTAAAAGATCTGCAGAAGTGGAAGAAGTAGAAAAATGTGTGATGGTTCACATAAATGTAAGGTTTTGTTATTAATAATTTTACAGCATTAATGTAAAATGGATGCATCAGCAGCAGGCCATCTTGCTCACACACCTAGAGGCCTACAGGAGTGCTGTTAGGGACGCAAAATTCCACAAGGGACATGCAAATAAATGAATGAATGAATGAATTAGTGTAAAATTTAATGCACATTAGCATTATTATACATGTTTAAACAACCAATATTTGTACTTCAAATGTCTTATACTGGGTATGTTTTCAGGCTCAGGAACAGATTAACTCCATGTACACTATTTCTTATAGGGGAATTAAACTAAAAAATCGAACAATTTGGAAAGCCTAACCGCCTCCTGGAATAAATTGTGTTCAACTTCTAAGGGTCCACTCTCTCTCTCTCCCTCTCTCTCTCTGTGCGTGTATGTGTGATGCCAAGTATTTGTGTGTGTGTGTGTGTGGTTTTGAAGCAAGCAGATGTTAATTGTGGGCTTTGCAGTTTTACACATATCCTGCCTGTTTTGGACATGTTACACATTCCCAGTCTCAACTTTGCAGGTCAGCTCCAGATGAAAAAGGCCTACACGTCTGAAAACCTAGCTGGCAGAGTTGAATGAAACTGCACTATTCTCTGAGTAACATCAGACACAGGACAAGTCAAACAAGTTTTGTCTACAGCAGTACAGTTGTAAAACCCTCTTTGTTGGACATTCCGGAGGCCCCACATTAGTTGCTCACTGTCATAAAGCTCATAGTTTATATTTTACACCTCACACACGTTAAGATACCTGAACTGACCGTCGTGTGATTGTTAACTAATATTTACTGGTCCTTCATGCTAATTTCACATGTACCTCCATTTTGTTTTTTTTCCGCACTCTCCTCCTACCTTGTACTTGATTTTGGGGACTGAGTCCAGACTGTCCATTTTTTCAATAACAAACTCCCATCAACAACAACAACAAATCTTTTACGTAGACCCTTACTTGACGCCCCTTAACGTGACTACAACCAACATACAACAAATGTGACTACAACCAACATACAACAAATGTGACTACAACCAACATACAACAAATGTGACTACAACCAACATACAACAAATGTGACTACAACCAACATACAACAAACATGACTACAACCAACATACAACAAATATGACTACAACCAACATACAACAAATGTGACTACAACCAACATACAACAAATGTGACTACAACCAACATACAACAAATGTGACTACAACCAACATACAACAAACATGACTACAACCAACATACAACAAATGTGACTACAACCAACATACAACAAATGTGACTACAACCAGCATACAACAAATGTGACTACACCCAACATACAAGAAAATATAACAAATATAACAAAATATAACAACTTAAGAAAAAAGAAATCATGTTATTCTGGTGGTTGATTGTTACATCATCCGTGTTAGACATTTCACATTTCAGTACCATATGAGAAAAAAAAGACGTTCTGTAGATGTTGTGTGGTTGTTACATCATATATATGATACATCTCTTCAAACTGCATTTTGAGGAAAAAGAAGACTTGTTCTGTAGATTTTTTTCACAACATCTATGATACATTATTTCACTTGTAAGTGCAATTTGAGAAAAAAAAAAGACTTGTTCTGTAGATTTTGTGTGGTTATTACATCATCTATTCCTACCTTAAACAGATAACCTTTGAGTACACACTGCTGCTTATCTTATATCCTTCCCGTGCTGTTAAATGTCACATAGGTCTTGCAAGGTAGTTCACCAATTTTTCCTGTCTAGGGCGAGTCTTTCAACTTCATCAAGGGATTTTATGCCTATTAATTTGGCCTCTCTTAACAATGTCCTGTTCAGAGTTTCACACATACTACCTCTTTTTCTTTGGACTGTTGTGTTCCATTTTATAGCTTTTTTTGGGATTCTCTGACTGTTTCTTCTCATCACGTGACCAACATATGTCTATCTTCTTTTCCTGATCACCCATGAGACTGGTTGTTGTTCAGTCATCTGTCTTATCTCTGCATTGTTCTTGAATTCGTTCCACTTGATGCCGAGTATTTTCCTTAGGCATTTGATTTCAAAAGAGTCTAATTTCTTGTCTATTTTTTTGGTTGTTTTCCAGCTTTCACATGCATAAATGAGGGTGGATATTAGATTTGAATTGAATAGTCTTAACTTGGTTTTTGTGCTTATAATTTTTGAATTCCATATGTTCTCAAGATTCTTGAAGATCAGTGCTGCTTTTGCAATTCTAATTCTAACTTCCTTTCTGGTGTCACCATCCTGGTCTATGTAGCTGCCAAGGTATGCAAATTGATTGACTTCTTCAATATCTGTCCCTTCTATGTGTATTTTTCCATTTTGATTAATGGGAAGTTTCATTATTTTTGTTTTGTCCTTGTTAATTTAAGTCCTATTCTACTGCTCCTAGTCCATTAAATTCACTAATTATAAAAATCGTGTGACAACATAAGTACACCATATATAAATGTCATATGACAGCATCATCCCTGTAAACATAACACAACAACAAGCATCTCATTCATTCATTTGCATGTCCCTTGCGGAAATTTGCCTCCCTAACAGCTCTCCTGTAGGCCTCTCGGTTGTGAGCAAGACGCCCTGCTGCTGATGCATCCATTTGCAGATCATCAACGATGTCTTGCAGCCTTCTTCGCCTTGGTCTTCCTAACTTTCTTTTTCCCATTATGTACCCTTCCAAGATTGTCTTGTATAGATTATAATGATGTTTAATGTGTCCAAAATATTTAAGTTTTCTCTATTTAATCCTCTTTACTAGCCAGCCGACTTCAATATTAAGTTCTTGTAGTATGGATATATGTGTTCTTTTCTGTGTCCATGATATTTGAAAGACTCTTCTGTAGCATTTACATTCAAAGGCGTTTATTTGTTTCTCAGCTGTTTTGTTAAGTGTCCAGGTCTCACAGGCATATGTTGCGATGGGAAAGATTCATGCCTTTAAAAATCTTATTTTTGTAGTTCTGTCTGTTCCTCTCCACAGCTTCTTTAGTTGTTTTACTTTCTGAAGAGTGATAGATGTCCTCCTTTTAATTTCCCTCATTGTATCTCCATTATTAGTTATCAGTGATCCAAGATATTCAAAAGTCTCCGCTTATTCCAATTTTTCCTCATTGATACATATATCAGCTGCCTTGTTTGTTTTGCCAGTTGTCATCAATTTTGTTTTCTTTGCATTAAGATAGAGGTTTTGCTCTTCGCTGTTCTTACAGACTGACATAATTAGTTTTTCCATTCCTTTTTGTGTTGTGGACAGTAATACTGTGCCATCAGCATATCTAATCTCTGGTATTTCATAACCTTCAATTGCTATGGCATCATAATATTCTTTGTCTACATCTTCTCTAACATTCCTCATTATATTCTCAGCATACAAGTTAAATAAGTAAGGCAACAATATGAACCCCCGATGGACCCCTCGTTTTATGTCAAACCAAGTTGTTGTTTCACCATTTATTCTTATTCCTGCCTGTTGGTCTAGATACAGCAGTGATGTTAATTGTATTAAATGTGTTGGAAATCCCATTTTTTCCATTATATCCCAAAATTTCTGGTGTTGTACAGAATCAAATGCCTTTGAGTAGTCTATAAAGGATACATATAGAATCACACATTAAACTCTCTGCATTTCTCTATTATTAATCTTATATTGAATATATGATCTCTTGATCCTCTTCCTTGCCTGAAACCAGCTTGGACCATATTGACTTCTTCTATTTTCTTACGAAGTCTACCCATTATGATTTTTAACAGAATTTTACTGGCATTACTAATCAGGGCAACAGTTCTGTAGTTTGTGCATAATTTCAAGTTACCCTTTTATGGCAGTGTTATGAATATAGTTCTTTTCCAATCTTTTGGCAAAATACGTGAATGCCAGATCTATTTACATAATGCATGATAGATTGTTGCAAATTCCTTTCCTCCTGCTTCAATAAGTTCAGCTGTTATCTCATCACATATTTCAGATTCTTTATTGCCCATAAAACTTCTTCTATTGTCAGTTCGGGTTCTTTCTCCTCCAATAATAATTCACAATGTTGATTTCTGATTTCACAGTCGGTTGTTTCAAACATTCCTCTGCAATATTCCTTCCATCTTTCTAGAATTTCCTCTGTCAAGATACTCCCCATCTCATCACAAATTACATTTATCTTAGGTGTGACATTTCTCATCAATGTCTTCATTTC
Source organism: Achatina immaculata (assembly GCA_009760885.1). Classification (NCBI taxonomy): domain Eukaryota; kingdom Metazoa; phylum Mollusca; class Gastropoda; order Stylommatophora; family Achatinidae; genus Lissachatina; species Lissachatina immaculata. Next base: position 45,291,201 of record CM019691.1, read on the forward strand.
TTTAAACATTTCACTGTCTCTTCCACACTTCTGATGTCCTTCTATTCTTTCACAACAATCTTGTATGTATTGTTTTTTGTCTTTTCTTATGTTTCTTTGTACTTCTTTTATTAAAGATTTATATTCCTCTTTGTCACTTTCCATCGCATCTTCATTTCTCTACGTTGTTTTATCAACAAGCATCTTATATCTTATATCCTTCCCGTGCCGTTAGACGTCACATAGGGCTCGCAAAGTAGTTCGCCAATATTTCCTGTCTTCGGCGAGTCTTTCAACCTCAACAAAGGATTTTATGCCTGTTAACTTGGCCTCTCTTAATAATGTTCTCTTCAGAGTTTCACGCGGTCTGCCCCTTTTTCTTCGGCCTGTTATGTTCCACTTGACAGCAACAAGCATCTAAGAAATATAAAAACAAACAGAACACTGACAGCTTCAAATATATCCTTCTAGTGTTTTATTTATATTTCTGAGATTGTGAAAAAAGTTTTGATGAGAATGTAGGATTCATGTAAGTGTTTTAGTTATGTAGGCTGTATGTAATAGTTATAAAAGAAAGGTATAATGTGATGACATATGGTTATATTTGGTATTTTATGGTTATTTCTGGTATCTGAACACAACTTGACAACTGTAGTTTTATTTCTGGTATCTGAACACAACTTGACAACTGTAGTTTTATTTCTGGTATCTGAACACAACTTGACAACTGTAGTTTTATTTCTGGTATCTGAATACAACTTGACAACTGTAGTTTTATTTCTGGTATCTGAACACAACTTGACAACTGTAGTTTTATTTCTGGTATCTGAACACAACTTGACAACTGTAGTTTTATTTCTGGTATCTGAACACAACTTGACAACTGTAGTTTTAGACAAAAATCAAAGATAGTGTACAAGAAGGGTGTTAGGTGTCAGGGCTGAAAAACAACTCCTACAACAAGCTGATGGTTGTGCTCAGACTTGACACTGTCTACATGGTGGTGGAGCCTGCTGAACAGCCTGCTCCACTCTGACTCAAGCAGATTTCTGTAAGCAGATGTACACCCAACAAGAAGCCACTGCTGGAACTCATCGCAGTGACCTCTGGGGAGCAGTGTGTTGTTCCAGGGAGATAACTTGCTCATCAGTCAACACAAAATACTGAGCACATTTTGATGTTTGTCTGTAAAGATACAACAAACAAAAACACCAAAAAATGTGAACCTTTTTTTAAAGTGAATGATGTCACCAAGAACTGGGATGATGTCACCAGGAACTGGGATGATGTCACCAAGAATTGGGATGATGTTACCAAGAATTGGGATGATGTTACCAAGAATTGGGATGATGTTACCAAGAATTGGGATATTGTCACCAATAACTGGGATGATGTCAGCAAGAACTGGGCCAACTTTCTGGACACAAACTTTGACAGAATCCAGACTCTGAAGATCTTGTCACAGTTTTCAAGATAAGTTTCTTCTTATGTTCATCCTCCATTCTCCTGTCACTATTTGCTGCAGTGTCAGTTTGAGCAATTTTTTTAACACAGCTCAGAAATCTGCTTTATATAAGTAGATATTTAAGCTTCCTGTTGTTCTTTCCATCCATCTCCTTCAAAGATGGCCTCTGATGCGCTTCTTTTTATTCTGTTTGAGTGGTATACCACCTTGTTGTGTTTGCGTAACATGATCAAATCATTTGACTTTTTTTTTTCCTGAATGTAGCTCACCTACTGATACTGTGCCCTTGTCCTGGTAATATCAAGACAAGTTTCATGTCACATTTGATATTTTTACTTGTTTAACATTTGTTTGTCTACCTTATCTTCTGTTTTGGTTGTCTGATGAAGGTAAAACTGATACAGAACCTTCTCTCCTGCCACTGTCAGCTTCTTGTACTTCCTACAGCTTTTACAGAACTGAATCTGTGTATATGTTTGTTGACATACTTGTGACATATAACAGAAGTGATAAAGAACTGCATGAAAGTGTACACAGAAAATAAAATACATAACATTTCCGTGGTTACTGTAAGATCTGAATATAAAGGTCTGAAAGTCATTGAAAGATATGAACATGAAGGTATGAAAGTCATGGAAATATCTGAACATGTAGGTCTGAAAGTCATGGAAAGATATGACTGTCAGTAAGGTTTGCAAAAGTAGTTTGAAGAAATAACAAGTGTGGAAACATGAACTTTACATAATAATGTAAACATGGACAATTTCCTGTGTAAAGTCATACAAATGTCTGACAACAAGCTATCCGTGTGAATCCATTTTCATTGACTTTAGGAAACAATCTTGCGAACTCTTGGAATTCTGAAACAAAAAAATGAAAAGTCAGGGCATATTTACACAGGCATTTTCTCTTGACCGAGCTCTAAAACTTTTGACATACAAATATTTTTTGGGTGTAAGTACTTGTACATAAAGCTAAAAATACTGTATGTAAATGTACATAAAGAAAGTGCAATAAAGCTATGATAACAAAAGATAAGACTAAAATTAAAAGTAGGAACATTTTATTAACAAGCATATAAGTGTGAAGTTTCACTTTACACCTTAATCACACAAAAACATTCCAGAAAAAAAGATAGGAAAATATAAGCTCACACCAATGATATATGACAAATAAGAATGGAAAAAAAATACCAGTAGAGAAAAAGGGAGCATTTAGCTGTGACCTGCAAGAAGCTGTGTCTGAGAGTGCATGTGGTGGAGTTTTGTGAATGTTTCAATGAAAACTTATGAGATGTGATGCCAGTCTGATTGGTTGGTGGTTAAGAAGGGTGGAAAAAAGGAGCGAGAGGGATGCAATGGTTGTGAAGCTGGGTGGAGTAGATGAAAGCGGTTGTGGTGGAGGGTTTGTAATACAGCGTAGCAAAGGTCCTGGAATTGCAGCTGAGGAAAGAGCAGATAAGAACTTAGTAGGGAGGGAATATGATTGTAGGGAAAGGAAATGTCAAGTATAACTGAATTGTCAGTTCAAGCCATGTGGTTCCAGTTTTCCGTATTTCTGAATGTGGTGGTTCTCAAGCACTAGGCAGTTTCTGTCATTAGAGAAACATGTTTAATGCTGTTACTAGAAAATCAGATTTGCCTCTGGGGTTATTGAAATGATTAGAGATTGGCTTAGAAGCATGCTGGGAGGTGTCATAAAGCTGTTTCTGCATGCGGTCACTTAATCTGAGACCAGTCTCTCCAATGTAAGTCATCCTACAATTTTTACACACGAGGCCTACAAGATTATTATGTTGCAGGACTCACATGAGAATACCTCATGGAGTGTGAGGACAGGCTTAGGAAAAGTAATTGATTTCATTTCCCAGACTACAAGACAGGTGACACTGTAGGGACGGTTGCACCTTCTTCTTCTGACAAAGGCAGGATTCTGCTAAAAGTGGCTTTGGATGAGGATATCCTTCAGGTCTGGTTCCCATTTGTAGGCTAAGAGGAGGGGGATCAGAGAAGATGTAGAGAGTGTCAAAGTCGATCTGTAGCAGCTGCAGATGGCAAGAGGGAATTTTCTTAATCATTTGGCCATAAGGATGGAAAGAAGCACTAATTAAACCCTGTCAGACGAAATCAGTTATTTCTGAACACCTCTTTATGGCTCACTTTCTGGATACAGTTGAAAGCTCTCCAAAGGGCTTTTCAGGACAGTAGTGGTGACAGATGAGCAAACAACAACCTGTCTCTTGGGTGATCAGAAAGAGAAGATGGACATATGCCAGTCATATGATGAGAAGAAACAGTCAGAGAATCCCCAAACAAGCTATCACATGGAACACAACAGGCCAAAGAAAATGAGGTAGACCACATGAAACTCTAAAAAGGACAGTGTTAAGAGAGGCCAGTTCAATGTACATAACATCCCTTGATGAGATTGAAAAACTCACCGAAGACAGGACATCTTGGCAAACTATCATGCGTTCCCTATGTGAGGCTTAGCGGCACGGGAAGGATGTAAGAAGATGTAAATGGTGACAAAAAAAAATTCTTATAATTTATTGGACTTGTCCATAAATTCTGAGTCTTTCTAGCATATGTAGAGAAGATGGAGAAGATGAAAGTATGGGATGGAATCTTTGCAAGTTTCAGAATGAGAAGAAGCGTAAAACTTTAACAATTCCATGAATTCTGTTAACAGACCCCTATCTGACACAAATACAATGTGACATGGAAGGTCTCTATCTGATATAAATACAATGTGACATGGAAGGTCTCTAAATGACATAAATACAATGTGACATGGAAGGTCTCTAAATGAAATAAATACAATGTGACATGGAAGATCTCTAAATGACATAAATACAATGTGACATGGAAGGTCTCTATTTGATATAAATACAATGTGACATGGAAGGTCTCTATTTGATATAAATACAATGTGACATGGAAGGTCTCTAAATGACATAAATACAATGTGACATGGAAGGTCTCTCATCATCATCATCATCATGTGCCGTGCCGACTGGCGTTGGCTATTATGCTTCTCCAGAGTATCCGATCCCTCATGCAGGCCATCAGTTCAGTTGGTGATCTCCTCTCACACCATCCCGTCAGACTGTCCAGTATCATTTCTCTTGGTCTTCCTCTTGATCTTCTTCCTTCTATTTTTCCTGTTGTTATAATATTTTCAATCTCCCCTCTTCCTTCTCATTGCATGTCCTATGAAAGTACATTGTCTCTCTCTTATCTTTTTGACAAGGTTTTTTGTCTCTCCAGCTCTTCTCATACATTCTTCATTAGTTATTTTTGCTGTCCAGGGGATTCGCAACATTCTTCTAATAAACCACATTTCTGCTGAAGGTCTCTAAATGACATAAATACAATGTGACATGGAAGGTCTCTAAATGAAATAAATACTATGTGACATGGAAGGTGGAGCCTATTAGCCATTTTTTTCACATGTCTTGAATATGTTGTCCATGTTTCAGATCATACAATAATGTGCACCACCCACAGGTCTGATGATTAGAGCTTTTGTTCTCATTGTTCATCTTCTATTGTTCTATGCCTTTTTTTCTTGTTTGCTAGAAGTTATAACTGCCACTCTTATTTGTGCACTGGATTCTTTATCTAGAAAAATGGTAGGCATAACTGTTGATCTAACGATTCCAGGAGAATTTGAAAAATAAGAAACAATTTTACCTTATAAGCTTACTTTTTGTTAAACTAATATTTTGTAATTAGTGAGCAGAATCTGTGCAAATTTCGGCAACAATGAGAATGAAATAAATCATTTTAAATGATGTGTTAAATACCACATCATTGTTCATCCAAACTTTTAGAGCCACACTTTGAGGGTGTAATATATGAAAGTACAACATATATTCAAGTAGAGAGAAAATCAAATATTTGTATATTCAGCTAGAGAGAAAATCAAATATTTGTATATTCAGGTAGTGAGAAAATCAAATATTTGTATATTCAGCTGGTGAGAAAATCAAATATTTGCATATTCAGCTAGAGAGAAAATCAAATATTTGTATAATCAGGTAGTGAGAAAATCAAATATTTGTATATTCAGCAAGTGAGAAAATCAAATATTTGCATATTCAGGTAGTGAGAAAATCAAATATTTGTATATTCAGCAAGTGAGAAAATCAAATATTTGTATATTCAGCAAGTGAGAAAATCAAATATTTGCATATTCAGGTAGTGAGAAAATCAAATATTTGTATATTCAGCAAGTGAGAAAATCAAATATTTGTATATTCAGCTAGAGAGAAAATCAAATATTTGTATATTCAGCAAGTGAGAAAATCAAATATTTGTATATTCAGCTAGAGAGAAAATGAAATATTTGTATATTCAGGTAGTGAGAAAATGAAATATTTGTATATTCAGCCATCACCCAGTAAGCTTTGTTTAGTTTGGCATGCTATAATAGTGAGAGCCCTCACACATCTTATTTACCTTGGTATGCTATAATAGTCAGAACCCTCACACATCTTATTTACCTTGGTATGCTATAATAGTGAGAGCCCTCACACATCTTATTTACCTTGGTATGCTATAATAGTGAGAACCCTCACACATCTTATTTACCTTGGTATGCTATAATAGTGAGAACCCTCACACATCTTATTTACCTTGGTATGCTATAATAGTGAGAACCCTCACACATCTTATTTACCTTGGTATGCTATAATAGTGAGAACCCTCCGACATCTTGTCTTGCTGGCTTGGCCCACCCATCCCAGACTCACCTGTAACAGGTCGAAGTATAATAGTATTAAGTTACAGTGAAAGGGACATTATCAAGAAAAGTACGACTAGTACTAGTACTCTTCCCTGATAGTCTGTTTACAGTTCACAATGAACTTCAAAATTATTAAGTCTCATGAGAAACAATCAGAAGTTTCTAGTTTTCAGCGTTATGGTAAATAAGTACTCCAGAGAAGTGTGGTGTCGCACAAGAAAACTGTAGTGAAACTAGAGTCAAGGATAGAGTCTGTAGTGAAACTAGAGTCAAGGATAGAGTCTGTAGTGAAACTAGAGTCAAGGATAGAGTCTGTAGTGAAACTAGAGTCAAGGATAGAGTCTGTAGTGAAACTAGAGTCAAGGATAGAGTCTGTAGTAAAACTAGAGTCAAGGATAGTGTCTGTAGTGAAACTAGAGTCAAGGATAGAGTCTGTAGTAAAACTAGAGTCAAGGATAGAGTCTGTAGTGAAACTAGAGTCAAGGATAGAGTCTGTAGTAAAACTAGAGTAAGGATAGAGTCTGTAGTGAAACTAGAGTCAAGGATAGAGTCTGTAGTGAAACTAGAGTCAAGGATAGCATTTAGTGAAACTAGAATCAAGGATTAAGTCTGTAGTGAAACTAGAGTAAGGACAGAGTCTGTAGTGAAATTAGAGTAAGGATAGAGTTTGTAGTGAAACTAGAATAAGGATAAAGTCTGTAGTGAAACTAGAGTAAGGATAGAGTCTATAGTGAAACTAGAGTAAGAATAGAGTCTGTAGTGAAACTAGAGTAAGGATTGAGTGTGTAGTGAATTGGTGCAACTGAGAAAAACAAGTAAAAGCACAACATTCTAGAGTTTTAGAGAGAATATAAAACTGATTTTAGGGTAATTAAAGATAGCAGAGAGAGCCATGACAGATTAGAGCTAAGAGCTGAGCCATGATATCAGAGCTATGATAAGAGATGAAGGCAGTGATACTGAGGTTTAGAATGTAGCTCACTTGGAAGAGTTTTGTTGCTTAGCACCATATTTGTGTTATGATCTACAAGGGTTATCAGGCTGTGAGCACCATATTTGTGTTATGATCTACAAGGGTGTTCAGGCTGTGAGTTAGTTGTCAAACATTTACAAGTTTTTCTGGTTTTGTCCTTGTCAGGATAAGAGAGTGCTGTTAATCCAAGGGTTAGGATGTATGAAACAGCCTCTAAGTTTGAGATGTTCCAATTATTGTAAGGATATTATGATGTTTTTGAAATCATCATCATCACGTGCCGTGCCGACTGGCATTGGCTATTATGCTTCTCCAGAGTACACGATCCTTCATGCAGGCCATCATTTCAGTTGGTGATCTCCTCTCACACCATCCCATCAGACTGTCCAGTATCATTTCTCTTGGCCTTCCTCTTGATCTTCTTCCTTCTATTTTTCCTGTTGTTACAATATTTTCAATGCCCCCTCTTCTCATTGCATGTCCTATGAAAGTACATTGTCTCTCTCTTATTTTTTTGACAAGGTTTTTCGTCTCTCCAGCTCTTCTCATACATTCTTCATTAGTTATTTTTGCTGTCCAGGGGATTCGCAACATTCTTCTAATAAAACACATTTCTGCTGCTTCCAATGATTTTTGTGCAGACTTGCCTATTGTCCATGATTCACTTCCATATAACAAGATAGGTTCAATATAGCATTTTAGGACTCGTTTTCTAACATTCATTGATAAAGATGTGTTAGCTAATATGTTTCTCATTCTCTGAAATGCAGTCTTTGCTTGGCCTATTCTGTTACTAATTTCTGTTCTGCATTTCCCATCTGAAGTTATTACTGCTCCAAGGTATTTTAATTTCCGGACCTGCTTTAGAATAGTTCCATTTAATTTAATACTGCATGTTGGTGGATTCTGTTTCTTAGATACAACCATAGTCTGTGTCTTTTTGATGTTCAAAGTAAGGCCTTTCTGTTCACTTTCTTTGGCGATTTTATCCAAGAGATTTTGCAGGTCTTGTTGGTTCTCAGCTATCAGTACTGTGTCGTCAGCATACCGAAGGTTGTTAATATTGTATCCTCCAATTTTTATGCCCGGTTCTGTGATGATTGTTCTTAGAATACTCTCGCTATACAGAGAAAATAGGTCTGGAGGTAGTACACATCCTTGTCGCACCCCTTGTTTAAAGGTTGATATTTTCCAATCCTATTTTCAACTCGAACTGCTGCTTCTTGTTGCCAGTGTAGATGTTTTACAATCCTCAGGTCTTTGCCGTCTATATTGATGTCTTCAAGCATTTTAATAATTTCATTATGTTTCACCTTGTCAAATGCTTTGGTGTAATCAATGAAGCATAAGTAGAGATCTTTCTGTACTTCTAAAGCTCTTTCTGTTAGTGTTCATGAAGCATAAATGGCATTGTGTGTTCCCTTTTCTTCAACAAATCCAACCTGTTCATCTGCTATTTCTATTTTTATCTTTTTCCTTGTTCTTCTTATAATTATTCTCAGAAGTAGCTACGTTATGTGACATGAGAGGCTGATAGTCCTGTGTTGTATTAACCTTTGCACCTGGTTTCTTTGGTAGTGCTATAAACGTGGATTTAATCAGGTGACTGGGAATATAACCACTGTTGTAAATGTCATTCAGTAACTTGGTTATTATTTTTATTCCTGTCTCCTCTAGTGCCTCTATTTCTTCTATTGTTACATTATCGGGCCCAGTCGCTTTTCCTTTCTTCATGTGTTTGATGGGATCTATGATTTCATCTTCAAGTATTGGTGGTCCATCACAGTTTTCAGTATCTGGTGTTAATTCTGGTCTTTCTCCTCCATATAGCTCACCGATATACTCTGTCCACCTGTCCACAATGTCTTCTTTTCCCATTAACATTTTACCTTCTTTTGATTTCAGGCATCCTGTGGTATATTATGTTTTCCTGCCTGTGAGTTCACTAATTCTTTTGTGCATGTTTTTGCTGTCTTTAATATGAGAGTCCTCTATCTGTCTGCACTGTTCATTTAACCACACTTCTTTTGCTGCTCTGCATTTGCGTCTTATTTCTTTATTTATCTTGCTATATTTTTCCTTGTTATTTTTACTCCTCCTCCTCTTGTGCATCAGTCCTGAGATGTCGTCTGTCATCCATTTATTTTTAGAGGCTTCTTTTTTTGGTGGTATTATCTCCTTAACAGTTTGATGGATAGAATCTCTTAACATTTCCCATTGTTCATCTATACTATTTATCTTTGCTATTGCATTGTATCTATTTGTTATAATAACTTTGTATTGTTCTCGCAGTTCTTGGTCATTTTTAAGAAGTTCTGTATTCAGTTTGATGTTTCTCATCATTTTTGGAATGGAATATGTTATTATTCAACTGAAGTTATTCCTGAAATTCTAAGTATGTAAGCTTTCATAGTTTGGCTTAATATGGCTTTTTGTTCCTATATGGTGTTGAGTGATTCTGGCTAGGAAAGTTGTGACTGTTGTGTTTTGTTTTTGTTCCTATATGGTGTTGAGTGATTCTGGCTAGGAAAGATGTGACTGTTGTGTTTTTTTTTTGTTCCTATATGGTGTTGAGTGATTCTGGCTAGGAAAGTTGTGACTGTTGTGTTTTTTTTGGTTCCTATATGGTGTTGAGTGATTCTGGCTAGGAAAGTTGTGACTGTTGTGTTTTTTTTTGTTCCTTTATGGTGTTGAGTGATTCTGGCTAGGAAAGTTGTGACTGTTGTGTTTTTTTTTGTTCCTATATGGTGTTGAGTGATTCTGGCTAGGAAAGATGTGACTGTTGTGTTTTTTTTGGTTCCTATATGGTGTTGAGTGATTCTGGCTAGGAAAGTTGTGACTGTTGTGTTTTTTTTTGGTTCCTATATGGTGTTGAGTGATTCTGGCTAGGAAAGTTGTGACTGTTGTGTTTTTTTTTGTTCCTATATGGTGTTGAGTGATTCTGGCTAGGAAAGTTGTGACTGTTGTGTTTTTTTTTGGTTCCTATATGGTGTTGAGTGATTCTGGCCAGGAAAGTTGTGACTGTTATGTTTCTTGGATTGTGGCTACAGTTTCATCTTCATGAACATCACCCTCCATTCTGGTCAACATTAAAATGCATTTTGGGGCATATATTCTAAAAATAGGAGTTTGTTAACTTGCTCTTGTTCAACTGCCATTGTGTCGGCATTGTAAGACTGTACAGTTTTTACATTGACCAGCTGTGACACAGTATTGTTCCCATGGAGACGTTGTGTGCCTGGGTGTTTTGTTGAGTTTTCTCAGCGTTTAGTAATGGAAACAGGCTGTCTAATTAGATCATAAACTCTGATCACTTAGCATCAACAACAAGAAGAAATTTCTAACAATGAAAATGTAACTCCACAAGAATGGTCGCCATCAGAAGTTCCCTAATATCTGCCTTTTCTATACTTACAGTTGGCACCATGTCCAGCTCTGTTATGTTAAAGCAGGACTATTTATAAACAAACAGTACAACATTTTTCTATTTTGTTCTTAGCTCTGTTCAAATAACACACAATATTTTTCTTATCAGTCAGTCTGGACACACTTTTATCCAGTTTCTGGTGACAAGACTTCCCCTCCCCCCAACAAAAACTTGTCCCTGCAGACAGGTACAGATGTCAGAGTCTAAATGAGTTGTGTGTTCTTGGACTATATGTTCTGTCATCCACTTCAGTCACACTGACAGCATTCATACATGCAGGATATCTTGAGTCAGAAGACATGATAATACTGAACAATAACCAGTCACTAACCACATAAATATGTTGTGAAGAAAGTAAACCGTGACAGGATTGGCCTCATGCTACTCTGACCACAGTAACAAGACAAGGAAAGAAAAATCCATCAATAAAATAACCTACATTCAACAAGCTTTCAGTTATCCAGACATACAGTGAAGATATAACACACATACTTATGTAACAACAGTACTTCAACTATCAATCTTAGTTGGTAACAAAACAATACGAAAGTAAAATATCAGTGTCTTAAACAATTAAGTAGCAACCAGACCAGAGTTTTGAGCAAAAATAGTAATACAGAAGAGAACAATAATAATAGAGAAGAAACAATAATAATAGAGAAAGAACAATAATAATAGAGAAGAGAACAATAATAATGCAGAAGAGAACAATAATAATGCAGAAGAGAACAATAATAATAGAGAAAGAACAATAATAATAGAGAAAGAACAATAATAATAATAAAGAAGAGAACAATAATAATACAAAAGAGAACAATAATAATAAAGAAGAGAACAATAATAATAAAGAAGAGAAGAATAATAAGACAACATGCAAAAGGTAAAAAACCAAAAAACATAGAAATAATGTATGGCTAGGACAGTGCTTGCTAGGACAGAGCTTGTTAGGACAGTGATTGCTAGGATAGTACTTGCTAAGACAGTAATTGCTAGGACAGAGCTTGCTAGGACAGTGATTGCTAGGATAGTACTTGCTAAGACAGTAATTGCTAGGACAGATCTTGCAAGGACAGTACTTGCTAGGACAGAGCTCACTAGGACATTACTTACTAGAATAGAGCTTGCTAAGACAGTACTTGCAAGGACAGTACTTGCTAGGACAGTGCTTGCTATGACAGAACTTGCTAGGACAGTACTTGCTAGGACAGTGTTTGTTAGGAAGTGCTTGGCTAAAACAGTGCATGCTAGGACAGTGCTTGCTAGGACAGTACCTGCTAGGACAGTGTTTGTTAGGAAGTGCTTGGCTAAAACAGTGCTTAACTAGGACAGTGCCTGCTAGGACAGTGCTTGCTAGGACAGAGCTTGCTAGGACAGTGCTTGGCTAGGATAGTGCTTGGCTAGGACAGTGCTTAGCTAGGACAGTGCTTAACTAGGACAGTGCTTGCTAGGACAATGTTTGCTAGGACAAAGCTTAGCTAGGACAGTGCTTAGTTAGGACAAAGCTTAGCTGGGACAGTGCTTATCTAGGACAAAGCTTGATTGGAGACAAAACAAAGATATAACTGCTGAAATGAAACAATCAAATTATGATGGTCTCTTATGGGATGTGTGCACAGAGAGTGGACAACTTCTTCAACAAATACAGCATGACAACATGTTAATTCTACACATAATTTCTTGGCACATTCAGCAAGAGAAAGATAAAAGCTCTAAATATGATATAATTGCACTGTCTTCCTGTTACAGACATATTTACGTATCACATACACACACTGAGTGTATGCTCTTCTTTGTGCCGATTTAAATATGTGAACTAAATACCAGAAACAAACAAAAGCTGTAAAACAACATACCATGATGAGACCACCTGGAACTGTGTCTACTCCGTCTGTCAGCAACTTCTTCGTCTTGTGCGGGCAGATGAAAGGGGCTGTAATCTACTGAAGCTGAGGGCCTAGAAAACACATTTGGTATTAATTTTTTTTAAAAAAACACCTCAAGATGGAAGCAATGTTCTAACAGACACTGTCCAGGTCTGAAACAATCTTTTGTTTTAAAAAAATGACACAGCATTTGGTGTGAAATCATTTTTCCTTGTATCCTCTCATAATTATACATGTGCACTTGTCAGCCTCACCATTTAGATAAGTTGACAAATATTTACAGGGGAGACTACTTGCTGAATATCTCGTTAGATAATGTGTGCAACAATGTAGTTTTGGCTTGAAAGATGATGAGACAAGCTGAATAGAAAATAATGTACTTAACAAATATAACAAAACAAAGTATTCTTTAACATGAATAATGTTTGGCTATAAATATACAAATATGCAAAAAGCTAAGATTATTCAATTCAAATGTGATATCCACCCTCATTTATGCATGTGAAAGCTGGAAAACAACTAAAAGAAATAGATAACAAAACAAATGCTTAAGGAAAATACTTGATATAAAGTGGAATAAATGGCCTCACCGCCGAGTTCTATCAGAAATTCTTTCCCATTCTAGGACCTGTCTTACACAAGGTTTTTACGGAAGCCTTCGACAGAAAAGAATTACCCAACAGCCTCAATCAGTCATACATAACACTCATCAAGAAAAACAACGCAGACACAACCCAAGTAAAGAATTACAGACCTATCTCATTACTCAACGTCGACTACAAAATCCTAGCAAAATCCCTAACTATGAAACTCAAACCCATCATGCACACACTTATAAATGAGGACCAGCAATGTAGTGTCACTGACAGAAACATAAATACGCATTTCCATTTCCTAAGAGATGTTATCCAATACTCTCACGATAAGAATAGCCAGTCAGCAATCTTATCGCTGGACCAGGAGAAGGCTTTCGACAGAGTTTCCCATTCTTTCCTCCAGAAAACCTTGTCCAAATGTAATCTTGGGGACTACATCACAGACTGGATCAAAATTCTATACAACACACCAGAAAGCAGACTTTTAATAAACCACACCCTAAGTGAACCATTCCGGTTAACCAGATCTGTACGTCAGTGTTGCCCACTCTCACCCCTGTTGTATGTGCTAACTCTAGAGCCACTCCTGGAGAAAATCAGACAGGAGACACTAGTCAAAGGAATCTTTATTCCTGGCATGGGAGAGAGAAAATCGTTGGCCTACGCTGACAACACAATCTTCTTCCCCTCCAATATATCCTCTATTCAGAATATTCTAGACATAATTACAGAGTTCGGACAAGGCAGCGGGGCCAAAATAAACATTCAAAAATCACACATAATGGGTTTAGGCAAATGGGTAAACAAAACAGACTTCCCATTCACATTAATTCAGGTCAACAAAATCAAACTATACGGAATTATATTTACAGCTATGCCTTCCAATAACACCAACGCAAGATGGCAAAATATCATTGGAAAAATAAAAAACCGACTGGAACTATACAAATATAAAACTACCACCATATTCGGCAGAAGTGTCGCAGTCAACACCTGCGTCATACCACAGCTCATATACATCACAAATATCTTTCCCTTGCCTAGACAGTCACTTAGGGAAGTCAATTCCATGATTAGCGACTTTATTTTCCGACACACAGTACACAGCATTCAACGGAAAACCTTGATGCAAGATAAGAACAGAGGAGGCATCTCCCTACAAGACATATCAACAAAGATCCAGGCACTCAGAATTAAATATGTGGGACAAATCATCCAACAGCCACACAAACATACACTAGCCCACTACTACGTAGGGCTAAGGCTAATCAAACTTTGTGAATTAAACAATGCATATCCCCATCACTTTGGCACTATACCGCTCTTCTACAGACAATGCATACAAAGTGTCACTGGACATGAACATTTAATACACATGAAAACATCAGGTATATACAAATATCTGGTCAGAAAACAGGAGCCACCATTACAGGACAGAATAAAGAGAGGATACAAATACTTCATTACTGACTACACACAACCATTTCAAAACCTACACCAGAAAGGAATCACGCCAAGTGCACGAGAGATAACATACAGACTATTGTTCAACATAACACCGACCACACAAGGAGTCGCCCGCAGATCCAACAGACTGATCAGATGTAGACTATGTAGAACAAAAACACAGGAAACAGAAGAGCACATCTTCTTTGAGTGCAAAACTGTTTCTTTAGCTTTTAAACTGTTGACTCACGAGATAACAACAAAAACAACACAGACAGTAGACATGTATAGAGCAGTCATGTTGAACACCATCCCTCGAACAGTAGCAGACAGCCATAAACAGTCCATCATAATCCTTGCGGAATTCAGATCTCTTATCTGGTCATGTCGGAATAAGGCCATGTTTGATAACAAAGTTTTTACGCCAGAAATTTTTCTGTCTATCTTCCAAAACAAATTGTTACGGCTTTCTGCTAGTTTTTAACACCTATGTGGAATATTGAAGTCCTTTTTTGTTTTTGTGTGTGTATGTGTGGTTTGACAACGACGCAGTTTTAGTTTCACAACATTGATTATTCTATAACCCTGTTTGTATATAACTATGCACTCAGGTGTACCTATCATCCAAATCACTATCATCTCATGTTTTGTTAAAGCCCACCATTTCATTATTTCACTTCACGGGCAATCATCCTCACCTCACGTTATTTGCACACGATTTGTATTTGTAACTATCAGACAAATAAACTTCATAAAAAAAAAAAAAAGTGGAATAAATTCAAGAACAACGCAGAGATAAGGCAGATGAATGAACAACAGCCTGTCTCATGTGTGATCAGAAAACAAAGATGGACTTGTATTGGTCATGTTATTAGAAGAAACAGTCAAAGAATCCCACAACAAGCTATCAAGTGGAACACAACAGACTAAAAAAAAAAAAAGGTCAACCACATGAAACTCTAAAGAGGACATTGTTAAGAGAGGCCAAATTAGTAAGCATAAAATCTCTACATAAGGTAGAAAGGCTCGCTGAGAACAGGACAACTTGGCAAATTACCATGCGAGCCCTATGTGATGTTTAATGACATGAGAAGGATGTAAGACGTAAGGTAAATATAGAAACATACACAAAGTCACTGTAGTAAAGATGTAATAATAAAATGTTCAAACTGTTTTAAAAGTATTCCTTCAGTACTGTCATGTGCTAAAGAGCTATCATTTCTGAACATAGGGACAAGTCCCATAACTGCTCTATTCTTCCCCTCTGTAAGATGATCTCAAGATGCTGCAAATGATCTTTAGCATTGTCCACAACCATAACAAATGGGACCTTCAGATAAACTGAATGTAAAGGTAAGGTAAGTTAAGGCATATTAGATAAACTGAATGTAAAGCATCCAAAACAGTGGTTTATTTGAACTTTAAATGAGAAATAATGATGTTAACAAATATAAAATGGGAAATAATGGCACAAACAAATACAAATTGGGAAATAATGGTGCTAACAAATATAAAAAGACAACGTTCCTTGGCAATGTATGAAATATGTCAACGAATACATTTAAAAAATAGTTTTGATGGCTCTCAAACACTGAATGTCAGGTAATACACAGCAGATCATCACATCACTGACCTTGCCCTTGAAGCTATCATCAAATCACTGACCTTGCCCTTGAAGCTATCCACTGGAGCTCTAAAGTTTCATCATCCTTGTTCTCTCCCTTTCCTGTTGGCTTTTTCTGTTTCCAGGTCCAGTAGTAGGCCAGTGCCCCTATAACTACACACAGCACTAAGAACAGGGACACACCCAGCCCCATTCCTAGCTTGAACTCAGTCTTACCTGACAAAACAAACACTCTAGGTTATGCTACAAAACTGAGGACATAAAGCAGTCTTACAGACAGAGGACATAATGCAGGCTTACAAGTTGAGGATATAATGCAGGCTTACAAGTTGAGGATATAATACAAGGTTTACAAGTTGAGGATATAAATGCAGGCTTATAGGTTGAGGATATAGTGCAGGCTTATAGGTTGAGGATATAGTGCAGGCTTATAGACTGAGGATATATTGCAGGCTTATAGCTTGAGAATATAATGCAGGCTTATAGGTTGAGGATACAATGCAGGCTATAGGTTGAGGATATAATGCAGGCTATAACTTGAGGAAGGAACATTCACATAAACACTGGGGAGGGCTGGGGGTGAATGGGAAACCAGACTAAGATATACTAAAGTATAAGAATGTAGGAAAGTTAACAAGATAAATGATATATACTTTGAGAGAAAACAAGAGAGGTTGAGATGGACTGATCATGTACAAACTTTGAGAGAAAACGAGAGAGGTTGAGATGGACTGATCATGTACAAAGTTAAAACTAAACAAATATACAATAATGAAACAGGAGAAACAAATCAAGCAAATTAATGAATATTTCTTTTAAAAATTATTCACTATTTAAGTGTTTCACAACAACCAAATATAGGTAATGCAAAACAAAAAAGTAAAATAATGGAATAAAGATATAGATAAACTGTACTTCACTGTGCTTGAAATACAAACACACGTGAAAGGAAAAAACACATTTTTTATCAATGACTAGCTTTCACAAGTGAAAAAAAGGAAGTGAAATAATACATACTTTAAGTGAAATAATACATACTTTAGTGAAATATGAAATAATACATACTTTAGTGAAATAACACATACTTTAAGTGAAATAATGCATACTTTAAGTGAAATACTTTGAGTGAAATAATATATACTTTAGTGAAATAACACATACTTTAAGTGAAATAATGCATACTTTAAGTGAAATAATACATACTTTTCTCTTTAATTGGTCTGAAACAACAACAAAATAATTGTGTTAATCTGTGTTCACAGATTTGTCAATTATTTAGATTATACATTGTCATTAATTTTTTTCTGAAAGGTCAAATGTCATTTTACACAGAATTCACACTGATAATTTTCACTTCAAACATCTGATTGTTTTTTGTCTGTATCATGTTTCAACATGAGCTACAATTAATTATCAACACAAAAAATATATTAAATCACCGCACTGTGGACAAGCTCATAAGTGTTTCGGTCTCTTCTTGTGAAGAATGATCTCAGCATGGGTGCACATACCCTGTAGCACCAGCAAGATTCTTAATGAATGAAAGTGGTTTAGTAGCAGCATCATTATCAATTTGAATATCCCCTCTCTAGATATTAACATCCACAAAATAGTTTTCTTACATGAAAAATGTCATTATAAACTAGATATTAGCATCTACAAAACAGTCTTCTTACATGAGAAGTGTCATTATAAACTAGATATTAGCATCTACAAAACAGTCTTCTTACATGAGAAGTGTCATTATAAACTAGATATTAGCATCTACAAAACAGTCTTCTTACATGAGAAGTGTCATATAAACTAGATATTAGCATCTACAAAACAGTCTTCTTACATGAGAAGTGTCATTATAAACTAGATATTAGCATCTACAAAACAGTCTTCTTACATGAGAAGTGTCACTATAAACTAGATATTAGCATCTACAAAACAGTCTTCTTACATGAGAAGTGTCATTATAAACTAGATATTAGCATCTACAAAACAGTCTTCTTACATGAGAAGTGTCATTATAAACTAGATATTAGCATCTACAAAACAGTCTTCTTACATGAGAAGTGTCATTATAAACTAGATATTAGCATCTACAAAACAGTCTTCTTACATGAGAAGTGTCATTATAAACTAGATATTAGCATCCACAAAACAGTCTTCTTACATGAGAAGTGTCATTATAAACTAGATATTAGCATCCACAAAACAGTCTTCTTACATGAGAAGTGTCATTATAAACTAGATATTAGCATCTACAAAACAGTCTTCTTACATGAGAAGTGTCATTATAAACTAGATATTAGCATCCACAAAACAGTCTTCTTACATGAGAAGTGTCATTATAAACTAGATATTAGCATCCACAAAACAGTCTTCTTACATGAGAAGTGTCATTATAAACTAGATATTAGCATCTACAAAACAGTCTTCTTACATGAGAAGTGTCATTATAAACTAGATATTAGCATCCACAAAACAGTCTTCTTACATGAGAAGTGTCATTATAACTAGATATTAGCATCCACAAAACAGTCTTCTTACATGAGAAGTGTCATTATAAAGATGCTTCATTTCCTGTAACTGATATAGTGTCCAGGAGAAATAATAAAGGCAGATAGAGGTGTATGATGCAGTTTTATAAGGTGGCAGAGGGTGTGAGTAAGTGAGAAAAAACGTTTTTTCTTACTTTACTCACACCCTCTGCCACCTTATAAAACTACACCATACACCTCTATCTACCTTTATTATTTGAACTAGTTTTACTGCAGTCGCCATCCATTTTATTTAGGAGAAATCAAGTCACTTCTTAGAATCCATCATGATATACTGTCCAAGAGATATCAAGTCATTTCTTAGAACCCATCATGATATACTGTCCAAGAGATATCAAGTCATTTCTTAGAACCCTTCATGATATACTGCCCAAGAGATATCAAGTCATTTCTTAGAACCCTTCATGATATACTGTCCAGGAGAAATCATTTCTTAGAACCCATCATGATATACTGTCCAAGAGAAATCAAGTCATTTCTTAGAACCCATCATGATATACTGTTCAGGATCTCTCAACAAACTATGAAGCAATGTAATGGATTTGTTTACAAAATGAATTACTATCTAACAGATCATGAAATACAGCCCATGATCTATCAATAAATCATGAAATATAGCCCATGACCTATCAACAAATCATGAAATACAGCCCATGATCTATCAACAAATCATGAAATATAGCCAATAATCTATCAATAAATCATGAAATACTGTTTAGGATCTCTAAACAAAATGTGAAATAATGTTAAGGATTTCTCTAAACAAATAAGAGAAGACAATGAGAGAAGTTGAAAAAAACTTACCTGCAGACTGCAACATTATCTTTCTCCTCACAAATCGTCTCTGTGTCACAAAGCTCAAACTTATTCATCCTGTCACATATGCTCTCGCTGGATTTAACTGTGTGACAATTCAGCAAAGTACACTTTTACACTAGTCAGCTTAACAATGTGTCGGAAGCCAAAATGCAGAATACAAAATCTCCTCATACACAACAAACAGGTAGAATTTACAAAGTGTGTCTGTGAAGTGCTGTATAACAGTATTCCCTACTGTTCCTTTCAGTCTTACAACCAACATGTCACATCTGACATCATTTCATGTGAATAACTTGCAATGATATTCTGCTCTGATGCTGTAGTGACAACTACACTGGCTTTTAAACGGAACTGCATGAACTAGCTTGTGCCCAAGCAAAGGTTCAGACTTAGAAGGCATTACTTTGCTTGCATGTGTACCTGCACATTGCAAACTTCTAAAGTACTGAATATTTTCTCTCTTTGTATATTACATTTTGTATATGCAAGTCATGATACTGACAACATGACACTTTCATGTGCCAAAGGTCTTGATACACAGACCTAACACTGTATCCCCAGCATGCCTTAGTGCCATGAAAACTGGAGTTTTACCTTTATCTGTATTATCTACACAAGACAAACATCTAAAGTACAGAAGATTTTACACAGTTTGTATGTGTACATGACAAACATCTAAAGTACAGAAGATTTTATGCAATATGTATGTGTACATAAACATCTAAAATACAGAAGTTTCACACTGTTTGTATGTATATGCACATGACAAACATCTAAACCCATGATGTTTATGTTTATCTAAATCCCATATTTGTTCTCAGTATGAAAGATTTCCAACTAATAATATACACATGTAACACATTATGATGCTTATTTAGCCATTTTGGAATAGAGAGAGTTGTCAAATTTCCAACATCAGAGAAAAGAAAAGTAAAAATGAGTTGAATGATAGTATAATCTGTTATAAGTCATTTTAAGACCTTCAGGATCACATAAAATACTGGTTCTAAGGACTGCAAACGCGCCACAAACAGCCTCTGGCAGTCAAGTCCAGCTCCTGGCCTTCCCGTGGCAGAACTGTTTAAACTGACAGGAGAAGGGGCGAGGGCGAATATCTAGCGCCTGAAAACCAGTTACTTAGGGTAAATGAGTGGCACGTTTGGTAGCTCATCTGCCGCTGTTGGCGAGATCTTCAGCTGCCGTGCGTGGAGCGGTGCTCCTCCCGGCCAATGAAGAAATTTGCAAATGAGGTTGCCGCGCAGCATCACTGCGGAAAAGGTGGTAGAAAGGATAAAGCGAAGCAAACAGTCAAATCACGGCACCTCTGGTATGGAGGTCGGCCACGTCCTGAGTGCAGTCATATCGGGTGAAATGCATGAACCGGCTTGTCCCAGAGGTTAAGACACTGCTGGCGAGACTCTTCAAATGCCGCGCGTGGAGTGAAGCTCCTCCCGATTAAGGAAGTAAATGCGGAAAAGAAATAAAGGTAGCTGTGCGGCGCCGATGGGAAAAGGTGGTGGAAAGTGAAGTTTAACCGGTATGTCCAGTAGTATCGCTACGAGACCTATACCACGGCACCTCTGCTCTAGAGGCCGCCCACGTCCGAAATACACCTACACTGGTGAAATATGCCTAAACCGGCACACACCAGGGGTGGAACTCGATGGCTAGACATGTCATGCCACCTCCGCTCTAGAGATCGGTAACACCTGATAAACACCCATACTGGTGAATTTTGCCTAAACCGGCTCATACCAGGGGTGAATCTTGAAGGCTATGCATGTCACAGTACCTCTGCCCTAGAGGTCGGTCCCGTCCCAAACACGCCCATACTGGGAAATGCCTAAACCGGCTCAACCCAGGGGTAGAAGTCACTAGTGGCGAGGATTCGTCCTCCTGGACAAAAGCTCCATCCTGGTCACAACTAGGAAGGGTAGCGGCCACGACTGCAAAATGCTGAAGTCGGAGACACTGGACCAGGGAAGTCTAGATAGTCAACCACCTCTCACCTGGCGGGGATGTTTGCGTATCCTAATCATGCTGAGGTTTTCCGGTGAGAAAATCCAACCCTGGACTGGATGGGCAACCATCTCTCACCCGGCGGTGATACATGGGTATCTCAAAACACGTCGAGGTTTTCCGGTGAGAAAGTCCAACTCTGGCCTGGGTGGGCTACCGCCTCTCACCCAGCGGGGATGCACTGATATCCTAAACACGTCGAGGTCTTCCGGTGAGAAAGTCCAACCCTAGACTAAACTGGTGCAATGAAAACCACGGTGTCACGCAATACCGCTTCCGAGACCCACCAAGAGTACAGGCTAAAGCACTGTGATACTCTGAACCCCTTGTGGTCCTTTCGTGGATCTCGTGTGGTCTATTTTGGAACACACAGGGGACCACGGGACCTAACGAGGACCACAGGCGTGAATTCAGTAGGTTCACAGTGCGGTTTTTGGTGGTAGAAGTGAACGAAGAAGAAGAAGAAAACATAAAATACTAAGTCAGACAACCTTTATAAACAGCACAACAGACTGACTGACAACCTTCATAAACAGCACAACAGACTGACAGACAACCTTCTTAAACAACATAACATACAGACTGATAACCTTCCTAAACAACATAACAGACAGACTGACAACCTTCATAAACAACATAATAAACAGACTGACAGCCTTCATAAACAGCACACTAGACTGACTGACAACCTTCATAAACAACATACTAAACAGACTGACAACTTTCATAAACAACACAACAGACTGACTGACAACCGTCATAAACAGCACAATAGACAGAATGACAACCTTCATAAACAACATAATAGACAGAATGACAACCTTCATAAACAACATAATAGATAGAATGACAACCTTCATAAACATCATAATAGACAAACTGACAACCTTCATAAACAACATAATAGACAGACTGACAACCTTCATAAACAACATAATAGACAGACTGACAACCTCCATAAACATAATAATAAACAGACTGACAACCTTCGTAAACATCATAATAGACAAACTGACAACCTTCATAAACAACATAATAGACAGACTGACAACCTTCATAAACAACATAATAGACAGACTGACAACCTCCATAAACATCATAATAAACAGACTGACAACCTTCGTAAACATCATAATAGACAAACTGACAACCTTCATAAACAACATAATAGACAGACTGACAACCTTCATAAACAACATAATAGACAGACTGACAACCTTCATAAACAACATAACAGACTGACTGATAACTTTCCTAAACAACATAATAGACTGACTGCCACTGGATCTGACCATCATCAGATGGAACCACATACATACATACACACACATATGTAATTCAACTTACATGTAGTGCCAGCAACATCAGCAGAAATAATGGGAGCCGTCTTATTGTTTATTTCAAATCCACCACGAACCATTATTCCTGAAACAGCAGAAGCAACAAGCTTCTTGGAACTACTGACATCTGCAGTGGGGAAGGTCACGGTGAGGTTAACGTTAAGGCTACCTTTGCTGGAAAAAAAAGGAGAAAAAGAAAAAAAAAAACTAGGAGTAACTATGATATGTGATGATGTGCGTAATTACAATCTTTCCAACACATACAGTCTTTCACTCACATGCTTAATTCTAATGAAGTGAATGCCAGTCCTTTCTGTCATTAAAAAATATAATCTCAGCTGAGATTGGATATATCTGTATAGTTATTTGTGTACAAAAGTTTATGGAATAAATGAGCAAACAAATGTGATTATTTCAATGACTAGAATACATCATCAGTAAGATTGAAGCATCATCTAGTGAAGATCATCTCATTATCTTATTGTTCTCTACAAGTCTAACATTTAACTCTCAGTGTACAGCAACAGACACCACCAGCTCTATGATGATTAAAGTTCTCACAGATGTTACAGATCAACAAATTCCAGACCAAACCAAAATAAATTGTCATCAAAATTCTCTGGATGTATTATGACACGACAGAAAGGTTCAGAAGCTGATATCACCATCATCATCATCAGGTGCCGTGCTGACTAGCGTTTGCTATTATGCTTCTGCAGAGTACATGATCCTTCATGCAGGCCATCAGCTCAGTTGGTGATCTCCTCTCACACTATCCCGTCAGACTTCCAGTATCATTTCTCTTGGTCTTCCTCTTGATCTTCTTCCTTCTATTTTTCCTGTTGTTATAATATTTTCAATGCCCCCTCTTCTCATTGCATGTTCTATGAAAGTACATTGTCTCTATCTTATCTTTCTGACAAGGTTTTTTGTCTCTCCAGCTCTTCTCCTACATTCTTCATTAGTTATTTTTGTTGTCCAGGGGATTCGCAACATTCTTCTAATAAAACACATTTCTGCTGCTTCCAATGATTTTTGTGCAGACTTGCCTATTGTCCATGATTCACTTCCATATAACAAGACAGGTTCAATATAGCATTTTAAGACTCGTTTTCTAACATTCATTGATAAAGATGTGTTGCATAATATGTTTCTCATTCTCTGAAATGCAGTCTTTGCTTGGCCTATTCTTTTCCTAATTTCTGTTCTGCATTTCCCATCTGAAGTTATTACTGCTCCAAGGTATTTGAATTTCTGCACCTGCTTTAGAATAGTTCCGTTTAATTTTTTACTGCATGTTGGTGGATTCTGTTTCTTAGATATAACCATAGTCTCTGTCTTTTGATGTTCAAAGTAAGGCCTTTCTGTTCACTTTCTGTGGCGACTTTATCCAAGAGATTTTGCAGGTCTTGTTGATTCTCAGCTATTAGTACTGTGTCGTCAGCATACTGAAGGTTGTTTATATTGTATCCTCCAATTGTATGCCTGGTTCTGTGATGATTGTTCTTAGAATATTCTCGCTGTATAGAGAAAATAGGTCTGGAGATAGTACACATCCTTGTCACAGCCCTTGTTTTATAGGTTGATATTTTTCAGTTCCATTTTCAACTTGAATTGCTGCTTCTTGCGCCAGTATATATGTTTTACAATCATCAGGTCCTTGCCATCTATATTGATGTCTTCAAGCATTTTAATAATTTCATTATGTTTCACCTTGTCGAATGCCTTGGTGTAATCAATGAAACATAAGTAGAGATCTTTCTGTACTTCTAAAGCTCTTTCTGTTAGTGTTCGTAAAGCATAAATGGCATTGTGTTCCCTTTCCTTCAACAAATCCAAACTGTTCATCTGCTATTTCCATTTTTATCTTTTTCCTTGTTCTTCTCATAATGATTCTCAAGAGTAGCTTTGTTATGTGACATGAGAGGTTGATAGTCTGGTGGTCATCACATTCCTTTGCACCTGGTTTAGAAACTGATAGTCATTGAAAAACTCAAATAAGTAACAGATGGAGTCTGAGAGAAAATATCTCAACAAGCTGAAAAGTGCAACAAAAAAAGAAAAAATCAAATAGATCTGATATAATCCAGTGTAGATGTAGTAAATTAATTGAATGGGTAAAAATACGTAGCATGATTGTAGAAAACACCTGGTTTAAGCAACATCCCCAAAAACTGGCAACATGGTGCAGCCCAAACAAAAAGACTTTTAACCAGACAGACTATGTGTTAATCAACAAACGATTCCGGAATGCATTACTGACTACAAAAATCATGTCAAGAGCTGACTGCAATAGTGACCATGACCCACTCTGTGGAAACATTAGTATAAAGCTAAAGAAAGCATGCAGAGAAGTGAGAAACATCAAACTGAATACAGAACTCAATTCCTTAAAATTTACAGAGAACTGTGAGACCAATAGAGTTATTATAAGAAATAGATACAATGCAATAGCAAAGATAAATAGTATAGATGAACAATGGGCAATTTAAGAGATTCTATCCACCAAACTGTTACGGAGATAATATCATGGAAAAAAGAAGCCCCCAAGAATAAATGGATGGCAGACAACATCTTCTTGGGACTGATGGACAAGAGAAGGGGTAGTAAAAATAGCCAAGAAAAATATAGCAAAATAAATAACGAAATAAGATGCAAATGCAGAGAAGCAAAGGAAGTATGGTTAAATGAACAGTGCAGACAGATAGAGGACTCCCATAATAAAGACAGCAAAAACATGCACAAATGAATTAGTGAACTCACAGGCAGGAAAACAAAATACACCACAGGATGCCTGAAATCAAAAGAAGGTAAAATGTTAATGGGAAAAGAAGACATTGTGTACAGGTGGACAGAGTACATCTGTGAGGTATATGGAAGAGAAAGACCAGAATTAACACCAGATACTGAAAACTGTGATGGACCATCAATACTTGAAGATGAAATCATAGATGCCATAAAACACATGAAGATAGGAAAAGTGACTGGACTGATAATATAACAATAGAAGAAATAGAGGCACTTGAGGTGATAAGAATAGAAATAATAACCAAGTTATTGAATGACATTTACAACAGTGGTTATATTCCCAGTGACCTGCTTAAATCAACGTTTATAGCACTACCAAAGAAACCAGGTGCAAAGGAATGTGATGACCACCAGACTATCAGCCTCTCATGTCACATAACAAAGCTACTCCTGAGAATCATTATGAGAAGAACAAGGAAAAAGATAAAAATAGAAATAGCAAATGAGCAGTTTGGATTTGTTGAAGGAAAGGGAACACACAATGCCATTTATACTTTACAAACACTAACAGAAAGAGCTTTAGAAGTACAGAAAGATCTCTACTTATGCTTCATTGATTACACCAAGGCATTCGACAAAGTGAAACATAATGAAATTATTAAAATTTTTGAAAACATCAATATAGATGGCAAATACCTGATGATTGTAAAACATCTATACTGGCAGCAAGAAGCAGCAATTCAAGTTGAAAATAGAACTGGAAAATATCAGCCTATAAAAAAAGGGGTGCGACAAGGATGTGTACTATCTCCAGACCTTTTTTCTCTGTACAGCGAGAATATTCTAAGAATGATCATTACAGAACCAGGTATATCAGTTGGAGGATACAATATTAACAACCTTTGGTATGCTGACGACACAGTACTGATAGCTGAGAACCAACAAGACCTGCAAAATCTCTTGGACAAAGACGCTAAAGGAAGTGAACAGAAACTCCTTACGTTGAACATCAAAAAGACAGAGACTATGGTTATATCTAAGAAACAGAATCCACCAACATACAGTATAAAATTAAACGGAACTATTCTAAAGCAGGTGCAGAAATTCAAATACCTTGGAGCAGTAATAACTTCAGATGGGAAATGCAGAACAGAAATTAGGAAAAGAATAGGCCAAGCAAAGACTGCATTTCAGGGAATGAGAAATATATTATACAACACATCCTTATCAATGAATGTTAGAAGATGAGTCCTAAAATTATATGTTTAACCTATCTTATTGTATGAAAATGAATCATGGACAACAGGCAGGTATGCACAAAAATCATTGGAAGCAGCAGAAATGTGTTTTATTAGAAGAATGTTGCGAATCCCCTGGACAACAAAAATAACTAATGAAGAATGTATGAGAAGAGCTGGAGAGACAAAAAATTGTGTCAAATAAAAAGACTGAGACAATGTACTTTCATAGGACAGGCAATGAGAAGAGGGGGCATTGAAAATATTATAACAACAGGAAAAATAGAGGGAAGAAGAGCCAGGGGAAGACCAAGAGAAATGATACTGGACAGTCTGACGGGATGGTGTGAGAGGAGATCACCAACTGAGCTGATGGCCTGCATGAAGGATCATGTACTCTGGAGAAGCATAATAGTCAACGCCAGTTAGCATGGCACCTGATGATGATGATGATGATGATGATGATGATGATGATCTAGAGTAAGCTCAAGTGTTAGAAAAATAAAATACAGCTTTATGCATGTTATAATAGAACTACCTGTGCAGACAGAACCCACTGTTGGATCAGTCTTGTGACTAAATAATCTTACCTCAGTTGTGTGACAGTCACAATGACCTTAACCTTCATTTCCACTGTCAACTTGAGCTCGATCTGTTGTTCAAGAAATGTAGTAACTATTTCAGAATATGGAACACTGAAATCTTCTGGGTCTATCACTAAAGTTTGCTGGAAGGGTTACAGACATAATGAGGTCATGTACCATGAGAACAGAGATGTATATCCTGTAGATGTCTTGGTGTGTTTGCTCTTAGTTGATTTTCCCAGATTTAAGCTGCTTATTTCATTAGACTTTCTTACAATCCCATTATCACTGTACAGCAAAAAATAAATACCTCTTGTTATATTTGCTCTTTGAGTTCCTTGTATTCTTTTATCATGGGTGTATGAAAAGTACTGCCTTGGGTGAATGTACAACTAGTGACTAATATTTGCCAAACAAACAAACAAACAAACAAACAAACAAACAAACAAACAAGTAATCAGAGAATGTGAAGATGCACAAAACAATAAGCTAATCATGTCATATCCCAGAACTAGCACAGAGAATTATTATGAGAAGATTAGGACATCTTATCTTTCATTACAGTGCTGAATCAGGGGATGTCTGCTGAAATGAAAGATGAGTCTCCTTTGTTGACTTATCAAAGCTACAGAAACAAGTACTGCACTGCTGTGTCGTAAGATCTGGTCTCTTCATGTTTGTCTTACAGCTTGTCCCTCATCTCCTACTTCAGTGACAGAGTTCTTCTCTGTTCAACATGGTCTTTATTAGTTCTTCTTTGTTCATTATTGTCTTTATTAGTTCTTCTCTGTTCAACATGGTCTTTATTAGTTCTTCTCTGTTCATCATGGTCTTTATTAGTTCTTCTCTGTTCATTATTGTCTTTATTAGTTCTTCTCTGTTCAACATGGTCTTTATTAGTTCTTCTCTGTTCATCATGGTCTTTATTAGTTCTTCTCTGTTCATTATTGTCTTTATTAGTTCTTCTCTGTTCAACATGGTCTTTATTAGTTCTTCTCTGTTCATCATGGTCTTTATTAGTTTTTCTCTGTTCATCATGGTCTTTATTAGTTTTTCTCTGTTCAACATGATCTTTATTAGTTTTTCTCTGCTCATCATGGTCTTTATTAGTTTTTCTCTGTTCAACATGATCTTTATTAGTTCTTCTCTGTTCATCATGGTCTTTATTAGTTTTTCTCTGTTCAACATGATCTTTATTAGTTTTTCTCTGTTCATCATGGTCTTTATTAGTTTTTCTCTGTTCAACATGGCTTTCTCAGTACTTGTAGTTAACTGAAAAATCTCTTGAAACTACTTGAAACCAAAGTCAAGCTTGCCTCAAACAATGGTTAAAATGAAACACATCTAGCACTAAAATCTACAATTTTGCTGTAAAACTTTTGTAGATTAATTCTAGTTTTTAATTTTGTACATATTCTTTCCACCTTCCAAGGCAAAAATTAAAATGATGTACGTAGAACTTGTCCAGGTGGTCACATCAATAGTTGTGTACACAAATAACATAAACCAATTGTAAATATCTCAGATAAACACAAGATGATGATAATGATGAAAAAAAAGAAGTTGTAAAGCTATACTACTCTCTAATCTCCCTAGTGCAGTTTTCTCTTTGTTTCTAAGCTGAACACTATACAGAACAAAATAAATACCTCTTGTTGTACTTGCTCTTTGAGTTTCTTGTATTCTTCGCTATCTTTGTTGGTCAAGTTTATAGTTACATCAAAGTCCAGCGTTACTTGTGTGAAAACAGTTGTCTTTTCTGGAGTATCACAATAAATAAGGAAGTTACTTTTTCCTATAAAACACAGTGAACAATACAACCACATAAAACTTCTATCTCAGAGAACACTTTCCTGTCTAAGCCATTACTCTTATATATCCTTTCTTCACATCTTACTAATCTTTGATAAATGTGTTTGATTCCCAAACAAATGGAACAAATTTTCACATATAATAGTACCAGTTTTGTGAAATCTTTCATGTAATACTCATATGAATATTACATTTTCTAATACATATAACCAAACACAGCCACGACACTGCACAATCAAATTTTGATCAACTTTTCACGATACAGATGAGATGTAGAACTAATGATGATCAAGTTATATTAATATACAAGGTATGTTAAGCCAGAAATCAGAACACTGGACTTGTCAGGTCAGTCAGTCAGTCAGTCAGTCATTTGCATGCCCTTGCAGAACTCTGCCTCCCTAACAGCTCTCCTGTAGGCCTATCAGTTGTAAGCAAGATGCCCTGTTGGTGTGGTGATGTGACCATTCACAGATCATCAACGATGTCTTGTAGCCTTGGTCCTCCTCTCTTTCTTTTTCCCATTATGTACCCTTCCATGACGGTCTTCTCTAGATTATTGTGACGTTTAATGTTACCAAAATATTTAAGTTTTCTCTGTTTAATCTTCCTCCTTACTAGTCAATCTTCTTCAATATTAAGTTCTTGTAGTACGGATATATTTGTTCTTTTTTGTGTCCATGATATTTGAAAGACTCTTCTGTAGCATTTACATTCAAAGGCATTTATGTGTTTCTCAACTGTTTTGTTAAGTGTCCAGGCAAATGTTGCAAAGGAAAAGATGCATGCCCTTAAAACAACTTATTTTTGTAGATCTGTCTGTTCCACTCCACACCTTATTTAGTTATTTTATTTTTTGAAGAGCAATAGATGTCCTCCTTTTAATATCCTTCATTGTATCACCACTTTTAGTTAGTAATGATCCAAGATATTCAAAACTTTTCACCTCTTCCAATTTTTGCTCATTGATATATATTTCAGCTGCCTTATTTGTTTTGTCAGTTGTCATCTTGGACCATATTGATTTCTCTTTCTATTTTCTTTTGAAGTCTGCCCATTATGATTTTAATAGAATTTTCCTGGCATGACTAATCAGGGCAATGGTTCCATAGTTTGTACATAATTTCAAGTTACTTGTCAGGTACACAAGGATAATGCTTTCAACTTTCTCTTTTGTTATTGTCTTTCCAAACTGGATTTGTGTTGTTTTTTTACACTGTAGCTCTATATTGCTGTCACTACAATTAGCCCCAGACCATGCTGGTGGCTCATACATCCCTGCCTCTTGCCTGTCTCTATGATAATCTCGGATATTTCACAAGATGTGACAGCAAACTTGTACTGATAGTTGAAACTCACACACAAGATGTGACAGCACACTTGTACTGATAGTTGAAACTCACACACAAGATGTGACAGCACACTTGTACTGATAGTTGAAACTCACACACAAGATGTGATAGCAAACTTGTACTGATAGTTGAAACTCACACACAAGATGTGATAGCAAACTTGTACTGATAGTTGAAACTCACACACAAGATGTGATAGCAAACTTGTACTGATAGTTGAAACTCACACACAAGATGTGATAGCAAACTTGTACTGATAGTTGAAACTCACACACAAGATGTGATAGCAAACTTGTACTGATAGTTGAAACTCACACACAAGATGGACACAGTGAGAACATATGGTATATACTGAAAGCATATTTTATATTTTATACTTCTAAAACCAAATACAAATGTGTTAAGAAGGCTTGCTTTGTCCAGCCAGGTTTACATACACACAGATGCTGCTAATGGTTGTATCGCACAGACAATCAAATGAGCAAAAGGAAACATATTTCTTGCTCTCCTCCTCCATGCTGACACTGGCCATGTGACAGTTTACTGACTGGAGTAGGGTGAGCCAGTCATTCTTCATTCATTCCTTTGCATGTCCCTTGCGGAACTTTGCCTCCCAAACAGCACTCCTGTAGGCCTCTCGGTTGTGAGCAAGATGGCCTGCTGCTGCTGCATCCATTTCCAGATCATCAACGATGTCTTGCAGCCATCTTCGTTTCGGTCTTCCTCTTTTTCTTTTTCCCATTATGTATCCTTCCAATACGGTCTTCTCTAAATTATCATGACGTTTAATGTGTCCAAAATATTTAAGTTTTCTCTCTTTAATCCTCTTTACTAGCCAGCCTTCTTCAATATTAAGCTCTTGTAGTATAGATATATTTGTTCTTTTTTTGTGTCCACGATATTTGGAGAACTCTTCTATAGCATTTACATTCAAAGGCATTTATGTGCTTCTCAGCTGTTTTGTTAAGTGTCCAGGTCTCACAGGCATATGTTGCGATGGGAAAGATGCATGCCCTTAAAAATCTTATTTTTGTGGTTCTGTCTGCTCCTCTCCACAGATTCTTCATTTGTTTTACTTTCTGAAGAGCATAGATGTCCTCCTTTTAATTTCCCTCATTGTATCTCCATTATTAGTTAGTAGTGATCCAAGATATTCAAAACTCTCCACTTCTTCCAGTTTTTCCTCATTGATACATATTTCAGTTGCCTTGTTTGTTTTGTCAGTTGTCATCACTTTAGTTTTCTTTGCATTAAGATAGAGGTTCTGCTCTTCGCTGTTCTTGCGGACTGACATAATTAGTTTTTCCATTCCTTCTTGTGTTGTGGACAGCAATACTGTGTCATCAGCATATCTAATCTCTGGTATTTCATAACCTCCAACTGTTATGGCATCGTAATATTCTTTGTCTACATCTTCTCTAACATTCCTCATTATATTTTCAGTATACAAGTTAAATAAGTAGGGTGACAATATGCACCCCTGACGGACCCCTTGTTTTATGTCAAACCAACTTGTTGTTTCACCATTTATTCTTACTGCTGCTTGTTGGTCTAATACAGCAGTGATGTTAATTGTATCAAATGTGTTGGAAATCCCATTTTTTCCATTATTTCCCAAAGTTTCTGGTGTTGTACACAATCAAATGCCTTTGAGTAGTCTATAAAGGATAAATATAGATTCACATTAAACTCCCTGCATTTCTCTATTATTAATCTTAGATTGAATATATGATCTCTTGATCCTCTTCCTTGCCTGAAGCCAGCTTGGACCATATTGACTTCTTCTTCTATTTTCTTTCGAAGTCTACCCATTATGATTTTTAACAGAATTTTACTGGCATGACTAATCAGGGCAACAGTTCTGTAGTTGGTGCATAATTTCAGGTTACCCTTTTTTGGCAGTGGTATGAATACAGTTCTTTTCCATTCTTTTGGCCAAATACCTGAATGCCATATCTTTTTACATAGTGCATGATAGATTGTTGCACACTCCTTTCCTCCTGCTTTAATAAATTCAGCGGTTATCTCATCACATCCTGGTGATTTACCATTTTTCAGACTCTTTATTGCCCATAAAACTTCTTCCATTGTCGGCTCGGGTTCTTTCTCCTCCAATAATAATTCACACTGTTGATTTCTGCTTCCACAGTCGGTTGTTTCATACATTCTTTTGCAATATTCCTTCCATCTTTCCAGAATTTCCTCTGTCTCTGTCAGGGTATTCCCCATCTCATCACAAATTACATTTAGCTTAGGTGTGACATTTCTCGTCAATGTCTTCATTTCTTTAAACATTTCACTATCTCTTCCACACCTCTGATGTTCTTCTATTCTTTCACAACAATCTTGTATGTATTGTTTTTTGTCTTTTCTTATGTTTCTTCGTACTTCTTTTGTTAAAGATTTATATTTATCTTTGTTGTTGTTTGTCACTCTCCATTGCGTCTTCATTTCTCTACATTGTTTTATCAGTTCTAGTGTACCTGCTGTGATCCATCTATTCTTTTGTGTTTTCTTTACTGGAACCATGTCTTTAGCTGTTGTTACTAAGATATCTTTGGCCTGCGTAGCCAATTCATCTGGTGTCATCTCTTCCTGTACAGCCATCAGGATTTCGAAACGGTTCTTCACTTCTATACCGTATTGTTCTGGTATATTTGTAAGGTCAAAGCGGAGTGGTCTTGATCCCATAACTATCTTTTTTATCTTTATCTTCATGTCTGCTATTAATAACTCATGGTCCGTGTCACAATAAGCACCTGGTAAAGTTTTTGCTGATGTTATGCTTGACCTCCACCTTCTCTGCACTAAAATGTAATCTATTTGATTCCTGGTTTTCCCATCAGGTGATGTCCATGTGTAAAGTCTTCTTGGATGTTGTTTAAAAAGTGTGTTAGCGATCATTAGCTCATTTTCCATACAAAACGCCATTAGATTGTCACCTGCCTCATTTCTGTGTCCTATGCTAAATTTCCCTACAACATGTCCTTCATCTTCTGCTCTTTCTGTACCAATTTTTGCATTAAAATCACCCATTATAAATACAATATCATTTTTCTACCTGGTCCATTGTCGTCTGCAGTGTGTTATAAAAATGTTCTACTTCATCTTCTTCTGCTGCTGATGTAGGTGCATATACCTGGATGACTGTTACATTTCTAGGAATGCCCTTAAGTCTGATTGTTAGGATTCTATCACTTACTGGATTGTAGCCTAGTAATGCTTTTGATGTTGATTTGTCCAAATAAAAAGCCACTCCATTCTTTCCTCCTACTTCTCCGCCAGAATATATAAATATATTATCATTCTCGCTCTTAAAGTGTCCTGATCCTTTCCATCGATGTTCGCAGATTCCCAAAATGTGTATCCGCGTTCTTTTCATCTCGTCACTTATTACTTGATATTTTCCCTCATACATACTTCTTACATTCCATGTTCCTACTCTTATTTTTCTTTTTAGTTTGATACAGGGGTTTTCCTTGGTAACACCGTCAGGATTTTGTCCGTCATCACAATTACTAGTACCGACCTCTGCCTCACACTCTTCCCCAGTGTTAAAATTAGATCTATCTGGCCTGGGGGACTCACCACCAGATCTTTTTCCTATTTGACTTTCCATGATTGCTGCTTGGGTTTCTTGGTATGTTTCCAGAAGGTAGTTTACCATTGCTTTCCTTCCGGGCAGTGACTGTACTAGTCAGTGATCGTAGCCATTGTCCCTACATTGAGATCATCTGCCTACCATCATAGAATGGTGACCATAACCAACATTATCTGTCAGCTGCTCTCCCATTCCATCCACCACCTGCTCCCATGGCTTCACGTCACCCTGATCGGGGGGCTATACGGGTACTCCACCTTGCCCAAGGGTGTCCCGTAGACTGATGAAGGTAAGGAGGCGTCTTACTTCTCCTTTGATAGGGAATACCCCTACCCCGCTAACCAGCCAGTACTGACCAGATAATTTTTAACAAGTCATGATGCTGAACTCTTTTTATTCCCAACTTTACTAGACAAAAGAAAATAGCAACAAAGTAAACATATTCATTCTGCACATGTATTCAATTTTTAAAAACTCTGACAAGCAGAGATGCGACCACCAAAATAAATCAGCATCACTAACAATTTTTCTGTAATCCACTCAGACTGATACAGTCCAACCAGTCCATGAGAAACTTGCAAGTAGTTACAGTCAAACTACTCTTAATACTTTAGTCAATTTACCAGCAGCCTCGGATGGCAAGCAATGTTCTCTCATGTTTAATGCATGCAATGTTCTCTCATGTTTAATGCATGCAATGTTCTCTCATGTTTAATGCATGCAATGTTCTCTCACGTTTAATGCATGCAATATTCTCTCATGTTTAATGCATGCAATGTTCTCTCATGTTTAATGATGGCAATGTTCTCTCATGTTTAATGCATGCAATGTTCTCTCATATTTAATGCATGCAATGTTCCCTCATGTTTAATGATGGCAATGTTCTCTCATATTTAATGCATGCAATGTTCTCTCATGTTTAATGCATGCAATGTTCTCTCATGTTTAATGATGGCAATGTTCTCTCATGTTTAATGATGGCAATGTTCTCTCATGTTTAATGATGGCAATGTTCTCTCATGTTTAATGATGGCAATGTTCTCTCATGTTTAATGCATGCAGTGCTCTCTGCTCTTTTATTTACAGCACTTCCATCATGCTGTGCTCTCTGCTAATTTATTTACAGCACTTCCATCATGCCATTCTCTCTGCTAATTTATTTACACCACTTCCATTATGACATGCTCTCTGCTCATTTATTTACACCACTTCCATTATGACATGCTCTCTGCTCATTTATTTACACCACTTCCATTATGACATACTCTGTGCTCATTTATTTACACCACTTCCATTATGACATGCTCTCTGCTCATTCATTTACAGCACTTCCATTATGACATACTCTGTGCTCATTTATTTACACCACTTCCATTATGACATACTCTGTGCTCATTTATTTACACCACTTCCATTATGACATGCTCTCTGCTCATTTATTTACACCACTTCCATTATGACATGCTCTCTGCTCATTCATTTACAGCACTTCCGTAGTGCTGTGCGCTCTGCTCATTTATTTACAGCACCTCCATCATGCTGTGGTCTCTGCTCATTTATTTACAGCACCTCCATCATGCTGTGGCTCTGCTCATTTATTTACAGCACCTCCATCATGCTGTGGTCTCTGCTCATTTATTTACAGCACCTCCATCATGCTGTGGCTCTGCTCATTTATTTACAGCACTTCCACTTACATTTAACACAAAATCCGTGAGTGTCTACCTTTAAAGAGGCTGTATGAGGATGAATATCAAAATATAATAATAAAAACATAAAGAATTTAAGCACAAAAGAAAAAAACGCACTTTCTATGAATGACAAAACAATCATCTTCAGAAAAAAAAAACAAAAAAAGGCTGGAAATTGGCAGATGACTGTGACAACTGTTTGTGATAACTGATACTGTGACTACTGTTTGTGATAACTGATACTGTGACTACTGTTTTTGATAACTGATACTGTGACAACTGTTTGTGATAACTGATGTTCAGTAAGTGAAACTGAACTGGCTTTTCTAACATAGTAAAACTTGAATGATGCACCCCACAGGGAAAGACAAATGTTCCCAAAACACGGCAGTTCCAGGAAATGAGGCAAGAGAATGTGTGCATGCATGTGTGTGTGCATGTGTGTGTATGTGCGTGTAGGTAGGTAGTTAGGTAGGAAATAAGCAACCTTGAATTTGTTTTGCACATCTGAATTCATCTCTCTGAAACAAAGGGAAGAAAAGCCATTCAATTGGAGCTAATTTTAAAAAAAAGAAAAAAAAAAGTCAAAAGAGATCTTCTGCATAAGAACCTGATAATAATCCAGCCAGGACTTTAAAAAAAGAAACTGTAGGTTTAACAATCAAAGAGTTAATATGCCTGTATTTTATGTACATTAATTAAATATAACACAGAATGATTCTTATGAAACATTATGACTTAGCTGAAGAGGAAAACAATACTATTTACCTAGACATGTTGTATTTGTATTGTCCCATGCATATCCAACATTACATATACAACTGTATGTCCCCATCTGGTTGTGACAGTCTGAGTGATCTGGACAAGGAGTTGGCTTGATCTGACACTCATCTTCATCTTGTTTACAGTCTGATCCTGTCCAACCAGTTTGACAAGTGCATGCTCCATTTATTTTGTTACAGGAAGTAGATGTGTTTGTTTGACACTGGCAGGTTCCTTTACAGTCTGTTCCAAATTTCCAGTCTTCACATTCTGAAAAAAAAAAGTGGTCAACTCTCCACTCACTGCTCACTTTATGACAAGATGGACTCAAGTTATAGTACACAAAAACATTCTTTTATATGTGAAGATATTGATAGTTAAAGCAAGATATAAAACTTTCTCCTGTTTCCTTCACTCAATATATAACAATAAAAAATCTTAGATTTATTATAACTTGTTTCAATTTTCTTTTCTTTGCCTCTACTTTCCATCACTTTCTTATCAGCATTTCAGTGCTAGTATTGTGCTTCTCCAGTTTTCTTGGTATTTCTGTAATGGTACTGATTGCTGTCCCATTAATCAAGAAGGAAAAATATATATAGAAGGAACATCAGAAAGGAAGTTAGAATTAGAACAGACAAAAAGCAGCACCGACCTTCACAAAATCTTGAGAAAATATGGCAATCAAAACTCATAAGCATAAAAACCAAGCTAAGACAACTCACTTCAAAGGTAACAACCACCCTTATTTCTACATGTGAAGGCTGGAAAACAGCTAAAGAAACAGAAGATAAATTAGATTCTTTTGAAAACAATTGTCTAATGAAAATAAAGTGGAACAAATTCAAGACCAATGCAGAGATAAGACAGATGAGTAAACAAACTGACTCATGGATGATAAAAAAAAAAGGAGATAGACATATATCAGCCATGTGATGAGAATAAACAATCATGAGAAAGAGGCAGACAGAGAGAGATAATGAGAAAGAGGCAGACAGAGAGAGATAATGAGAAAGAGGCAGACAGAGAGAGACAATGAGAAAGAGGCAGACAGAGAGAGATAATGAGAAAGAGGCAGACAGGGAAATCTTATGTATAAACTAGGAAAAAAGTAGGAACAGCTTTATTAATGCATGCAGTGGTTTCGTGTACTTATATACTAATTATTGAGAGAGATCTTATGTATCTTACATTAGCTGCATAATGAAAAAATGTTCAATATATTGTACATTTCTTTTAAATAAAACAATCAATAATAATCCATCATTCTGTTTTAGAAGACAAAGAAAAGCAACTAAAAAACTAAATGATGTCATAAAACATTCACTAATAATACCATCATTTACCCTGACATGTTTTATTTGTGTCCTCCCATGTATATCCAACATTACATATACAACTGTAATTCCCCATCTGGTTGCGACAGTCTGAGTGATCTGGACAAGGAGTTGGCTTGATCTGACACTCATCTTCATCTTGCTTACAGTCTGATCCTGTCCAGCCAGTTTGACAAGTGCATGCTCCATTTGTTTTGTTACAGGAAGTAGATGTGTTTGTTTGACACTGGCAGGTTTCTTTACAGTCTGTTCCAAATTTCCAGCCTTCACATTCTGAAAAAAAAAAGTGGTCAACTCTCCACTCGCTGCTCACTTTATGACAAAATGTCATAGAAAGCATGTTACAGTACACAAATACACTCATTCTTTTAGTTTGTGAGCTAAAGCAACATAGAAAACCTTCCCTGGGTTCTTTACTCATTACACAACAGCAAAAACAACAACAAAAACAACAACAAAAACAGGTTAGACTTTGAAAACTTGACTTCTTATCCTAGACTACCCTGCTTTCTTGGCAGCAAACATTCATAAGCTTATGAACTGTGGATGTTGAGAATCTGCTCTCAAAATATTAAGCGTTGGCTGCACTTTGGGCTAAATTTAAACATGTTCCATAGATATGGCAGAGCATGCTGTGAAAGAATTTGATGTACCAACTTGGCTTTGATGAAGAGGAACCTGTTCTTAAGAGGTAGTATTTTGATACGTTTGTGCTGGTTAGTTTCTTGTGCTTGATCTTTGTCACTAATAAGTTTTACTGCTTGCTTTTGAACTGAGTAAGCCTCTTTGTAGTTGATACTGAGCAACCACCCCAGATTGTTGAGTAGTAGTCTAAATGTGTTTGTATATGAGATATGTAGTATGTCTTCCTTGTGTCTTGATTGATGAAGTGCTTAATTTTGGCTAACTGGTATATTTTTTTCAGTGATGAGTTTTGCTAGACCTTGCACATGAGAGTTCCATGTCAGATGTTGGTCAATAATAAGACCTAGTGTTTTGTGCTCATTAACGTTTTCTGTCTGTGATGTTTCCATACAGAGATGTGTTTTTGTTGGGTTTTGTAGCTTCTGTCTTGTTGTTATGAGCACTGATTTTGTTTTATCAGTATTTATAATCATGCCATTGTTTTTGCTCCATCTAATTAGATTGTTTAACTCGACCTGAAGAGTTGATTTGAGGTTAATACAGTCGTAGTCACTGGTGTCTTTGGAGAGAAAGGCAGAGAGAGAGAGAGAGCACAAGTTAGTTAAATAATAATAAAAAAAGTTTATATATCAACAAAAATTGCTATAAAATAAAATAGTAATATCAGCTTTTGTTTTAGATGACAGGGAAAAACAAATGTACAACTGCATGATCTCAAACAATATTTACAGATAATAATATTATTACCCTGTAAGGTGGGTATCACAACTGGAGCTGCAGCAATGTTTGAGTCAAATAGTTTCTCTTTGGGGAAATGAAAAGCAAAGTTTAGTAGCCTGCCGACGTCTTGTGTACTCACTTGTCAACCCCACATCACCATTTATACAGGGTTGGAATGATGACTATGGGGCTGACTATCTCAGGGGGACAATGGCTCCCTTGGTTTAAATTCTGCCATCAGTCTGCAGCTGGCCTGACCTTGGATTTCTTTATTGCTCACAAACAACACAGGAAATACAGAGGGACTGATACAGAAGGACTGATACAGATGGACTGATACAGATGGTAAGCAACTTGGAAATGTTAAATCATGAGCTAACAAGGACAGTAACATCCCTTGAAATAAAACAAACTGCCAAGGCCTGACAAGAAACTTACTTGTCTCCTCAAATACTGAAAGTTCTATGAAGTAGAAGACAAGATAATAAAACTATTTACCCTGACATGTTTTATTTGTGTCCTCCCATGTATATCCATCATTACATATACAACTGTAATTCCCCATCTGGTTGTGACAGTCTGAGTGATCTGGACAAGGAGTTGGCTTGATCTGACACTCATCTTCATCTTGCTTACAGTCTGATCCTGTCCAGCCAGTTTGACAAGTGCATGCTCCATTTGTTTTGTTACAGGAAGTAGATGTGTTTGTTTGACACTGGCAGGTTTCTTTACAGTCTGTTCCAAATTTCCAGTCTTCACATTCTGAAAAAAAAAGTGGTCAACTCTCCACTCACTGCTCACTTTATGACAAGATGGACTCAAGTTATAGTACACAAAAACATTCTTTTATATGTGAAGATATTGATAGTTAAAGCAAGATATAAAACTTTCTCCTGTTTCATTCACTCATTATATAATAGCAAAAACTCTTACAACCTTCTCGTGCCATTAAACGTCACATAGGGCTTGCATGGTAATTCCCCAATTTCTCCTGTTTTCCACGAGCTTTTAAACGTCATCAAGGGACTGTATGCCTACTAATTTGGCCTCTCTTAACAATGTCCTCTTTAGAGTTTCACGTGGTCAGCCTCTTTTTCATCGGTCTGTTGTGCTATCCTTGATAGCTTGTTTGGGATTCTCTGATCATTTCTTCTCATCACATGACCGATAAATGTTGGTCATATATATATATATATCTTACATCTTACATTCTTCCTGTGCTATTAAACGTCACATAGGGCCCGCATGATAGTTCACCAAGATGTCCTGTCTTCGGTGAGGTTTTCATTCTCATCAAGGGATGTTATGTCCACTGTTTTCTGGCTTCTCTTAACAATGTCCTCTTTAGAGTTTCACGTGGTCAACCTCTTTTTCTTCAGCCTGTTGTGTTCCTTTTGATAGTTTGTTTGAGGATTGTCTGATTGTTTCTTCTCATCACACAACCGACATATGTCCATTTTCTTTTTATGATCAACCATGAGACAGGTTGTTGTTTGCTCATCTGTCTGATCTCTGAGTTAAATTCATTCCAATTTATACAGAGTATTTTCCGTATAAATCTCTTGTCTTGTCTTGTCCTTCCTCATTTACTGTTTGGTGTAGAGGTGAAGTGCAATTGTCTCCCAATGGCTCGCTTGTTGGCTTCGTACATTGAGATGTTCAGAGACTCTGCTATACCACTGGCCCATCATTTGCATGGGCGGCCCCTTCCTCTGCCTTTGTGTGGTCTGTAAAACATTGCTCACTGTGGTACACGTTCTGTTGGTAGTCGTGACATATGACTATTTTATTTGTGGTTTTTTAATATAGTTCAGAATGGGTTCAACTCCTACTTTACTTCTAATAACACCATTTCTGATTCTGTCCATTCTTGTTATATTCCTTATTTATATATATTTTTGAACAGTATATATATATATATATGCTGTTCAAAAAAACGAAATGCAACACTACCGTAGTCATCTCTCTCTCTCTGAACCTTAAGTGCCCAGGGCACATGGGGCTTCCGCAAGGGTTTTCCACAAATGCCTGTCCTTCGCCTTTTTTTCTGCTCTTGCCCAGGTGAGCCCTCTATTGCTCAACATCCTTTCTGTTGTTCTTCTCCATGTCTCTTTTGGTCTACCCTTACTTCTGCTCCCCTGTGGTGTCCATCTTAGTGCTATTTTTGGTAGTGAGTTGTCAGTCATTCGGAGCACATGTCCCAACCATCGCCATCGTCTTTCCTCAATAATTGTTGTCAGTGGTTTCATCTGCATTTCTGCTAATAAGATGTTATTTCTTATGGTGTTTGGCCAAAATATTTTTCTAATTCTTCGTAAACATTTAGTCTGGAAAGAATTCAACTTGTTTTCTATGGTTTTGGTGATTTTCCAGCATTCACTTCCATACAGTAGTACACTTAGAACATTACTCTTAAATATCCTGATTTTTATATTTATGCTTAGTTTATTTGATTTCCATATATTCTGCAGCATTGCAAAAGCCTGGTTTGCTCTAGTAAGTCTGCTGTTGATGTCCTCTGTGCTGTCTCCATTTTCTACTACTCTGCTGCCAAGGTATACAAATTCGTTGACCTCCTCCACTAACTTGTTATCTACTCTGAGTACATTTCTGTTGTTCACATTTTGCTTCATTAACTTTGTCTTTCCTACATTGATCTTTAGTCCTATGTTGTTTGCATTCTGAGTTAGCTTGTTTATTTTATCTTGCATATCTTTGTGACCGTAGTCATAATAGACACCAAATTTCAAACTTGTACCAAAATATTATTTTACAGAATTAATGTTTAAATCTTGGCATGAAGAAACTTTAAGACTTTAACAATGAAATGATGTTCATTGAATTTGGTTTGGACTTTTATTCTTTGCAACTGGGGCCTCCATTTCAGTAAGGTGTATGGCCTCGTCTGGTCTGTCTCTGAGAATGACATCTCCTTGACATGGATCCAAGTAGCCGTTGGATCTGCCCACTCTTTCCGCAGTGCAAGAGACAACTGTCGGAGATTGATTGGCACCAAATCTCGCTGGCAGACTTGTATACTGGGTTCATGTCTGATGACATGGATGGCCACGGAATGGTCTGGAGGTTGTTGTCAGCGAGGAACTGTGTGGTGTGTTGTGTCACACAAGGTCGACCATTATCCTGCTGAAAAATCGACCCTGGTGCAGCCAGAAGTGGAAGGACGTGAGGATGAAGAATTTCAGAACATATCTTTAGGCATTCTGGCATTCTTCAATTTGAACCTGGTCACTTTTTCCCATGCAGTTGATCGTCCCCTACACCA
Source organism: Achatina immaculata (assembly GCA_009760885.1). Classification (NCBI taxonomy): domain Eukaryota; kingdom Metazoa; phylum Mollusca; class Gastropoda; order Stylommatophora; family Achatinidae; genus Lissachatina; species Lissachatina immaculata. The sequence goes on from CM019691.1 coordinate 45,333,843, forward strand.
ATACACCTCCACCACCACATGGAGGAGCCTCATCCACGCAGTTCTGGGCATAATGCTCAAGGACTCTGTGGTAAACACTTTTCCATCTATCATGTAGCTGGAGCAGAAAGAATGATTCATCACTAAACCAAACCCTTCTCCAATCATTCACAACGGTCCATTGATGATGCTGGTTCACCCATTGTAGTCGGTTCTGGCGATGTCGGTCCGTAATAACAGGACCCCTATAGTGTCTTCTAGTTCAAAGACCAGCGTTGTGCAGCTGGTTCCTGACCGTTTGTCTGAAATTTGACAAGCTGCTGTCATCGACTGGACTTTTGAGGATGCAGATGCAAATCGATTCCTAAGGTGACGCAGCCATTTGAAGTGGTCTTCGGTGGAAATCGTGACTATGGGTGTTTCACTGCGAGGCCGGTCTGTAACTGAGCCAATTTCTTGAACTCGTCTCCAAAGGTGATTAATGGTGCTTCTAACCACATTAAATTGTCTGGCCACTACACTTTGTGACTGTCCAGTCTTTAAACGGCCAATGATGATGAGTCGTTGTTCTGTAGTGAGATGAGCCATAATTGCACACTGAATTTTTAAATGAACTGATTTGAGGAGCGTCATTCTTGTATAGGCATTCAATAACATTGTCAGTGAGTTTTGTGTTCAGTAAGTTTCACGGGATTCTCGTGAACCTGTCATGAGTTATTGTCAAAAATGCTGTTTTGACTAGTGTCACTTTTTTGTGCTCATGAATTATCTGCTGAGTACAATTCAGGTCAGCACGTGAAGCTGATGTCCTAGTGAATGTTTCAGGCAATTTGACCTTATCTGACCAGCAAACTTCAGTTTCAATCGCAACATAGTATTTGTTCTGTATCTTTTTTTTAACAGTATATATATCTATATGATATATCTATATATATCATTCATTCATTCATTCATTTGCATGTCCCTTGCGGAACTTTGCCTCCCAAACAGCACTCCTGTAGGCCTCTCGGTTGTGAGCAAGATGGCCTGCTGCTGCTGCATCCATTTCCAGATCGTCAACGATGTCTTGCAGCCATCTTCATTTTGGTCTTCCTCTTTTTCTTTTTCCCATTATGTATCCTTCCAATACGGTCTTCTCTAAATTATCATGACGTTTAATGTGTCCAAAATATTTAAGTTTTCTCTCTTTAATCTTCTTTACTAGCCAGCCTTCTTCAATATTAAGCTCTTGTAGTATAGATATATTTGTTCTTTTTTGTGTCCACGATATTTGGAGAACTATTCTGTAGCATTTACATTCAAAGGCATTTATGTGTTTCTCAGCTGTTTTGTTAAGTGTCCAGGTCTCATAGGCATATGTTGCGATGGGAAAGATGCATGCCCTTAAAAATCTTATTTTTGTGGTTCTGTCTCCTCCTCTCCACAGATTCTTTATTTGTTTTACTTTCTGAAGAGCGATAGATGTCCTCCTTTTAATTTCCTTCATTGTATCTCCATTATTAGTTAGTAGTGATCCAAGATATTCAAAACTCTCCACTTCTTCCAGTTTTTCCTCATTGATACATATTTCAGTTGCCTTGTTTGTTTTGTCAGTTGTCATCACTTTAGTTTTCTTTGCATTAAGATAGAGGTTCTGCTCTTCACTGTTCTTGCGGACTGACATAATTAGTTTTTCCATTCCTTTTTGTGTTGTGGACAGCAATACTGTGTCATCAGCATATCTAATCTCTGGTATTTCATAACCTCCAATTGTTATGGCATCGTAATATTCTTTGTCTACATCTTCTCTAACATTCCTCATTATATTTTCAGTATACAAGTTAAATAAGTAGGATGACAATATGCACCCCTGACGGACCCCTTGTTTTATGTCAAACCAGCTTGTTGTTTCACCATTTATTCTTACTGCTGCTTGTTGGTCTAGATACAGCAATGATGTTAATTGTATCAAATGTGTTGGAAATCCCATTTTTTCCATTATTTCCCAAAGTTTCTGGTGTTGGACACAATCAAATGCCTTTGAGTAGTCTATAAAGGATAAATATAGATTCACATTAAACTCTCTGCATTTCTCTATTATTAATCTTATATTGAATATATGATCTCTTGATCCTTTTCCTTGCCTGAAACCAGCTTGAACCATATTGACTTCTTCTTCTATTTTCTTTCGAAGTCTACCCATTATGATTTTTAACATAATTTTATTGGCATGACTAATCAGGGCAACAGTTCTGTAGTTGGTGCATAATTTCTGGTTACCCTTTTTTGGCAGTGGTGTTATCTCTCTCTCTCTCTATATATATATATATATAGTTCAAAAAAATATATATATGCACAGATACATTGTGCATTTGTGCATATATGTTTGTGCACATTTGACCAACATATATCGCTCATATATATATATATATTTTTTCTGATCACCCATGAGACAGGTTGTTGTTTGCTCATCTGTCTTATCTCTGCGCTGTTCTTGAATTTGTTCCACTGTATACCAAGAATTTTCCTTAGGCATTTGTTTTTTAAGGAGTCTAATTTCTTGTCTATTTCTTTAGTTGTTTTTCTAATTTTTGGCATTGAAATAAATATTGGCATATTTTGTGGAATTGGAATAAATAACATTATTCTAATAAACCACATTTCTGCTGCTTCCAATGACTTTTATGCATACCTGCCTATTGTCCATAATTCACTTCCATATAACAAGATAGTCCAATATAGCATTTTAGGACTCGTTTCTAACATTCATTGATAAGGATGTGTTTCATAATATGTTTCTCATTCTCTGAAATGCAGTCTTTGTTTGGTCTATTCTATTCCTAATTTGTGTTCTGCATTTCTCATCTGAAGTTATTACTGCTCCAAGGTATTTAAATTTCTCCATCTGCTTTAGAATAGTTCCATTTAATTTTATACTGCACGTTGGTGGATTCTGTTTCTTAGATATAACCATAGTCTCTGTCTTTTTGATGTTCAAAGTAAGGCCTTTCTGTTCACTTTCTTTGGTGACTTTATCAAAGAGATTTTGCAGGTCTTGTTGGTTGTTAGCTATCAGTACTGTGTCGTCAGCATACCAAAGGTTGTTAATATTGTATCCTCCAATTTTTATACCTGGTTCTGTAATGATCATTCTTAGAATATTCTCGCTGTACAGAGAAAAAGATCTGGAGATAGCACACATCCTTGTTGCACCCCTTGTTTTATAGGTTGGTATTTTCTAGTTTTATTTTCAACTCAAATTGCTGCTTCTTGCTGCTAGTATAGATGCTTTACAATCATCAGGACTTTGCCGTCTATATTGACATCTTCAAGCATTTTAATAATTTCATTATGTTTCACCTTGTCAAATGCCTTGTTGTAATCAATGAAGCATAAGTAGAGGTCTTTCTGTACTTCTAAAGCTCTTTCTGTTAGTGTTCGTAAAGCATAAATGGCATTGTGTGTTCCCTTTCCATCAACAAATCCGAACTGTTCATCTGCTATTTCCATTTTAATCTTTTTCTTTGTTCTTCTCATAATTATTCTCAGAAGTAGCTTCGTTATGTAACATGAGAGCCTGACAGTCCTGTGGTCATCACATTTCTTTGCACCTGGTTTCTTTGGTAGTGCTATAAACATGGATTTAAGCAGGTCACTGGGCATATAACCACTGTTGTAAATGTCATTCAGTAACTTGGTTATTATTTTTATTCCTATCTCCTCTAGTGCCTCTATTTCTTCTATTGTTATATTATCAGAGTCAGTCACTTTTTCTTTCTTCATTTGTTTGATGGCATCTATGATTTCATCTTCAAGTATTGGTGGTCCCTCACAGTTTTCAGTATCTGGTGTTAATTCTGGTCTTTCTCCTCCATATAGCTCACCGATATACTCTGTCTACCTGTCCACAATGTCTTCTTTTCCCATTAACATTTTACCTTCTTTCAATTTCAGGCATCCTGTGGTATATTTTGTCTTCCTGCCTGTGAGTTCACTAATTCTTTTGTGCATGTTTCTGCTGTCTTTATTATGAGCGTCCTCTATCTGTCTGCACTGCTCATTTAACCACACTTCTTTTGCTTCTCTGCATTTGCATCTTATTTCTTTATTTATCTTGCTAAATTTTTCTTGGTTATTTTTACTCCTCCTTCAGGGGTGAAGATGCTGTTTGGTGAGGCAATCAGCAACCCATAGCTGATATGCTAGCATCAGGGTTAGCAACCCATAGCTGATATGCTAGCATTAAGGTTAACAACCCATAGCTGATATGTTAGCGTTAAGGTTAGCAACCCATAGCTGATATGCTAGCATAAGGTTAGCAACCCATAGCTGATATGCTAGCATCAAGGTTAGCAACCCATAGCTGATATGCTAGCATAAGGGTTAGCAACCCATAGCTGATATGGTAGTGTCAGAGTCAACAACCCATAGCTGATATGGTTGTGTCAGAGTTAGCAACCCATAGCTGATATGCTAGCATCAGGGTTAGCAACCCACAGCTGATATGCTAGTGTCAAGGTTAGCAACCCATATCTGATATGGTAGTGTCAGAGTCAGTAACCCATAGCTGATATGGTAACATCAGAGTTAGCAACCCATAGCTGATATGGTAGCATCAGAGTTAGCAACCCATAGCTGATATGGTAGTGTCAGAGTTAGCAACCCATAGCTGATATATTAGCGTCAGGGTTAGTGAACCATCAATCAATCAAGTGCAGTGCCGTGTGGTGTAGGCGATCATTTCTCTCCACAATTCCCTGTCTTTAGACTTAATTATGAGATCCGCCGGCGACTTTCTTCCTATCCACACTGACAGCCCATCCAGTACTTTCTCTCTCTGTCTTCCTCTGTCTCTTCTTCCCTCAATTTTTCCAGTTGCCACAGTGTGTTCCAATTTTCTCTTCTCAGAAAATGTCCTACAAATCTCACTTGTCTACCTCTGATTTTGCTGTAATTTGCCTTTTAACTCCAGCCTCTCTTAAGACTTCTTCATTGGTTTTCTTAGCTGTCCATGGTACCTTCAGCATCATTCTTATGAACCACATTTCCATGGCCTCCATTACTCGCTGTACTCTCTTATTCATGGACCATGCTTCACATCCATAAAACAAAATTGACTCGATGTAACATTTAAGTACTTGGAATCTTCTTTCCATTGATATGGATCTGTTGCACAAGATGTTTCTCATTTTCTGGAATGCTGATGGCCTGAGCATGTCTGCTTTTTATTTCGTTGTGACATTTCCCATAAGCTGTTATAATTGTTCGTAAGTACTTGAATTTATCAACTTGTTTCAGCTCTGTACCATCGATGGTAATGCTAGATTTTGGTGGTATTCTTTTCTTTGAGATGACCATCACTTCAGTCTTCTTTTTATTCAGACTGAGACCTTTACTTTTACTTTCATGAACCATGATGTCCAGAAGAGCCTGTAGCTCCCCTTCACTTTTAGCAATCAGAACTGTGTCGTCTGCATATCTTAAGTTGCTAAAGTTGTACCCACCACCAATTGATATTCCTGGCAAGCTCTCTATATTTCTTATTATGTTTTCACTGTACAAGGAGAAGAGGTCAGGAGATAGAACACATCCTTGTCTCACTCCGTTATGTCTTTGAATGCTCCTATTTGATTCTAAACCTTCATAGTTGCTGATTGTTGCCAGTATATGTTTTTGATGAGTTTCAGATCTTTCCCATCTATGATGATGTCTTCCAGCATTCTTAGAATTTCTGTGTGCCTCATTTTATCAAATACTTTACACTAGTCTATAAAGCATAAATATAGGTCTGTCTTTACTTCTATTGATCTTTCCATCAATGTTCTCAATATATATAATTATATATATGGCATTAGTTGTGCCTTTTCCTTCGACGAACCCACACTGTTCTTCAGCGGTTTCTGGTTTTATTTTTCCCCTAACTCTTCTCATGACAATACAAATCATGATTTTGGTAACATGGCCCATAAGACTAATGATCTGAGTGAACCATAGCTGACCAAGACCCTGTCTCACCTCTCCATGGTACAGTAACAGGCCTAGCTTGGCTAACGGGGCAGGGATCGCCATAGTCCCCATGGTAGTGGGGTCTGCTAAAGAAGCATTGCACACCCCCTGCTTTCAGCTGTACTCTGGGACTGAAAAAGTACCCGCCATAACCCGCTCCCACGCTGATACGATGATGTGCCTCAACACCTCTACAGCACCAGCTGCAAAGAACAACAGCTCGCAGTTACAGGGAGTTCGTACAAGTGCAAGTACAATTACTCCTTCTTCTCTTGTCCATTAGTCCCAAGATGCCATCCATCATCCATTTATTCTCGGGTGCTTCTTTTTTTGGTGGTATTATCTCCTTAACAGTCTAGTGGATAGAATCTCTTAACATTGCCCATTGTTCATCTATACTATTTATCTTTGTTACTGCATTGTATCTATTTGAAATAATAAATCTGTGTTGTTCTCACAGTTCTTGATGATTTTTAAGGAGTTCTGCATTCAGTTTGATGTTTCTCACATTTCTCTATGCTTTCTTTAGCTTTATTTTAATTTTTCCACAGAGTGGGTCGTGGTCACTACTGATGTTATCAGCTCCTGGCATGGTTTTTGTTGTCAGTAATGTATTCCGGAACCATTTGTTGATTAATACACAGTCTATCTGGCTAATAGTCTTTTTGACTGGGCCGCACCACATTGCCAGTCTTTGGGGATGTTCCTTAAACCAGGTGTTTCCTACAACCATGCTATGTATTTTTGCCCATTCAACTAATTTACTACCTCTATCATTCCTCTCCCCTAGCCCATAATCGCCAGTGATGTTTGAAGTTCTTCTTTTACCAACTTTGGCATTAAAATCCCCCCTCACTATAGTAATTTCATGTGACTGTGTTTCCGGGTCATTACAAAATAGCCGTACATCCTCTTCAGAACTATCGGCTGTTGGAGCGTACACTTGAATAATATTTATGTTTACTGGTCATCCTTTAAGTTGGGCTAGTAGGACTCAGTCCAAGATGTTCAAATGTCCCACAACTGTCCTTGGTGTTTGCTCATCAAATATTATTCCTACTCCTCATAGTGTTTCTCACTTCCTGAATATATTATTGTATATTTATCAGAGATTATCTTCCCTCCACCTGTTCATCTAACTTCACTCATTCCTAATATGCTGATCTTCATCCTTTCCATTTCCTTTTTAACATTTTCTAATTTCCCAGCTTGAAATAGAGTTCTAACATTCCATATTGCTATTTTTAACTTGTTAGTTTTGCCACCAGTAGCTTGATAACCATCTGGCCTCACGTGTGGCTCGTGAGCTGTCCTACTGGACGAGGCCGTTCCAGAGGAATATCCATTAACATCGTTCATGACAAATCTATTACTCTGAATAAGCATAATTGTTCTTGGGAGCTATAACAGTGGCTTCCCAGTTGCCTTACAACTGTAATTCCCCATCTGGTTGTGACAGTCTGAGTGATCTGGACAAGGAGTTAGCTTGATCTGACACTCATCTTCATCTTGCTTACAGTCCGATCCCGTCCAGCCAGTTTGACAAGTGCATGTTCCATTTATTTTGTTACAGGAAGTAGATGTGTTTGTTTGACACTGGCAGGTTTCTTTACAGTCTGTTCCAAATTTCCAGTCTTCACATTCTGAAAAAAAAAGTGGTCAACTCTCCACTCACTGCTCACTTTATGACAAGATGGACTCAAGTTATAGTACACAAAAACATTCTTTTATATGTGAAGATATTGATAGTTAAAGCAAGATATAAAACTTTCTCCTGTTTCCTTCACTCAATATATAACAATAAAAAATCTTAGATTTATTATAACTTGTTTCAATTTTGTTTTCTTTGCCTCTATTTTCCATCACTTTCTCATCAGCATTTCAGTGCTAGTATTGTGCTTCTCCAGTTTTCTTGGTATTTCTGTAATGGTACTGATTGTTGTCCCATTAATCAAGAAGGAAAAATATATATAGAAGGAACACCAGAAAGGAAGTTAGAATTAGAACAGAAAAAAACCAGCACCGACCTTCACAAAATCTTGAGAAAATATGGCAATCAAAACTCATAAGCATAAAAACCAAGCTAAGACAACTCACTTCAAAGGTAACAACCACCCTTATTTCTATATGTGAAGGCTGGAAAACAACTAAAGAAACAGAAAATAAATTAGATTCTTTTGAAAACAATTGTCTAAGGAAAATAAAGTGGAACAAATTCAAGACCAATGCAGAGATAAGACAGATGAGTGAACAAACTGACTCACGGATGATAAAAAAAAAAGGAGATAGACATATATCAGCCATGTGATGAGAATAAACAATCAGAGAATCCCACAACAAGCTATCAAGTGAGACACAACAGGCCAAAGAAAAAGAGGTCAATCACATGAAACTCTAAAGAGGAAATTGTTAAGAGAGGCTAAATTAGTGGGTTTAAAATCCCTTGACAAGGTTGAAAAACCCACCGAAAACAGAATAAAAAGTGGTGAACTACCATGAGACCCCTATGTGATGTTTCATGGCACAGAAAGTATGTAAAGTGTAAGACTGTTTGTTGTCACCTGTGTATGTGATGTGCAGTAACAGGTAAGGCTGCATCACTAAAGCACCACTTTGTGCTTTTATTCATAAGTATAATTTTATCATAGCTTATTTTTATCTATTCCTAGTATGAAATTATTGTCCAAGTTTAGAAAGAAATGGATCTATCTAACAAGGAAAAAATCTAAAATCAAATGCACTAAAACTTTCAGTACCTGGGAGCTATAACAGTGGCTTCCCAGTTGCCTTCTGTCAGTTTGTTTATGGACTCTCCTGTCCTACCCGCAAGGCAACGGGAGTGAGAGGTTTTAAGGCGCCTCTTACCCACCTGGTATTCCATTCACTGAGCACCTGAGGTACTTTATAGGAGTAGTAGAGCCACCTACTACCCCACCTCGCTCTCTGAGTCTATCGCCAGTTTGTCCGCGCCTGCTTATTTGGATAACTCCTTATTCACAGGGATCCTCATTTCTAGAGGACTTTCACCATCCACCACTTAAATAAAACAATCAATAATAATCTGTCATTTTGTTTAGAAGACAAATTTTAAAATAATGATGTCATAAAACATTCACTAATAATACCATCATTTCCCTGACATGTTTTATTTGTGTCCTCCCATGTATATCCAACATTACATATACAACTGTAATTCCCCATCTGGTTGTGACAGTCTGAGTGATCTGGACAAGGAGTTAGCTTGATCTGACACTCATCTTCATCTTGCTTACAGTCCGATCCCGTCCAGCCAGTTTGACAAGTGCATGTTCCATTTATTTTGTTACAGGAAGTAGATGTGTTTGTTTGACACTGGCAGGTTTCTTTACAGTCTGTTCCAAATTTCCAGTCTTCACATTCTGAAAAAAAAAGTGGTCAACTCTCCACTCACTGCTCACTTTATGACAAGATGGACTCAAGTTATAGTACACAAAAACATTCTTTTATATGTGAAGATATTGATAGTTAAAGCAAGATATAAAACTTTCTCCTGTTTCCTTCACTCAATATATAACAATAAAAATCTTAGATTTATTATAACTTGTTTCAATTTTGTTTTCTTTGCCTCTATTTTCCATCACTTTCTCATCAGCATTTCAGTGCTAGTATTGTGCTTCTCCAGTTTTCTTGGTATTTCTGTAATGGTACTGATTGTTGTCCCATTAATCAAGAAGGAAAAATATATATAGAAGGAACACCAGAAAGGAAGTTAGAATTAGAACAGAAAAAAACCAGCACCGACCTTCACAAAATCTTGAGAAAATATGGCAATCAAAACTCATAAGCATAAAAACCAAGCTAAGACAACTCACTTCAAAGGTAACAACCACCCTTATTTCTATATGTGAAGGCTGGAAAACAACTAAAGAAACAGAAAATAAATTAGATTCTTTTGAAAACAATTGTCTAAGGAAAATAAAGTGGAACAAATTCAAGACCAATGCAGAGATAAGACAGATGAGTGAACAAACTGACTCATGGATGATAAAAAAAAAGGAGATAGACATATATCAGCCATGTGATGAGAATAAACAATCAGAGAATCCCACAACAAGCTATCAAGTGAGACACAACAGGCCAAAGAAAAGAGGTCAATCACATGAAACTCTAAAGAGGAAATTGTTAAGAGAGGCTAAATTAGTGGGTTTAAAATCCCTTGACAAGGTTGAAAAACCCACCGAAAACAGAATAAAAAGTGGTGAACTACCATGAGACCCCTATGTGATGTTTCATGGCACAGAAAGTATGTAAAGTGTAAGACTGTTTGTTGTCACCTGTGTATGTGATGTGCAGTAACAGGTAAGGCTGCATCACTAAAGCACCACTTTGTGCTTTTATTCATAAGTATAATTTTATCATAGCTTATTTTTATCTATTCCTAGTATGAAATTATTGTCCAAGTTTAGAAAGAAATGGATCTATCTAACAAGAAAAAAATCTAAAATCAAATGCACTAAAACTTTCAGTACCTGGGATACACCATCAGCCATCAGCTAGGTTTTGCTTCTTGAAATTTCTTATAAAAAGAGAAGAGGCAGACAGAGAGAGATAATGAGAAAGAGGCAGACAGAGAGAGATAGTGAGAAAGAGGCAGACAGAGAGAGATAATGAGAAAGAGGCAGACAGAGAGAGAGAATGAGAAAGAGGCAGACAGAGAGAGATAATGAGAAAGAGGCAGACAGAGAGAGACAATGAGAAAGAGGCAGACAGAGAGAGTCCATTAACATCGTTCATGACAAATCTATTACTCTGAATAAGCATAATTGTTCTTGGGAGCTATAACAGTGGCTTCCCAGTTGCCTTCTGTCAGTTTGTTTATGGACTCTCCTGTCCTACCCGCAAGGCAACGGGAGTGAGAGGTTTTAAGGCGCCTCTTACCCACCTGGTATTCCATTCACTGAGCACCTGAGGTACTTTATAGGAGTAGTAGAGCCACCTACTACCCCACCTCGCTCTCTGAGTCTATCGCCAGTTTGTCCGCGCCTGCTTATTTGGATAACTCCTTATTCACAGGGATCCTCATTTCTAGAGGACTTTCACCATCCACCACTTAAATAAAACAATCAATAATAATCTGTCATTTTGTTTAGAAGACAAATTTTAAAATAATGATGTCATAAAACATTCACTAATAATACCATCATTTCCCTGACATGTTTTATTTGTGTCCTCCCATGTATATCCAACATTACATATACAACTGTAATTCCCCATCTGGTTGTGACAGTCTGAGTGATCTGGACAAGGAGTTAGCTTGATCTGACACTCATCTTCATCTTGCTTACAGTCCGATCCCGTCCAGCCAGTTTGACAAGTGCATGTTCCATTTATTTTGTTACAGGAAGTAGATGTGTTTGTTTGACACTGGCAGGTTTCTTTACAGTCTGTTCCAAATTTCCAGTCTTCACATTCTGAAAAAAAAGTGGTCAACTCTCCACTCACTGCTCACTTTATGACAAGATGGACTCAAGTTATAGTACACAAAAACATTCTTTTATATGTGAAGATATTGATAGTTAAAGCAAGATATAAAACTTTCTCCTGTTTCCTTCACTCAATATATAACAATAAAAATCTTAGATTTATTATAACTTGTTTCAATTTTGTTTTCTTTGCCTCTATTTTCCATCACTTTCTCATCAGCATTTCAGTGCTAGTATTGTGCTTCTCCAGTTTTCTTGGTATTTCTGTAATGGTACTGATTGTTGTCCCATTAATCAAGAAGGAAAAATATATATAGAAGGAACACCAGAAAGGAAGTTAGAATTAGAACAGAAAAAAACCAGCACCGACCTTCACAAAATCTTGAGAAAATATGGCAATCAAAACTCATAAGCATAAAAACCAAGCTAAGACAACTCACTTCAAAGGTAACAACCACCCTTATTTCTATATGTGAAGGCTGGAAAACAACTAAAGAAACAGAAAATAAATTAGATTCTTTTGAAAACAATTGTCTAAGGAAAATAAAGTGGAACAAATTCAAGACCAATGCAGAGATAAGACAGATGAGTGAACAAACTGACTCACGGATGATAAAAAAAAAGGAGATAGACATATATCAGCCATGTGATGAGAATAAACATCAGAGAATCCCACAACAAGCTATCAAGTGAGACACAACAGGCCAAAGAAAAAGAGGTCAATCACATGAAACTCTAAAGAGGAAATTGTTAAGAGAGGCTAAATTAGTGGGTTTAAAATCCCTTGACAAGGTTGAAAAACCCACCGAAAACAGAATAAAAAGTGGTGAACTACCATGAGACCCCTATGTGATGTTTCATGGCACAGAAAGTATGTAAAGTGTAAGACTGTTTGTTGTCACCTGTGTATGTGATGTGCAGTAACAGGTAAGGCTGCATCACTAAAGCACCACTTTGTGCTTTTATTCATAAGTATAATTTTATCATAGCTTATTTTTATCTATTAATAGTATGAAATTATTGTCCAAGTTTAGAAAGAAATGGATCTATCTAACAAGGAAAAAATCTAAAATCAAATGCACTAAAACTTTCAGTACCTGGGATACACCATCAGCCATCAGCTAGGTTTTGCTTCTTGAAATTTCTTATAAAAAGAGAAGAGGCAGACAGAGAGAGATAATGAGAAAGAGGCAGACAGAGAGAGATAGTGAGAAAGAGGCAGACAGAGAGAGATAATGAGAAAGAGGCAGACAGAGAGAGAGAATGAGAAAGAGGCAGACAGAGAGAGAGATAATGAGAAAGAGGCAGACAGAGAGAGACAATGAGAAAGAGGCAGACAGAGAGAGACAATGAGAAAGAGGCAGACAGGGTGAGAAAGAGGCAGACAGAGGCTTCCCAGTTGCCTTCTGTCAGTTTGTTTATGGACTCTCCTGTCCTACCCGCAAGGCAACGGGAGTGAGAGGTTTTAAGGCGCCTCTTACCCACCTGGTATTCCATTCACTGAGCACCTGAGGTACTTTATAGGAGTAGTAGAGCCACCTACTACCCCACCTCGCTCTCTGAGTCTATCGCCAGTTTGTCCGCGCCTGCTTATTTGGATAACTCCTTATTCACAGGGATCCTCATTTCTAGAGGACTTTCACCATCCACCACTTAAATAAAACAATCAATAATAATCTGTCATTTTGTTTAGAAGACAAATTTTAAAATAATGATGTCATAAAACATTCACTAATAATACCATCATTTCCCTGACATGTTTTATTTGTGTCCTCCCATGTATATCCAACATTACATATACAACTGTAATTCCCCATCTGGTTGTGACAGTCTGAGTGATCTGGACAAGGAGTTAGCTTGATCTGACACTCATCTTCATCTTGCTTACAGTCCGATCCCGTCCAGCCAGTTTGACAAGTGCATGTTCCATTTATTTTGTTACAGGAAGTAGATGTGTTTGTTTGACACTGGCAGGTTTCTTTACAGTCTGTTCCAAATTTCCAGTCTTCACATTCTGAAAAAAAAAGTGGTCAACTCTCCACTCACTGCTCACTTTATGACAAGATGGACTCAAGTTATAGTACACAAAAACATTCTTTTATATGTGAAGATATTGATAGTTAAAGCAAGATATAAAACTTTCTCCTGTTTCCTTCACTCAATATATAACAATAAAAATCTTAGATTTATTATAACTTGTTTCAATTTTGTTTTCTTTGCCTCTATTTTCCATCACTTTCTCATCAGCATTTCAGTGCTAGTATTGTGCTTCTCCAGTTTTCTTGGTATTTCTGTAATGGTACTGATTGTTGTCCCATTAATCAAGAAGGAAAAATATATATAGAAGGAACACCAGAAAGGAAGTTAGAATTAGAACAGAAAAAAACCAGCACCGACCTTCACAAAATCTTGAGAAAATGGCAATCAAAACTCATAAGCATAAAAACCAAGCTAAGACAACTCACTTCAAAGGTAACAACCACCCTTATTTCTATATGTGAAGGCTGGAAAACAACTAAAGAAACAGAAAATAAATTAGATTCTTTTGAAAACAATTGTCTAAGGAAAATAAAGTGGAACAAATTCAAGACCAATGCAGAGATAAGACAGATGAGTGAACAAACTGACTCACGGATGATAAAAAAAAAGGAGATAGACATATATCAGCCATGTGATGAGAATAAACAATCAGAGAATCCCACAACAAGCTATCAAGTGAGACACAACAGGCCAAAGAAAAAGAGGTCAATCACATGAAACTCTAAAGAGGAAATTGTTAAGAGAGGCTAAATTAGTGGGTTTAAAATCCCTTGACAAGGTTGAAAAACCCACCGAAAACAGAATAAAAAGTGGTGAACTACCATGAGACCCCTATGTGATGTTTCATGGCACAGAAAGTATGTAAAGTGTAAGACTGTTTGTTGTCACCTGTGTATGTGATGTGCAGTAACAGGTAAGGCTGCATCACTAAAGCACCACTTTGTGCTTTTATTCATAAGTATAATTTTATCATAGCTTATTTTTATCTATTAATAGTATGAAATTATTGTCCAAGTTTAGAAAGAAATGGATCTATCTAACAAGGAAAAAATCTAAAATCAAATGCACTAAAACTTTCAGTACCTGGGATACACCATCAGCCATCAGCTAGGTTTTGCTTCTTGAAATTTCTTATAAAAAGAGAAGAGGCAGACAGAGAGAGATAATGAGAAAGAGGCAGACAGAAGAGATAGTGAGAAGAGGCAGACAGAAGAGATAATGAGAAAAGGCAGACAGAGAGAGAATGAGAAAGAGGCAGACAGGGAGAGATAGTGAGAAAGAGGCAGACAGAGAGAGATAGTGAGAAGAGGCAGACAGGGAGAGTAGTGAGAAAGAGGTGGATAGAGAGAGATAATGAAAAGAGGCAGACAGGGAGAGATCATGAGAAAGAGGCAGACAGGGAGAGATAATGAGAATGAGGCAGAGAGGGAGAGATAGTGAGAAAGAGGCAGACAGGGAGAGATATTGAGAAAGAGGCAGACAGGGTGAGAAAGAGGCAGACAGAGAGAGACAATGAGAAAGAGGCAGACAGAAAGAGATAATGAGAAAGAGGCAGACAGAGAGAGATATGAGAAAGAGGCAGAGAGAGAGATATGAGAAAGAGGCAGACAGGGAGAGATAGTGAGAAAGAGGCAATCAGAGAGAGATAATGAGAAAAAGGCAGACAGAGAGAGAGAGATAGTGAGAAAGAGGCAGACAGGGAGAGATAGTGAGAAAGAGGTGGATAGAGAGAGATAATGAGAAAAAGGCAGACAGGGAGAGATCATGAGAAAGAGGCAGAGAGGGAGAGAATGAGAAAGTGGCAGAGAGGGAGAGATAGTGAGAAAGAGGCAGACAGGGAGAGATAGTGAGAAAGAGGCAGACAGGGAGAGATAGTGAGAAAGAGGCAGTCACAGAGAGAGAATGAGAAAGAGACAGACAGAGAGAGATAATGAGAAAGAGGCAGACAGAGAGAGATAATGAGAAAGAGGCAGACAGAGAGAGACAATGAGAAAGAGGCAGACAGTGAGAGATAATGAGAAAGAGGCAGACAGAGAGAGATAATGAGAAAGAGGCAGACAGAGAGAGATAATGAGAAAGAGGCAGACAGAGAGGGATAATGAGAAAGAGGCAGACAGAGAGAGATAATGAGAAAGAGGCAGTCACAGAGAGAGAATGAGAAAGAGACAGACAGAGAGAGATAATGAGAAAGAGGCAGACAGAGAGAGATAATGAGAAAAAGGCAGACAGGGAGAGAAAATGAGAAAGAGGCAGACAGGGAGAGATAATGAGAAAGAGGCAGACAGGGAGAGATATTGAGAAAGAGGCAGACAGGGTGAGAAAGAGGCAGACAGAGAGAGACAATGAGAAAGAGGCAGACAGAAAGAGATAATGAGAAAGAGGCAGAAAGGGAGAGATAATGAGAAAGAGGCAGACAGAGAGAGATAATGAGAAAGAGGCAGACAGGGAGAGATAGTGAGAAAGAGGCAGACAGAGAGAGACAATGAGAAAGAGGCAGACAGAAAGAGATAGTGAGAAAGAGGCAATCAGAGAGAGATAATGAGAAAGAGGCAGACAGAGAGAGATAATGAGAAAGAGGCAGACAGGGAGAGATAGTGAGAAAGAGGCAGACAGAGAGAGATAGTGAGAAAGAGGCAGACAGGGAGAGATAGTGAGAAAGAGGTGGATAGAGAGAGATAATGAGAAAAAGGCAGACAGGGAGAGACCATGAGAAAGAGGCAGACAGGGAGAGATAATGAGAATGAGGCAGAGAGGGAGAGATAGTGAGAAAGAGGCAGACAGGGAGAGATAATGAGAAAGAGGCAGAGAGGGAGAGAATGAGAAAGTGGCAGACAGGGTGAGAAAGAGGCAGACAGAGAGAGACAATGAGAAAGAGGCAGACAGAAAGAGATAATGAGAAAGAGGCAGAAAGGGAGAGATAATGAGAAAGAGGCAGACAGAGAGAGATAATGAGAAAGAGGCAGACAGGGAGAGATAGTGAGAAAGAGGCAGACAGAGAGAGACAATGAGAAAGAGGCAGACAGAGAAAGAGATAGTGAGAAAGAGGCAGACAGAGAGAGATAATGAGAAAGAGGCAGTCACAGAGAGAGAATGAGAAAGAGACAGACAGAGAGAGATATGAGAAAGAGGCAGACAGGAGAGATAATGAGAAAAAGGCAGACAGGGAGAGAAAATGAGAAAGAGGCAGACAGGGAGAGATAATGAGAAAGAGGCAGACAGGGAGAGATATTGAGAAAGAGGCAGACAGGGTGAGAAAGAGGCAGACAGAGAGAGACAATGAGAAAGAGGCAGACAGAAAGAGATAATGAGAAAGAGGCAGAAAGGGAGAGATAATGAGAAAGAGGCAGACAGAGAGAGATAATGAGAAAGAGGCAGACAGGGAGAGATAGTGAGAAAGAGGCAGACAGAGAGAGACAATGAGAAAGAGGCAGACAGAAAGAGATAGTGAGAAAGAGGCAATCAGAGAGAGATAATGAGAAAGAGGCAGACAGAGAGAGATAATGAGAAAGAGGCAGACAGGGAGAGATAGTGAGAAAGAGGCAGACAGAGAGAGATAGTGAGAAAGAGGCAGACAGGGAGAGATAGTGAGAAAGAGGTGGATAGAGAGAGATAATGAGAAAAAGGCAGACAGGGAGAGATCATGAGAAAGAGGCAGACAGGGAGAGATAATGAGAATGAGGCAGAGAGGGAGAGATAGTGAGAAAGAGGCAGACAGGGAGAGATATTGAGAAAGAGGCAGACAGGGTGAGAAAGAGGCAGACAGAGAGAGACAATGAGAAAGAGGCAGACAGAAAGAGATAATGAGAAAGAGGCAGACAGAGAGAGATAATGAGAAAAAGGCAGAGAGAGAGATAATGAGAAAGAGGCAGACAGGGAGAGATAGTGAGAAAGAGGCAGACAGAGAGAGATAGTGAGAAAGAGGCAGACAGAGAGAGATAGTGAGAAAGAGGCAGACAGGGAGAGATAGTGAGAAAGAGGTGGATAGAGAGAGATAATGAGAAAAAGGCAGACAGGGAGAGATCATGAGAAAGAGGCAGAGAGGGAGAGAATGAGAAAGTGGCAGAGAGGGAGAGATAGTGAGAAAGAGGCAGACAGGGAGAGATAGTGAGAAAGAGGCAGACAGGGAGAGATAGTGAGAAAGAGGCAGTCACAGAGAGAGAATGAGAAAGAGACAGACAGAGAGAGATAATGAGAAAGAGGCAGACAGAGAGAGATAATGAGAAAGAGGCAGACAGAGAGAGACAATGAGAAAGAGGCAGACAGTGAGAGATAATGAGAAAGAGGCAGACAGAGAGAGATAATGAGAAAGAGTTAGACAGAGAGAGATAATGAGAAAGAGGCAGACAGAGAGGGATAATGAGAAAGAGGCAGACAGAGAGAGATAATGAGAAAGAGGCAGTCACAGAGAGATAATGAGAAAGAGACAGACAGAGAGAGATAATGAGAAAGAGGCAGACAGAGAGAGATAATGAGAAAAAGGCAGACAGGGAGAGAAAATGAGAAAGAGGCAGACAGGGAGAGATAATGAGAAAGAGGCAGACAGGGAGAGATAGTGAGAAAGAGGCAGACAGAGAGAGATAGTGAGAAAGAGGCAGACAGAGAGAGATAGTGAGAAAGAGGCAGACAGGGAGAGATAGTGAGAAAGAGGCAGTCACAGAGAGAGAATGAGAAAGAGACAGACAGAGAGAGATAATGAGAAAGAGGCAGACAGAGAGAGATAATGAGAAAGAGGCAGACAGAGAGAGATAATGAGAAAGAGGCAGACAGAGAGAGATAATGAGAAAGAGGCAGACAGAGAGAGACAATGAGAAAGAGGCAGACAGAGAGAGATAATGAGAAAGAGGCAGACAGGGAGAGATAATGAGAAAGAGGCAGACAGAGAGAGATAATGAGAAAGAGGCAGACAGGGAGAGATAGTGAGAAAAAGGCAGACAGAGAGAGATAATGAGAAAAAGGCAGACAGAAAGAGATAATGAGAAAAAGGCAAGACAGAAAGAGATAATGAGAAAAAGGCAGACAGAGAGAGATAGTGAGAAAGAGACAGACAGGGAAATCTTATGTATAAACTAGGATAAAAGTTTGGCCAAACACCATAAGAAATAACATCTTATTAGCAGAAATGCAGATGAAACCACTGACAACAATTATTGAGGAAAGACGATGGCGATGGTTGGGACATGTGCTCCAAATGACTGACAACTCACTACCAAAAATAGCACTAAGATGGACACCACAGGGGAGCAGAAGTAAGGGTAGACCAAAAGAGACATGGAGAAGAACAACAGAAAGGATGTTGAGCAATAGAGGGCTCACCTGGGCAAGAGCAGAAAAAAAGGCGAAGGACAGGCATTTGTGGAAAACCCTTGCGGAAGCCCCATGTGCCCTGGGCACTTAAGGTTCAGAGAGAGAGAGAGGAAAAAAGTAGGAACAGCTTTATTAATGCATGCAGTGGCTTCGTGTACTTATATACTAATTATTGAGAGAGATCTTATGTATCTTACATTAGCTGCATAATGAAAAAATGTTCAATATATTGTACATTTCTTTTAAATAAAACAATCAATAATAATCTGTCATTCTGTTTTAGAAGACAAAGAAAAGCAACTAAAAAACTAAATGATGTCATAAAACATTCACTAATAATACCATCATTTACCCTGACATGTTTTATTTGTGTCCTCCCATGTATATCCAACATTACATATACAACTGTAATTCCCCATCTGGTTGCGACAGTCTGAGTGATCTGGACAAGGAGTTGGCTTGATCTGACACTCATCTTCATCTTGCTTACAGTCTGATCCTGTCCAACCAGTTTGACAAGTGCATGCTCCATTTATTTTGTTACAGGAAGTAGATGTGTTTGTTTGACACTGGCAGGTTTCTTTACAGTCTATTCCAAATTTCCAGTCTTCACATTCTGAAAAAAAAAGTGGTCAACTCTCCACTCACTGCTCACTTTATGACAAGATGGACTCAAGTTATAGTACACAAAAACATTCTTTTATATGTGAAGATATTGATAGTTAAAGCAAGATATAAAACTTTCTCCTGTTTCCTTCACTCAATATATAACAATAAAAAATCTTAGATTTATTATAACTTGTTTCAATTTTCTTTTCTTTGCCTCTATTTTCCATCACTTTCTCATCAGCATTTCAGTGCTAGTATTGTGCTTCTCCAGTTTTCTTGGTATTTCTGTAATGGTACTGATTGCTGTCCCATGTGTATGTGATGTGTAGTAACAAGTAATTCTTAATCACTACAGCACCCATTTGTGCTGTTACTCTTATAAAGTGAATGAAGAATGATCTTATCATAGTTTTTGTGTAATATTCTTGGTATGAAATTGTGTTTAAGTTAAGAAAGAAGTGGATCTTCAAAATTCATGATGAAAAAACTGAATGCAAGCAAATGCAGCAAAGAACAGAAAAATGCACTAAAGATTTCAGTATCTGGGATATACCACCATCAAGTCGGTTCTGCTGTTGGTAATTTTTTATGAAAAGAGAAAGTCAGAAAGAGAGAGAGAGAAAGAGGCAGATAGAGAGATCTTATGTTAGCTGCACAATGACAGACTGATTGATCTTTATTTCCAAATGGTTAAGAATTGGGCATGCAGGCCCATCTGACCTACTGCCCTTTATCACACAACTTTCTCTGTTCCAGACATTCTACAAATATGTTGTGCATATAACAAACATAATTAGCATCAAAAAGCTGCGAAAAATAAAACAGAATAAAAAATTTACTTTTCACTCTTATCGATGCACTCAATACAGAATGACTTCGTATACCATATAGCCCCCCGATCAGGGTGACGTGAAGCCATGGGAACAGGCTGACAGGAGAGATAATGAGAAAGAGGCAGACAGGGAGAGATAGTGAGAAAGAGGCAGACAGAGAGAGATAGTGAGAAAGAGGCAGACAGGGAGAGATAGTGAGAAAGAGGCAGTCACAGAGAGAGAATGAGAAAGAGACAGACAGAGAGAGATAATGAGAAAGAGGCAGACAGAGAGAGACAATGAGAAAGAGGCAGACAGAGAGAGATAATGAGAAAGAGGCAGACAGAGAGAGATAATGAGAAAGAGGCAGACAGAGAGAGATAATGAGAAAGAGGCAAACAGAGAGAGACAATGAGAAAGAGGCAGACAGAGAGAGATAGTGAGAAAGAGGCAGACAGAGAGAGATAGTGAGAAAGAGGCAGACAGAGAGAGATAGTGAGAAAGAGGCAGACAGGGAGAGCTAGTGAGAAAGAGGCAGTCACAGAGAGAGAATGAGAAAGAGACAGATAGAGAGAGATAATGAGAAAGAGGCAGACAGAGAGAGATAATGAGAAAGAGACAGACATAGAGAGATAATGAGAAAGAGGCAGACAGAGAGAGATAATGAGAAAGAGGCAGACAGAGTTAGACAATGAGAAAGAGGCAGACAGAGAGAGATAATGAGAAAGAGGCAGACAGGGAGAGATAATGAGAAAGAGGCAGACAGGGAGAGATAATGAGAAAGAGGCAGACAGGGAGAGATAATGAGAAAAAGGCAGACAGAGAGAGATAATGAGAAAAAGGCAGACAGAAAGAGATAATGAGAAAAAGGCAAGACAGAAAGAGATAATGAGAAAAAGGCAGACAGAGAGAGATAGTGAGAAAGAGACAGACAGGGAAATCTTATGTATAAACTAGGATAAAAGTTTGGCCAAACACCATAAGAAATAACATCTTATTAGCAGAAATGCAGATGAAACCACTGACAACAATTATTGAGGAAAGACGATGGCGATGGTTGGGACATGTGCTCCAAATGACTGACAACTCACTACCAAAAATAGCACTAAGATGGACACCACAGGGGAGCAGAAGTAAGGGTAGACCAAAAGAGACATGGAGAAGAACAACAGAAAGGATGTTGAGCAATAGAGGGCT
Source organism: Achatina immaculata (assembly GCA_009760885.1). Lineage (NCBI taxonomy): Eukaryota > Metazoa > Mollusca > Gastropoda > Stylommatophora > Achatinidae > Lissachatina > Lissachatina immaculata. The sequence goes on from CM019691.1 coordinate 45,355,231, forward strand.
CACCTGGGCAAGAGCAGAAAAAAAGGCGAAGGACAGGCATTTGTGGAAAACCCTTGCGGAAGCCCCATGTGCCCTGGGCACTTAAGGTTCAGAGAGAGAGAGAGGAAAAAAGTAGGAACAGCTTTATTAATGCATGCAGTGGCTTCGTGTACTTATATACTAATTATTGAGAGAGATCTTATGTATCTTACATTAGCTGCATAATGAAAAAATGTTCAATATATTGTACATTTCTTTTAAATAAAACAATCAATAATAATCTGTCATTCTGTTTTAGAAGACAAAGAAAAGCAACTAAAAAACTAAATGATGTCATAAAACATTCACTAATAATACCATCATTTACCCTGACATGTTTTATTTGTGTCCTCCCATGTATATCCAACATTACATATACAACTGTAATTCCCCATCTGGTTGCGACAGTCTGAGTGATCTGGACAAGGAGTTGGCTTGATCTGACACTCATCTTCATCTTGCTTACAGTCTGATCCTGTCCAACCAGTTTGACAAGTGCATGCTCCATTTATTTTGTTACAGGAAGTAGATGTGTTTGTTTGACACTGGCAGGTTTCTTTACAGTCTATTCCAAATTTCCAGTCTTCACATTCTGAAAAAAAAAGTGGTCAACTCTCCACTCACTGCTCACTTTATGACAAGATGGACTCAAGTTATAGTACACAAAAACATTCTTTTATATGTGAAGATATTGATAGTTAAAGCAAGATATAAAACTTTCTCCTGTTTCCTTCACTCAATATATAACAATAAAAAAATCTTAGATTTATTATAACTTGTTTCAATTTTCTTTTCTTTGCCTCTATTTTCCATCACTTTCTCATCAGCATTTCAGTGCTAGTATTGTGCTTCTCCAGTTTTCTTGGTATTTCTGTAATGGTACTGATTGCTGTCCCATGTGTATGTGATGTGTAGTAACAAGTAATTCTTAATCACTACAGCACCCATTTGTGCTGTTACTCTTATAAAGTGAATGAAGAATGATCTTATCATAGTTTTTGTGTAATATTCTTGGTATGAAATTGTGTTTAAGTTAAGAAAGAAGTGGATCTTCAAAATTCATGATGAAAAAACTGAATGCAAGCAAATGCAGCAAAGAACAGAAAAATGCACTAAAGATTTCAGTATCTGGGATATACCACCATCAAGTCGGTTCTGCTGTTGGTAATTTTTTATGAAAAGAGAAAGTCAGAAAGAGAGAGATAATGAGAAAAAGGCAGACAGAAAGAGATAATGAGAAAAAGGCAAGACAGAAAGAGATAATGAGAAAAAGGCAGACAGAGAGAGATAGTGAGAAAGAGACAGACAGGGAAATCTTATGTATAAACTAGGATAAAAGTTTGGCCAAACACCATAAGAAATAACATCTTATTAGCAGAAATGCAGATGAAACCACTGACAACAATTATTGAGGAAAGACGATGGCGATGGTTGGGACATGTGCTCCAAATGACTGACAACTCACTACCAAAAATAGCACTAAGATGGACACCACAGGGGAGCAGAAGTAAGGGTAGACCAAAAGAGACATGGAGAAGAACAACAGAAAGGATGTTGAGCAATAGAGGGCTCACCTGGGCAAGAGCAGAAAAAAAGGCGAAGGACAGGCATTTGTGGAAAACCCTTGCGGAAGCCCCATGTGCCCTGGGCACTTAAGGTTCAGAGAGAGAGAGAGGAAAAAAGTAGGAACAGCTTTATTAATGCATGCAGTGGCTTCGTGTACTTATATACTAATTATTGAGAGAGATCTTATGTATCTTACATTAGCTGCATAATGAAAAAATGTTCAATATATTGTACATTTCTTTTAAATAAAACAATCAATAATAATCTGTCATTCTGTTTTAGAAGACAAAGAAAAGCAACTAAAAAACTAAATGATGTCATAAAACATTCACTAATAATACCATCATTTACCCTGACATGTTTTATTTGTGTCCTCCCATGTATATCCAACATTACATATACAACTGTAATTCCCCATCTGGTTGCGACAGTCTGAGTGATCTGGACAAGGAGTTGGCTTGATCTGACACTCATCTTCATCTTGCTTACAGTCTGATCCTGTCCAACCAGTTTGACAAGTGCATGCTCCATTTATTTTGTTACAGGAAGTAGATGTGTTTGTTTGACACTGGCAGGTTTCTTTACAGTCTATTCCAAATTTCCAGTCTTCACATTCTGAAAAAAAAAGTGGTCAACTCTCCACTCACTGCTCACTTTATGACAAGATGGACTCAAGTTATAGTACACAAAAACATTCTTTTATATGTGAAGATATTGATAGTTAAAGCAAGATATAAAACTTTCTCCTGTTTCCTTCACTCAATATATAACAATAAAAAAATCTTAGATTTATTATAACTTGTTTCAATTTTCTTTTCTTTGCCTCTATTTTCCATCACTTTCTCATCAGCATTTCAGTGCTAGTATTGTGCTTCTCCAGTTTTCTTGGTATTTCTGTAATGGTACTGATTGCTGTCCCATGTGTATGTGATGTGTAGTAACAAGTAATTCTTAATCACTACAGCACCCATTTGTGCTGTTACTGTTATAAAGTGAATGAAGAATGATCTTATCATAGTTTTTGTGTAATATTCTTGGTATGAAATTGTGTTTAAGTTAAGAAAGAAGTGGATCTTCAAAATTCATGATGAAAAAACTGAATGCAAGCAAATGCAGCAAAGAACAGAAAAATGCACTAAAGATTTCAGTATCTGGGATATACCACCATCAAGTCGGTTCTGCTGTTGGTAATTTTTTATGAAAAGAGAAAGTCAGAAAGAGAGAGATAATGAGAAAAAGGCAGACAGAAAGAGATAATGAGAAAAAGGCAAGACAGAAAGAGATAATGAGAAAAAGGCAGACAGAGAGAGATAGTGAGAAAGAGACAGACAGGGAAATCTTATGTATAAACTAGGATAAAAGTTTGGCCAAACACCATAAGAAATAACATCTTATTAGCAGAAATGCAGATGAAACCACTGACAACAATTATTGAGGAAAGACGATGGCGATGGTTGGGACATGTGCTCCAAATGACTGACAACTCACTACCAAAAATAGCACTAAGATGGACACCACAGGGGAGCAGAAGTAAGGGTAGACCAAAAGAGACATGGAGAAGAACAACAGAAAGGATGTTGAGCAATAGAGGGCTCACCTGGGCAAGAGCAGAAAAAAAGGCGAAGGACAGGCATTTGTGGAAAACCCTTGCGGAAGCCCCATGTGCCCTGGGCACTTAAGGTTCAGAGAGAGAGAGAGGAAAAAAGTAGGAACAGCTTTATTAATGCATGCAGTGGCTTCGTGTACTTATATACTAATTATTGAGAGAGATCTTATGTATCTTACATTAGCTGCATAATGAAAAAATGTTCAATATATTGTACATTTCTTTTAAATAAAACAATCAATAATAATCTGTCATTCTGTTTTAGAAGACAAAGAAAAGCAACTAAAAAACTAAATGATGTCATAAAACATTCACTAATAATACCATCATTTACCCTGACATGTTTTATTTGTGTCCTCCCATGTATATCCAACATTACATATACAACTGTAATTCCCCATCTGGTTGCGACAGTCTGAGTGATCTGGACAAGGAGTTGGCTTGATCTGACACTCATCTTCATCTTGCTTACAGTCTGATCCTGTCCAACCAGTTTGACAAGTGCATGCTCCATTTATTTTGTTACAGGAAGTAGATGTGTTTGTTTGACACTGGCAGGTTTCTTTACAGTCTATTCCAAATTTCCAGTCTTCACATTCTGAAAAAAAAAGTGGTCAACTCTCCACTCACTGCTCACTTTATGACAAGATGGACTCAAGTTATAGTACACAAAAACATTCTTTTATATGTGAAGATATTGATAGTTAAAGCAAGATATAAAACTTTCTCCTGTTTCCTTCACTCAATATATAACAATAAAAAAATCTTAGATTTATTATAACTTGTTTCAATTTTCTTTTCTTTGCCTCTATTTTCCATCACTTTCTCATCAGCATTTCAGTGCTAGTATTGTGCTTCTCCAGTTTTCTTGGTATTTCTGTAATGGTACTGATTGCTGTCCCATGTGTATGTGATGTGTAGTAACAAGTAATTCTTAATCACTACAGCACCCATTTGTGCTGTTACTGTTATAAAGTGAATGAAGAATGATCTTATCATAGTTTTTGTGTAATATTCTTGGTATGAAATTGTGTTTAAGTTAAGAAAGAAGTGGATCTTCAAAATTCATGATGAAAAAACTGAATGCAAGCAAATGCAGCAAAGAACAGAAAAATGCACTAAAGATTTCAGTATCTGGGATATACCACCATCAAGTCGGTTCTGCTGTTGGTAATTTTTTATGAAAAGAGAAAGTCAGAAAGAGAGAGATAATGAGAAAAAGGCAGACAGAAAGAGATAATGAGAAAAAGGCAAGACAGAAAGAGATAATGAGAAAAAGGCAGACAGAGAGAGATAGTGAGAAAGAGACAGACAGGGAAATCTTATGTATAAACTAGGATAAAAGTTTGGCCAAACACCATAAGAAATAACATCTTATTAGCAGAAATGCAGATGAAACCACTGACAACAATTATTGAGGAAAGACGATGGCGATGGTTGGGACATGTGCTCCAAATGACTGACAACTCACTACCAAAAATAGCACTAAGATGGACACCACAGGGGAGCAGAAGTAAGGGTAGACCAAAAGAGACATGGAGAAGAACAACAGAAAGGATGTTGAGCAATAGAGGGCTCACCTGGGCAAGAGCAGAAAAAAAGGCGAAGGACAGGCATTTGTGGAAAACCCTTGCGGAAGCCCCATGTGCCCTGGGCACTTAAGGTTCAGAGAGAGAGAGAGGAAAAAAGTAGGAACAGCTTTATTAATGCATGCAGTGGCTTCGTGTACTTATATACTAATTATTGAGAGAGATCTTATGTATCTTACATTAGCTGCATAATGAAAAAATGTTCAATATATTGTACATTTCTTTTAAATAAAACAATCAATAATAATCTGTCATTCTGTTTTAGAAGACAAAGAAAAGCAACTAAAAAACTAAATGATGTCATAAAACATTCACTAATAATACCATCATTTACCCTGACATGTTTTATTTGTGTCCTCCCATGTATATCCAACATTACATATACAACTGTAATTCCCCATCTGGTTGCGACAGTCTGAGTGATCTGGACAAGGAGTTGGCTTGATCTGACACTCATCTTCATCTTGCTTACAGTCTGATCCTGTCCAACCAGTTTGACAAGTGCATGCTCCATTTATTTTGTTACAGGAAGTAGATGTGTTTGTTTGACACTGGCAGGTTTCTTTACAGTCTATTCCAAATTTCCAGTCTTCACATTCTGAAAAAAAAAGTGGTCAACTCTCCACTCACTGCTCACTTTATGACAAGATGGACTCAAGTTATAGTACACAAAAACATTCTTTTATATGTGAAGATATTGATAGTTAAAGCAAGATATAAAACTTTCTCCTGTTTCCTTCACTCAATATATAACAATAAAAAAATCTTAGATTTATTATAACTTGTTTCAATTTTCTTTTCTTTGCCTCTATTTTCCATCACTTTCTCATCAGCATTTCAGTGCTAGTATTGTGCTTCTCCAGTTTTCTTGGTATTTCTGTAATGGTACTGATTGCTGTCCCATGTGTATGTGATGTGTAGTAACAAGTAATTCTTAATCACTACAGCACCCATTTGTGCTGTTACTCTTATAAAGTGAATGAAGAATGATCTTATCATAGTTTTTGTGTAATATTCTTGGTATGAAATTGTGTTTAAGTTAAGAAAGAAGTGGATCTTCAAAATTCATGATGAAAAAACTGAATGCAAGCAAATGCAGCAAAGAACAGAAAAATGCACTAAAGATTTCAGTATCTGGGATATACCACCATCAAGTCGGTTCTGCTGTTGGTAATTTTTTATGAAAAGAGAAAGTCAGAAAGAGAGAGAGAGAAAGAGGCAGATAGAGAGATCTTATGTTAGCTGCACAATGACAGACTGATTGATCTTTATTTCCAAATGGTTAAGAATTGGGCATGCAGGCCCATCTGACCTACTGCCCTTTATCACACAACTTTCTCTGTTCCAGACATTCTACAAATATGTTGTGCATATAACAAACATAATTAGCATCAAAAAGCTGCGAAAAATAAAACAGAATAAAAAATTTACTTTTCACTCTTATCGATGCACTCAATACAGAATGACTTCGTATACCATATAGCCCCCCGATCAGGGTGACGTGAAGCCATGGGAACAGGCTGTGGATGGAGTAGGGAAGCAGCTGACAGATAATGTTGGTTATGGTCACCATTCTATGATGGTAGACAGATGATCTCAGTGTAGGGACAATGGCTACGATCACTGACTAGTACAGTCACTGCCCAGAAGGAAAGCAGTGGTAAACTATCTTCTAGAAATATACCAAGAAACCCAAACAGCAACATGGAAGGTCAGATAGGAAAAAGATCTGGTGGTGAGGCCCCCAGGCCAGATAGATCTAATTTTAGCACTGGGGAGGAGTGTGAGACAGAGGTTAGTACTAGTAATTGTGATGACGGACAAAATCCTGACAGTGTTACCAAGGAAAAGCCCTGCATCAAACTAGAAAGAAAAATAAGAGTACTAACATGGAATGTGAGAAGTATGCATGAGGGAAAGTATCAAATAATAAGCGACAAATTGGAACAAACAAGAATACACATTTTTTTAATCTGCGAACATTGATGGAAAGGATCAGAACACTTCAAGAGTGAAAATGATGGTATCTTTATATACTCTGGTATATATATATTAGGAGGAATAATTGGAGTGGTTTTTTACTTGGACAGATTAACATCAAAAGCATTACTAGGTTACAATCCAGTAAGTGATAGAATCCTCACTATCAGACTTAAGGGCACTCCTAGAATGTAACAATCATCCAGATATATGCACCTACATCAGCTGCAGAAGAAGGGGAATTAGAAGACTTTTATAACACACTTTAAACGACGATAGACCAGATACGAGAAAATAATATTGCATTAATAATGGGGGATTTTAATGCACAGACTGATACAGAAAGAGCAGAAGATGAAGGATGTGTTTTGAGAAAATCTGGGAAAAATAGTGCATAGAAATGAGGCAGGTAGTATGTTGTGGCGCTTTGCACGGAAAATGAGCTAACAGTCACTAACACACTTTTTAGACAACATTCAAGAAGACTTCACACATGGACATCACCTGATAGGAAACCAGGAATCAAACAGATTACGTTTTAGTGCAAAGAAGGTGGAGATCAAGTATAACATCAGCAAAAACTTTACCAGGTTCTGATTGTGACACGGACCATGAGTTATTAATATCAGACATGAAGATAAAGATAAAAAAGACAGGAGATCAAGACCACTCCGCTTTGATCTTACAAAAATACCAGAACAATACGGAATAGAAGTGAAGAACCATTTTGAGACACTGATGGTTGTACAGGAGGAGATGACACCAGATGAACTGGCTACACTGTACCTACCAAGGAGTATTCATGGTAAACCCCTTAGTAGATACACTGGCCAGAGATATCTTAATAATGGCAGCAAAAGATATGGTTCCAGTAAACACAAAAGAATGAATGGTTTACAACAGGCTCATTAGAAATAATAAAACAATGTAGAGAAATGATGATGAAAGAGAAAGTGACAAATAACAACAAGTAAAAGTAAAAAAAGGTAAAATTCCCGTTTCCATGCAATTAAGGCATATTTAGGGAATACAGTGTTAGGCCCGTATTTTCCATGACCCTCGGCACATGACAGTATGAAAATAACAACAGGAAGGAATATAAATCTTGAACAAAAGAAGTAAGAAGAAACATAAGAAGAGACCAAAAAAAACAATACATACAAAATTGTTGTGAAAGAATAGAAGGACATCAGAAGTGTGGAAGAGATAGTGAAATGTTTAAAGAAATGAAGACATTGACGAGAAATGTCACATCTAAGCTAAATGTAATTTGTGATGAGATGGGGAATACCTTGACAGAGACAGAGGAAATTCTAGAAAGATGGAAGGAATATTGCAGACCAATGTACGAAACAACTGAATGTGAAAGCAAAAATCAACAGTGTGAATTATTATTGGAGGAGAAAGAGCCCGAACCGACAATAGAAGAAGTTTTATGGGCAATAAAGAATCTGAAAAATGGTAAATCACCAGGATGTGATGAGATAACAGCTGAACTTATTAAAGCAGGAGGAAAGGAATGTGCAACAGTCTATCATGCACTATGTAAAAAATATGGCATTCAGATATTTGGCTAAAAAAATGGAAAAGAACTGTATTCATAACACTGCCAAAAAAAGTGTAACTTGAAATTATACACAAACTACAGAACTGTTGCCCTGATTAGTCATGCCAGTAAAAGTCTATTAATAATCATAATGTGTAGACTTTGTAAGAAAATAGAAGAATAATTCAATATGGTCCAAGCTGGTTTCGGGCAAGGAAAAGGATCAAGAGATCATATATTCAATATAAGATTAATAATATAGAAATGCGGTGAATTTGATGTGAATCTATATTTATCTTTTATAGACTATTCAAAAGCAATTGATTGTGTACAACACCAGAAACTTTGGGAAATACTGGAAAAAAATGGGATTTCCAACACATTTGATACAATTAATATCTCTGCTGTATCTAGGCCAACAGGCAGCAGTAAGAATAAATGGTGAAACAACAACTTGGTTTGACATAAAAAAAGGGGTCCATCAGGGGTGCATATTGTTGCCTTACTTATTTAACTTGTATACTGAAAATATAATGAGGAATGTTAGAGAAGATGTAGACAAAGAATATTACAATGCCATAAAAATTGGAGGTTATGAAATACTAGACATTAGATATGCTGATGACACAGTATTACTGTCCACAACACAAAAAGGAATAGAAAAACTAATTATGTCAGTCCATAAGAACAGTGAAGAGCAAAATCTTTATCTCAGTACAAAGAAAACTAAATTGATGACAACTGACAAAACAAATAAGGCAGCTGAAATATATATATATATCAATGAGAAAAAATTGGAAGAGGTGGAGAGTTTTGAATATCTTGGATCATTAGTAACTAATAATGGAGATACAATGAAGGATATTAAAAGGAGGACATCTATCACTCTTAAAAAAATAAAACAACTAAATAAGCTTTGGAGAGGTACAGACAGATCTACAAAAATAAGATTTTTCACCACATGCATCTTTCCAATCACAACATATGCCTGTGAGACAAAACAGCTGAGAAACACATAAATGCCTTTGAATGTAAATGCTATAGAAGAGTTCTTCAAATATCATGGACACAAAAAAGAACACATATATCCATACTTCTTAAATACTTCCCATGCAGCTAAACATCACATAGGGCTCGCATGGTAGTTCACCCAGATTTCCTGCCTTCGGTGAGTTTTTCATTCTCATCAAGGGATATTATGCCCATTGAGCTGGCCTCTCTTAACAATCTCCTCTTTAAAGTTTCATGTGATTGACCTCTTTTTCTTTGGCCTGTTGTGTTCCACTTGATAGCTTGTTTGGGGTTTCTGATTGTTTCTTCTCATCACATGACTGACATACGTCCATCTTTTTTTTTCTGACCACCAATGAGACAGGTTGTTGTTTGCTCATCTGTCTTATCTCTGCATTGTTCTTGAATTCATTCCACTTTTATACTGAGTATTTTCCTTAGGCATTTGTTTTCAAAAGAGTCTAATTTCTTGTCTATTTCTTTAGTTGTTTTCCAGCTTTCACATGCATAAATGAGGGTGGATATTACATTTGAATTGAATAATCTTAACTTGATTTTTGTGCTTATAACTTTTGAATTCCATGTGTTCTCAAGATTTTTTAAGGACAATGTTGCTTTTGCAATTCTAATTCTAACTTCCTTCCTGGTGTCACCATCCTAGTCTATGTAGCTGCCAAGATATGCAAAATGGTTTACTTCATCCAACAACTGTTCCTTCTATGTGCATTTTTCCTCTTGATTAATTAGAAGTTTCATTATTTTTGTTTTGTCTTTGTTAATTTCAAGTCCTATTTTACTAGCCAAAGAAGACAAGGAATCTGTTTTTTCCTGCATCGATTTCACATTGTCACTGATAAGAGTTATGTCATCAGCAAAATCAAGATCTTCTATTTGGGTCCCATGTACTCAATCAATGCCAGTTTTACCTGTGCAGCATTTTTTCATTATAAAGTCTATGGCAATTCCAAAAAGCAAGGAAGACAATACACATCTTTGTTTCACGCCTGTTTCAATCTGAAACCATTCACTCATCCCTTCTTCTGTCTTGACCACACAAATATATCCATATTAGAGATCTCTAATGATGTTGACAGTCTTAGATGGAATACCATATATTCTTAAAATTCTCCACAATGAATCTCTGTGTATACTATCAAATGCCTTTTTAAAGTCTATGAAGTTCAGTATTAATGGTTTCTGTTTTTCAATATGTTCTTCAAGTATTGTTCTTAGAGTAAAGATCTGGTCGAGACAGCTTCTCCCTTTTCAAAATCCTGCCTCTTCTTCTCTCATTCAATCACTTTACAAAACACCTTTGACACAACTGATAGTATTATATACTAATAACATGGGGGAAAGTGTTTGTATACTAACAAAGTTTGGGGGGGGGGGCGGGATGTTGTTTATATACTAATATCATGGGGGAATAATGTTTACAAACTAATAACATGGAGAGGGGGACGTTTATATATTAAAACATGGGAGGAAAAATGTTTTTATGTCAACAATATGAAGGGAAAATGTTATATAGCAACAATGTGGACAAAAAATGTATAATATATATATATATATATGATTGTATGTATTAACAGATTAAGATAGACAAGCAAGATAAAAGGGAATGTGTAAATGAAGGAAAGTTAACAGAACAGACAAAACAGAAGTATCTAGCTAAGGATGATCTACATGATCAGATCTAGTCAGAGAGTCTGAGGGTGAGATAATCATTGCGGAGCTACCACAGAAACTGTCAACATCTTTCAGGATCTACATTTAAATGACTTAAATATTGTGAACACTCAAGAAAAAGCCAAGATTTACCTTGACAAGGACAGCTGTCACATCTTCTCCAAGTGCCTGGCTCACATTCACAAGAATAACCTCCATCTATGTTGAAACACTGCTCATGTTTGAGGCTGTCACAGTTGTGGGTTCGTAAAGAGCACTCATCAAGGTCAGTGTCACACTGAACACCTGTCCAGCCAGGAGAGCACTGGCACGAGCCATTTACTTTGTCACACGCAAAGTTTGTGCCACATTTACATCGCTGAAGACATGACTCACCATAGAAGTTTTCATCACATTCTGATGATACACAAAATTAGTTGTACGTTTAAGCTTCTCTCTACAGTTATTTTCTCATATAACCATGTACTTGTCTATCATCTTGTTAGTCAGTATCTGATCATGTATCTGTCTACCATCTTGTTAGTTTTTATCTGATCATGTATCTGTCTACCATCTTGTTAGTCAGTATCTGATCATGTATCTGTCTACCATCTTGTTAGTCAGTATCTGATCATGTATCTGTCTACCATCTTGTTAGTCAGTATCTGATCATGTATCTATCTACCAACTTCTCAGTCAATATTTTGTTTCTACAAGCGTTATCTGTATACTTCTTGTTTCCTTAATATGCTGTTATTGATATTCTGAATACTGCAGTTCTGATAATAACATAAATTTGATGCCTGATATTCTCTGTGGTCTATACAAATATTTCATCTCAAACTGTGGGAACATAAACAAAAACATTATAAGAGCTCCAAGGCTTGTTCATGAAGTCACATTTTTGTCACAATTGTTCATGTTTCATATCTTAACTTACATAGATAAACAACTAGAGTCATATCTTAACTTACAAAGATAAATAACTAGAGTCATATCTTAACTTACAAAGATAAACAACTAGAGGGGACTCATGAGACCAAGAACATAGACAAACTCCAGAACCATACAAGAATTTAAAATGACACTGAAGTGGTGATTATCCTATCTATATATATCCTCCACACACCATTAGAAGAAGAATATGAAAATAAGAATATCAAAGCAGATTTCTGGATGAGAAACTTCAGCATCACCTACAGGAAAGAACAGAAAAAACATGAAAAACTTCAGAATCACCTACAGAAAAAAGCAGCAAAAACATGAGAAACTTCAGAATCACCTACAGAAAAAAGCAGCAAAAACATGAGAAACTTCACCATCACCTACAGAAAAAAGCAGCAAAATCATGAGAAACTTCAGCATCATCTACAGAAAAGAACCGCAAAAACATGAGAAACATCAGCATCACCTACAGGAAAAAACAGCAAAAACATAAGAAACTTCAGCATCACCTACAGGAAAAAACAGCAAAAACATAAGAAACTTCAGCATCACCTACAGGAAAAAACAGCAAAAACATAAGAAACTTCAGCATCACCTACAGGAAAGAACAGCAAAAATATGAGAAACTTCAGCATCACCTACAGTGAAAGAATAGCAAAAATATGAGAACCTTCAGCATCACCTACAGTAAAAAAACAGCAAAAAATATGAGAAACTTCAGCATCACCTACAGGAAAAAACAGCAGTAACACATTAATGCAGCTTTTCTCAACTATTTTGCCTCTCTGGTAGCCTTAGAATATTTTATCCCCGTGAAGCCCCTGATTTAATATATTAACTACTTCTCAGTTTTTGCTTTATATATCATTGTCTTCCTGTCTCTACCTCCAAGGTTAGTACAAGGTTAAGCAGCATCACAGACAATCATAGCTGTTGCCAGAGATTAGTACAAGGTTAAGCAGTATCACAGACAATCACAGCTGTTGCCAGAGATTAGTACAAGGTTAAGCAGTATCACAGACAATCACAGCTGTTGCCAGAGATTAGTACAAGGTTAAGCAGTATCACAGACAATCACAGCTGTTGCCAGAGATTAGTGCAAGGTTAAGCTGTATCACAGAATATCATAGATGCTGCCATAGATTAATGTAAGATTAACCAGTATCACAGACAATCATAGATGTTGCCAGAGATTGGCATTTGTATGCTGGAATTAAGATGTCCTACCTTCACATAGATTACTGCTTTCATTTCTCTTTATATAACCAGGTCTGCATGCACATGTATAACCTCCGTAAGTGTTGTGACAATCTGAATTTGTAGGGCACCGATAGCCAATACTTAAACATTCATCTACATCTTCCTCACATCGTGATCCAGTCCAGCCATCTTTGCAAGTACAATTCCCAGAGACTTTGTTACACTCCTGTGTGTTTACAGCAACACAGTCACAACTATTTGCACAGTTTGGCCCCCATTTCATTTTTATACAGTCTGAGAACAGAAAAAAACCCCACAAAAATCAGTTATAATATAACATGATGTAAAAAAGTGATTTTTAGAAAAGAAACACATAAATTGTAAAAACTAAACAGAAATGTACAACCCTCCTAGTCTTTTTACTGCATGACTAGGCTGTAATCCACTCCTGTTATGTGCCCAGCTGTTCTGATCTTGTGTTGCCACCAAGAAGTAACCTAAATGTGCAAAATATCTCAACGGTACTAACACCGCTACTACATATTTACAGAAAAATATCTACATGTAATTACACTACCTTCTAGCACAAACAGAAAAAAACTATTTACACAAACCATATGCATCAGTATAGTTTCTTTTCATATTTCTTTTCTCTTACCAACACAAGTGACTCCATCAGCACTCAGCTGTGTTCCTGGATTACACAGACACTCATAACTTGTATTGTCATGTGTTTCTACACATGCAAATTTGCATCTGTGGTTAGCACATAGATCAGCGTCTGAAAATACAGATCAGAACTTGACATATAAAGACTGAAATATGTCATAATGAATGCATGTGTATATTCATTTAACTGAAAATGGTACTTTTTTCTCAACTGACAAGCCATCAACTCAGCTGTAAACACATTTTATCATTGGCTTGATTTTCTCTAGAATATTTTGTCTTTTTGCCCTTACAGCTGCTAGTACAACACGCAGAAAAATGTTTTGTCATGCAGGGAGGTATTCAGTTTTCAAAAGAAGTTTCTTAACAGAAGTACCAGGTACTCAAAATGATGGAGATGCTATGTTAACTGAAGTGTATAAGATTCTGGTTATAAAACATCCCAATTATGTTGAAAGTTGAGTTAGTGTTTCCAGAACTGTCATCATGTTTACTGTTAAATATTATACCTTAAAACTATATGTTAGGCTTTGTTATATGTACTGAGACTCCATGATAAAATTTGCTACATGTACTGAAACACTTCATTAAGCTTTGCTACATACCCTAAGACACCATGATAAGCCTTTCCTACTATACACTGAAACACTATGATAAACTATGCTACATGTACTGAGACATCAAGATAAGCTCTCCTATACGTATTGTGACACCATGTAAGCTCTGTTTCATGTGCAGGGACACTATATTAAGCTTTTCTTAATGTGTTGAGAGACCATGTTAAGCTTTGTTACATGTACTAAGAAGCTTTGTTACATGTACTAAGAAGCTTTGTTACATGTACTAAGAAGCTTTGTTACATGTACTAAGAAGCTTTGTTACATGTACTAAGAAGCTTTGTTACATGTACTAAGAAGCTTTGTTACATGTACTAAGAAGCTTTGTTACATGTACTAAGAAGCTTTGTTACATGTACTAAGAAGCTTTGTTACATGTACTAAGAAGCTTTGCTACATGTACTAGGACACCATAATAAATTCTGCTATATGCACTGAAACACCACATTAAACTTTGCTGTATGCACAGAAACACCATGTTAAGAATTGTTATATGTACTGAAACACCATGATAAACTTTACTATTATGTACTGAGACCTGATTTAAGCTATGCTATATGTATAAGATACCAGGTTAAATTTTGCTACAAGTAATGAAACACCAAAAACTCATTGTTTTATTTTTGCAGCAGAGATAGAATTATTTAAGAGGAAAATATATAACAAAACAATGCTGGTAACTTTGAAATATTTTATCAATCCTTCAACATTTCATACTTTGTTTTGATAGTTATCCCTCTGGAAATTCACCTGCAATCTTTTCTGGGCATGATCTCATAAACATTTCCTAAACCAGCTTTACTGGAATACTCACGAAACAAAAACCAGCTTTACTGAATACTCATGAAACAAAAACCAGCTTTACTGAATACTCACGAAACAAAAACCAGCTTTACTGAATACTCATGAAACAAAAACCAGCTTTACTGAATACTCATGAAACAAAAACCAGCTTTACTGAATACTGACAAAACAAAAACAAAACAAAAAAATCTTCATGGAAACAGGAGAGACAGCATATTTGAACACACAATAACATAACATCACTGATCAAGATGAGAAGGCTGAGAGTCAAATGCAGGATGTAAAGAGAACAAGAAGTAGTATAACTCAACAAAGAACTTGTATCATCAGATAATTCAGGTATATCATTTACAATGTGTATAAATTCATAGCTGGCATTCTCATTCCTTACAGCTGTTCTACGGTTCTCCTCCAACAATCTCTCTTTTACATGCAATGACACATGTATATCTGTGATAATAAGTATCTGGTTTTGGTCTTAATTTAACACACTGACATGACAATGATACATGTAACACACTGACAAGACAATGATATACACTAACACACTGATAAGACAATGATAGATGTAATACACTGATGAGACAATGATATACACTAACACACTGACAAGACAATGATAGATGTAACACACTGACAAGACAATGATATACACTAACACACTGACAAGACAATGATAGATGTAACACACTGACAAGACTATGATATACACTAACACACTGACAAGATAATGACACATATAGCAAACTGACAAGACAATGATACATATAACAAACTGACAAGACAATGATACATGTAGATAGAGGTGTATGGTATAGTTTTACAAAGCGAAAGAGGGGGTGAGAAAAATGAGAAAAAACACAAATAATTAAAAACATACAACATTCAATATTTCAGCGTGAGCCTTTTTCAAGAATTATATACAAAAACAAACACAAACATATAATAAAAGAAGAAAGTGAAAAACTTAGCTTTATGGCATCCCTCCTTGTACACAATACAACAGAATGCACCCTAAACACAAGGCTGTGAGACCACAAAGGAAAACAAACAGAACCAATCAGATGTTAGCGGCGGTGAAAGGGAGAAAACAATACGGGATGGGAGTGGGGCTCAGGAAAGAGATCAGGAGGCAATAAATACCTCTACAACACTAGAGAAGAAGTTGGAGGGGTGGGGGGTGGGGGGAGAAGGGAAGCTGGGAGATAACGTGAAACTGATGAATGAAGAAATGTAGTGAAATGCTTTGGGGTTAAGACAAGAAAGTAGAGTATAAACAGCAGAAAGAAGTTTCAAGTTTAAAGGAAGCTAAAATATTGTTAATTCCATCTGGGTGGAGACAGCCAGGCTGGAAAATAAGTGGATGTTCTAGAGCCTTCTGAGATAGTACATCAGAAGAACAGGAGCAGATTGCAATAACAGAGATGTCATGTTTTTCCCCGTGTTTTGCCACAGGTGTTCAGGCTCTCTTGGAGATATCGTTAAGATGTTGACGAAAATTGTCTCCTAAGTATAAACTGGTCTCCCTTATATACTTCATATCGCAACATTTGCACATAATGGCATACATGACTGATGCGATTCCAAGATGACATGACAACATGTTCTGGATAGCCGCGTTGATGGAAGAAATCTAACATCCTGTGAGCTTGATCATGGAGATCGCCATCCTCAGTACACAAACGTAGCAACTTAAGAAGCTGGGAGAAGGGACTTGAGTCCTTATACGATCTGGGGTGGGAGGAAGAGTACAAGAGATAGCTGTGAGAATCTTTAGATGTATAGTGGACAGAGTGGTAAGTCCGGTAGGACTGATAGTGACGCCAGTGTCGAGAAAGTTAGCAAAAGTTGTAGAGATGTGGGAGGTGAAAGAAATGACAGGATTAAACTTCTTAATGAAACTAACGAAGTTGTCAAGGTCTTCCTCTGGCATTGATGTGACCCCAATGCCATCTTCTATGTAGCGTCTATAGAAGGCTGGAAAAGGACCTCTGTAGAATTCTAGAACCTTGTGATCAAAATGACCCATGAACAGACATGTGTAGCTGGAGCCCAATTTGGTACCTATGGCCACACTGCTAATCTGGTCGAAGTACAGGCCATTGAATTCAAACAAGTTGAGTATGAGAACAAGTAGTGTAATGCACAGAATAGTAGACGTAGGAATAGAGGGATGGTGTAATTTGTTCAGGAAGAACTCAACAGTCTGAAGTCCCTGATCATGTGGGATGGATGTGTATAAGGACACTACATCAAGAGTGAAGATACGGTAGGTGTGACCAGGCAGGAGTGTAAGGGTCTCAAAACCAGTGAGAGCATAATTCGTGTAACACATTTACAAGACAATGATACATCTAACACACTGACAAGACAGTCAAATACATTAATACATTGACAAGACCGTGATATACATAACAAACTGACAAGACAATAACACATGTAATAAATTGACAAAACAATTATGTACATAACAAACTGACAAGACAATGACACATACAACTAACTGACAAGATACAAAAATTGACATTATCTTACTCGACTGTCTACTCACCTGTACAGGTATAATTATCTGCAGATAACTTTTTGCCCCTTCCACAGAAACATGTTGCCACACCATTAATGACTGCACATGTTTCACTGCAGGTCTTGTTTATGCATGTAGCTTTAGCTGAAATGTTTATATTAAACTCAGTTTACTGGTTTTGTGTAAAACTGTTTTAATGATAAGGTTTATATCTTGTATCTAGAGCAAATGTTTCTTTTGAATCTTTGGCTAAAACATAGCCAGTTAAAATGTATAGTTTGTTTCTTGCATTTTTGTAAATTATCTGGCAAACAAAAAAACAAACACACACACACAAACACACATACAAACACACACATAAACACACACAAACACAGAAACATACACACAAACACACACACACAAACACACAAACAAAAACAAAAACACGCAAACGCACGTATGCACACATGCACGCAAACACACACACAGACAGAGAGAGATAAATAAAACAGAATCTTACTATTATATCTGCATTTCTCAGTATATATACAAGTCTATAGAACACCGTCACATACTCTTGTACAATGCATCAGTCCTCTAAATTTGTGAAGTGCCACAAGTTCAGCCATGAAACCTATACATGTATACTATAAGGCTGTGTGATACGGGTGACAACTGCTCTTTTACAAGTTTCAACATGCAGAGTTACAGGAGCTAGAGAACCCAGAACAATGTCAGTGCTACATACAAGGACCATGGAACCAACTCTGCATTGGTGTAGCTGATCTTTTAGTCAAGCTAAGGATGCAGAGTCATATAAGTTTTGTTTATAAACAAACATTTGAAGTATTTATTGTATGAAATATTTTAAACTATATATTCAGTAAAATTATATGGAAAATCTGAAAGTCTTTATTATGATACAAACAGCCAGTTTGATGAGAACAGATCATACCAAATTTCACATGTGGTCAGAAATTTTCCAGACCGGTCCTAAAAGTAAGTAAAAATTCATCATAGCTCATGCTAGCAGTCATCATCCTGGACCATCTCCCTTGTGCGTGGAAACACAGGTCCTAGATCTCCTTCCATCCTGGACCCATCTCCCTTGTGCGTGGAAACACAGGTCCTAGATCTCCTTCCATCCTGGACCCAGCTCCCTTGTGCGTGGAAACACAGGTCCTAGATCTCCTTCCATCCTGGACCCACCTCCC
The DNA here is from genome assembly GCA_009760885.1 of Achatina immaculata. Classification (NCBI taxonomy): domain Eukaryota; kingdom Metazoa; phylum Mollusca; class Gastropoda; order Stylommatophora; family Achatinidae; genus Lissachatina; species Lissachatina immaculata. The sequence continues at coordinate 45,374,170 of CM019691.1, forward strand.
TTGTGCATGGAAACACAGGTCCTAGATCTCCTTCCATCCTGGACCCACCTCCCTTGTGCATGGAAACACAGGTCCTAGATCTCCTTCCATCCTGGACCCATCTCCCTTGTGCATGGAAACACAGGTCATAGATCTCCTTCCATCCTGGACCCATCTCCCTTGTGCATGGAAACACAGGTCCTAGATCTCCTTCCATCCTGGACCCATCTCCCTTGTGCGTGGAAACACAGGTCCTAGATCTCCTTCCATCCTGGACCAGCTCCCTTGTGCATGGAAACACAGGTCCTAGATCTCCTTCCATCCTGGACCATCTCCCTTGTGCATGGAAACACAGGTCCTAGATCTCCTTCCATCCTGGACCCATCTCCCTTGTGCATGGAAACACAGGTCCTAGATCTCCTTCCATCCTGGACCCACCTCCCTTGTGCATGGAAACACAGGTCCTAGATCTCCTTCCATCCTGGACCAGCTCCCTTGTGCATGGAAACACAGGTCCTAGATCTCCTTCCATCCTGGACCATCTCCCTTGTGCATGGAAACACAGGTCCTAGATCTCCTTCCATCCTGGACCCATCTCCCTTGTGCATGGAAACACAGGTCCTAGATCTCCTTCCATCCTGGACCCACCTCCCTTGTGCATGGAAACACAGGTCCTAGATCTCCTTCCATCCTGGACCCATCTCCCTTGTGCATGGAAACACAGGTCCTAGATCTCCTTCCATCCTGGACCAGCTCCCTTGTGCATGGAAACACAGGTCCTAGATCTCCTTCCATCCTGGACCAGCTCCCTTGTGCATGGAAACACAGGTCCTAGATCTCCTTCCATCCTGGACCCACCTCCCTTGTGCATTGAAACACAGGTCCTAGATCTCCTTCCACTGGAACTCTTCCTGAAAGTTCGTTTCAGTGAGGCTGTTGAGCGCCACCTTCGATTCTGTCTGGATGTCCTCATTGTAGTCAGAACAACACCCTCTCAGCTTCTTCAGTCGTAGGAACAGAAGTCACATGGGGTCAAATCTGGCAACTAAGAAGGTGGAGATGGCAGCCATGTTATTCTTAGCCAAAAACTGCTGGATGTTGAAAGCACTGTGAGCAGGGATGTTGTCATGGTGAAGTAGCCATCTCCTCACATTTTCAGGTAGTCACCACAAAACATCACCATAGATGTTACAATTCAGGAGGAACAAATTCTCGATGCACAATTCCCTTGATATCACTAAAACCTGTCACCATGCTCTTGACACTGTTTCAGATGTCTGGCCTTTTGGTCCTGGACTTTTCCTTGAACTGACGTTACTTTGTCTCTGGGTCATTACCATAAACCCAGCTCTCATCACCAGTTACAATCCTGGGAGAAGGTTTCATTCTCTGAAGAGAGTTATTGAAGCTCATTGCGGACACTGATGTCAGTATCTTATCAGCCATGAGGGTTCTGGGGACAAAGTTGACTGTGAAGCAGTGCAAGTCCACTTCTTTAGTGAGAATCATCTGATACTTCCCAAGCACAATTCCCACCACTTCTGAAATCCCTGCGTGGTCAGTTGTTCATTCTCACAGATGAACTGCTGGGTCTCTGTGACATTTCGAAGAGTTGTACATGTCAAGGACCTCCCTGTGTGTTTGTCATCATCAAATGATGTTTGACTAACTTTGAATCATGCATGCCACATAAATACCTTTGTCTGACCCAAATACTGCTCACCAAACAAATACTGAACTGGAATGTTACTTGTAGATTCATCAATTCCTACATGGCTACATACATGAGTGAGATTGTGAATAAAACCTGAGAACAATGTTCTGGAGATGGAGTCCTTAAAGTAGCCTAATTCAGTCTTCAGTTCTGTTCTGTCAACTTGTCCAACTTTATCTAACATCAGAGAGATATGGCTTCATGATTTCTTGACACTGTCAGCTGTGTTCAGTGGGAGAACATCTGCTTCTTGGGCAATAACTTGATCCTAACATAATCTCCCCTTGGCTTGTGCCTGGAAACCACACTCTAGATTGTCCTTGCGATATTATACGAACACAATTTCTTGAGACTATCATCTGTGCTGTGCTGAATAACATCTTAGACAATAGCTTGATCTTTACACTTGTAATCTTGCTCAAGTTTATGCCCTTGTTCATGGAAACACAGGTGATGCCAGTTTCTTTTTTGTTTGATATACTGTCAATTGTAATCTTGCTCAATCTTGGTTGATCTTTACACTTGTAATCTTGCTCAAGTTTATGCCTGGTTGATCTTTACACTTGTAATCTTGCTCAAGTTTATACCTGGTTGATCTTTACACTTGTAATCTTGCTCATGTTTATGCCTGGTTGATCTTTACACTTGTAATCTTGCTCAAGTTTATGCCTGGTTGATCTTTACACTTGTAATCTTGCTCATGTTTATGCCTGGTTGATCTTTACACTTGTAATCTTGTTCAAGTTTATGCCTAGTTGGTCTTTACACTTGTAATCTTGCTGGAGTTTATACTTGGAGAGTATGCACTAGCTTGTCCTTGTGGTGTTGCTACAAACTCAGAATGCAGTGCTAGAAAGTTATAATGCATGAATAGTTTTTGGATAAAAGTATACATAAAGCTAGGTATATAAATAGTTATAAGCCACTGATATGTTATATAATTATTACAGCTACCTATGTAAGGTAAGCTGTCAAGGGAGTATCGCTGCCAGAAGCACTGTCTGTGAGGTGCTATTTCATCAACATTTGCTTTCTTCAAGGTAGAAGCTGAGTTACAGATGTAGTATAATGCTGGGATTAATGCTGAGAGATGCGACATCAAAGCGGAACATTGGAATATTTAAACAATGGTAACTGGTTACGCTTAAAACTTATCACATCTATGTGGTCAGTAACTTTCTCAGTTACAGTGTGTGGTAAATGTCAATCCATATTCATTTTTCTCAACAAAATAATACTCCTTGTATCCCTGTCCATTCAAGTGTACAGAATCAATACAGTGTTGTATTAAAATATAAAACATTGCTGCTAACATCAATTACTCACCCACCACACATCTGAGACCATCAGTCTGTAGCTGCATTCCTTGCTCACAAGTACATCTATAGCTGCCCTGTGTATTCACACAGCCTTGCTCACACTGAGAGACTGGAAGGTCACATTCATTGATATCTAAGAAAGATATACATGGAGTTTATCTTCTTCCAGCTCTAAGAAATGGTCACAACAAAGTGTAAAAAACTGATGACTTGTACAAATTTGTGCCATTATAAAATCTGTACAGTCCATGACACATATTTGCATCATTAGGAAATCCATACAGACAAAGACACAAATTTTTAAAATTGGTTTCTGCAGCTTTCAACCTTCATGCTGAATATGGAGGAAAGATTCTGCTATCAGCTGGAAACGCACACAAAAAAAATGTTTAAAAATTCAATGATTCACATATATTGTTCTCAATGACTGAATAAGTTAATGTTTACAAAGAATTAGAAAAATATTTTGGCCAAACACCATAAGAAATAACATCTTATTGGCAGAAATTCAGATGAAGCCACTGACAACAATTATTGAGGAAAGACGCTGGCGATGGTTGGGACATGTGCTCCAAATGACTGACAACTCACTACCAAAAATAGCACTAAGATGGACACCACAGGGGAACAGAAGTAAGGGTAGACCAAAAGGGACATGGAGAAGAACAACAGAGAGGATGTTGAGCAATAGAGGGCTCACCTGGGCAAGAGCAGAAAAAAAGCCAAAGGACGGGCATTTGTGGAAAATCCCTTACAGAAGCCCCATGTGCCCTGGGCACTTAAGGTTCAGAGAGAGAGAGAGAGATGACTTTCTGAATCTTTACAATTCACTCTTGTTTGTGTGATATACTTAATCTATATGGATATTTTATCTATACAAACTACTAAATCATTATAGTTTAATTTAATTTGCCTGACTTACCCAGTATTTACATTTTGATGAATGTGTATGACTTATTCAATATTTAGTCTGATGCCATGTGAATGTATGACTTACTCAATATTTATAGTTTGACATAATGTGTATAATTTAATATTTATTAGTTTGATGTAATTGGTATGGCTTATTCAATATTTATAGTCTGATGTAATGTTTATAACACTAAAGTGTAATCTATAACTATAATCTATAATACTATAGTTTAGTTTTAGTAATATTAATCTTTCACTTGCTGAGATGACACCAAAGATAAGAGAGAGTATTCTGCTGCATACTGCCAGCTAAGGAAAATATTTAAAGTAAAAATTTGAAGAACTGCTTCTACTGAGCATGTATCACATCCACAGAATTATAAAATCAATGACATCATAAGCTGTACCATTGTAAAATCAAAATATCATAAGCTATACCACTGTAAGTTCGAGTGCATTAGTAGTTTAATTTGAATTACTTCTACTTCTTCTTTTTCTTCAGCTTTCTGAGCCAATAAGGCTCATTGGTGCAGATAAAGTTCACTTCCATTCCTCTCTATTCCTAATCTTCTCTCTTCAGTCGGTGATGCCAGTTTCTTTTATATCCTCTTCTATGTTGTCTTTCCATCCCTGTTTTGGTATACCCCTTGGTAGACAACCCCATCTCCATAAAAAAAGATCAGTATTATGGAACAGATAGAGAAGCCTCAAAATTTGAATTATACAATCCTTATAGTTTAAAATGTATAATTAACACAATCATGTAGTTAGTTTGATAGGTAGATAGTTATATAATTAAAAAGTCAGGCAGAAAGTTAGATATACAGAAAGGATCATCATCTTTGTATTCCAGACATGTTCATTCTCATCTTGAGAATGGTCCAATGTTATAAAGTGAATATAACCAGGTGAACTAAACAAGGAATGTAAGATTACTCTTTGACACACCTGAGCATGTGTTTAGATCACTATCATAAACATATCCAGGGTAGCAGGAGCAGGTAAAACTTCCTTCATAGTTGTTACACACCTGGGAACAGTTGTTTGTTGTGGTGTTGAAACATTCATCAATATCTGAAAATAAGAATTTTTAGCTAATGGCTTGTTAGGGAAAAAAAACCATTTAAAAAGCTAGTTTTGTCAAAGATTACAGAGCACATAATCTTATGATTCTAACTGAAACATAAACCCTCAAGTAAGGTTTATTCTCTGCTACAATATGCTACAAACATATAAGAAAAACAGCAATTATGTGCTGAACAAAAAGAAAAGGCAGGGTTTTATTATCAACAGCTAGCACTACAGACAGAACAGTGACTACAAATATAGCACAGATATACATCACTTTACAAATCTGACTCTGTTCATACACTGGTATACTCTGTTCATACACTGGTATACTCTGTTCATACACTGGTATACTCTGTTCATACACTGGTATACTCTGTTCATACACTGGTATACTCCATGAACATTTATTATATATTTATTCACAGGAAGCCAAAAGCTAAAACATTTTAAAATTGTAAGAAAAAACAGCCAAAATTTCTTGGACTTGTCAAGACAAGACCGCAGATATCCAGGTTATTCTGTGGCACTGCATCCAGCCAAGCAAACTCTTTGTTGATGTTTGTCTACTGATCTACAACGTATATCATTCTTGTCTTATTTTTCTTCCAACTTTTCCCTAAGTAATGTTTTCATTGTTGTACAATGCCTTGTGATACTGCACAAATTGCCTGTTAACTTAGTTATTGTCTTATTAATTCTCTTCTCAGTTTCAAATGATTTAATATGCTTTTCTAAGTTTTCTGTCTAAGCAGTGAAGCCTACCCTTTTGTATTTCCACATTTCAAGTAACGGCAAACAGTTGCTTACCCTGACACACACCAGTGATATTTTCATAACCATCCTGACAAACACATATTGCAGTTCCTGGTAGATTCACACACATTTCTGCATGCCCACACTTGACCTGGCCATTGTCACACTCATTGATGTCATCATTGCATTGCTTCCCTTGGATGAGAAACAGAAGAAAACCAGTTTCAAGACAGAATTATTATTTCAGTTTTTCTTTATAACATTTTATGTTTAATTAACATGGACAGCACACGTACACATATACAGATAGAACATAGTTCTCAGCTACTGAGATTACTCTGACAAACAAAGACATAAGCTTGCCATAAAACACAAACAAGACATATTTTGTATCCATCCCATGCCGCTAAACGTCACATAGGGCCTGCATGGTAGCTCACCAATTTTTCCTGTTTTCAGCGAGTTTTTCAATCTTATAAAAGGATGTTATGCCCACTAAACTGGCCTCTCTTAACAATGTCCTCTTTAGAGTTTCATGTGGTCGACTTCTTTTTCTTCAGCCTGTTGTGTTTCACTTGATAGCTTGTTTGGGGATCCTCTGATTGTTTCTTCTCATCACATGACCGACATATGTTCATCTTTTTTTTTTCTGATCACCAGTGAGACAGGTTGTTGTTTGCTCATTTGTCTTGTCTCTGCTTTTTTCTTGAATTCATTCCACTTTATACCAAGTATTTTCCTTAGGCATTTGTTTTCAAAAGAATCTAATTTCTTGTCTATTTAGTTCTTTTCCAGCTTTCACATGCATAAATGAATTTGGATATTACATTTGATTTGAATAATTTTAACTTGATTTTTGTGCTTATAATTTTTGAATGCCATATGTTCTCAAGATTCTTGAAGGTCAATGCTGCTTTTGCAGTTCAAATTCTAACTTCCTTTCTGGTGTCACCATCCTGGTCTATGTAGCGGCTAAGATATGCAAAATGGTTTACTTCTTCAACAGCTGTTCCTTCTATGTATATTTGTCCTTCGTGGTTAATGAAATATTGAACAATATCAACCTACAAAACAAGGGGTGCAACAAGGATGTGTACTATCTCCAGACCTTTTTTCTCTGTATAGCGAGATTATTCTAAGAACAATCATCACAGAACCAGGCACAAAAATTGGAGGATACAATATTAACAACCTTCGGTATGCTGATGACACAGTACTGATAGCTGAGAACCAACAAGACCTGCAAAATCTCTTGGATAAAGTTGCCAAAGAAAGTGAACAGAAAGGCCTTACTTTGAACATCAAAAAGACAGAGAATATCTAAGAAACAGAATCCACCAGCATGCAGTATTAAATTAAATGGAACTATTCTAAAGCAGGTGCAGAAATTCAAATACCTTGGAGCAGTAATAACTTCAGATGGGAAGTGCAGAACAGAAATTAGGAACAGAATAGGCCAAGCAAAGACTGCATTTCAGAGAATGAGAAACATATTAGCTAACACATCTTTATCAATGAATGTTATAAAACGAGTCCTAAAATGCTATATTGAACCTATCTTGTTATATGGAAGTGAATCATGGACAATAGGCAAGTCTGCACAAAAATCATTGGAAGCAGCAGAAATGTGGTTTATTAGAAGAATGTTGCGAATCCCCTGGACAGCAAAAATAACTAATGAAGAATGTATGAGAAGAGCTGGAGAGACAAAAATCCTTGTCAAAAAGATAAGAGAGAGACAATGTACTTTCATAGGACATGCAATGAGAAGAGGGGGCATTGAAAATATTATAACAACAGGAAAAATAGAAGGAAGAAGATCAAGAGGAAGACCAAGAGAAATGATACTGGACAGTCTGATGGGATGGTGTGAGAGGAGATCACCAACTGAACTGATGGCCTGCATGAAGGATCATGTACTCTGGAGAAGCATAATAGCCAACGTCAGTCAGCACGGCATATGATGATGATGATGATGGTTAATGAAAAGTTTCATTATTCTTTTGTTTTATCCTTGTTAATTTCAAGTCCTATTTTACTAGCCATTGAAGACAGGCTATCTGTTTTCACTTGCATTGATTTCACATTGTCACTGATAAGAGCTTTATCATCTGCAAAATCAAGATCTTCCAGTTGGGTTTCATGTACCCAATCAATGCCCATTTTACCTGTGCAGTAGTTTTTCATTATGAAGTCTATGGCAACTCCAAAAAGCAAAGGAGATAGTATACATCCTTATTTCATGCTTGTTTCAATCTGGAACCATTCACTCATTCCTTCTTCTGTCTTAACTGCACAAACATATCAATTGTAGAGGTCTCTAATGATGTGGACAGTCTTAGATGGTATTCCATATATTCTTAAAATTCTCCACAATGATTCTCTGTGTATGCTATCAAATGCCTTTTTTAAAGTTCAGGATCAACAGTTTTTGCTTTTCAATATGTTCTTCAAGTATTATTCTTAGAGTAAAGATCTGGTCGAGACAGCTTCTCCCTTTTCAAAATCCTGCTTATTCTTCTCTCATTGCAGCATCCACTATATCTTTAAGTCTATTCAGAATAACTTTGCAAAATACTTTTGACACAATTGACAGTAAGGTTACTCCTCTCTAATTATTGCAATCGCTTTCTAATACAAAAATGATCTATCCAACTTCTGGTTCGGTCATCTGGAGATATCCATGCTGTTTTATGTATCTCTTTGTGTGGAAATCCTGTTCCTTGAATGACCATGCCCTCTGTTAGACATAATTCAATTAATCTTTCTCCATTCTTATTTACCGTATCAATCCCTTCCTTCCCCATTACCTTTTTGATGTTGGCATTATCTTTTCCTATCTTGGCGTTAAGTCTCCCATGACAACTAAGATGTTGTGTTTAGGGATTTTGTTAATGAGTTGTTGTGGTTAGTGATAGAAACCATCTTTTGTTTCATCATCTGCATCATTCGTGGATGCATAGCCTTGTATGATTGTCACTCTTCCACGCCTTATTTGGAATCATGCTCTTAATATATGACTGTTCCCATTCTGTAAGGCTCTTTGCTGCTGTCGTTGACATAATTATACCTACTCCTTGATATTTCCCATTGTCTCTGCCTGAATGTATCATTAACTTACCGTTTTCTGCCGATCTTTTCCCTGCTTCTGGCCATCACATTTCACTGATGCCCAGGTCATCTAAGTGATATCTATCCATTTCTTGGATGACCTGAGCAGTTTTTGATGGTGTGGCCATTGTTCTTATGTTCCAGAATCCAGTCTTTGTCATATACTTGGGGCCGATGAATGTGTTCTTCATTGTTGTCTGGACTTGTCTGAGTTGGTATCCCTGAAGCTCAGTTGATTTTATTGCAAGTTTCCGTAACAGCTGGTTTTTCCCCATCTACAGCTGGCTCTAGATGGGTCTCAGGATAAGGTTGTTGGCCTTATACCCAGCTCAAACAAGACATAAACTAGCCATAAAACACAAACAAGACATAACCTTGCCATGAAACACAAAAAGAACAACAAATTCTTGAAAGTCTAGAACAAATAAAGACAGAACAAGGAAGCCAATCAGCATGAAAAGGTACTTAAAAGCATAAATAGCAGTCTAAAAAGTTGCAAACCACATAATTCTTTTTTAAAGTAATAAGGATATAAAATGTACATAAATATACAAGAAATACAACTCAAGATCTATACACTCTGTAGGCTCTAATAAAAGTATATTTTTTATTGGAGTCTACAGAGTGTAAATCTATCTTATATTTTTTATCTTGTATCTTATATCTATCACTGAATTTTGAAAAACTCTGAAATAATACATACACCACTAATGAAACTTGATGAAATGAGAGGCTGTTTGTCGATGACATCTGTAACATCATCATCATCATCAGGTGCCATGCCGATTGCCGTTGGCTATTATGCTTCTCCAAAGTACCCGATCCTTCATGCAGGCCATCAGTTCAGTTGGTGATCTCCTCTCACACCATCCCGTCAGACTGTCCAGTATCATTTCTCTTGGTCTTCCTCTTGATCTTCTTCCTTCTATTTTTCCTGTTGTTATAATATTTTCTATGCCCCCTCTTCTCATTGCATGTCCTGTGAAAGTACATTGTCTCTCTCTTATCTTTTTGACAAGGTTTTTTGTCTCTCCAGCTCTTCTCATACATTCTTCATTAGTTATTTTTGCTGTCCAGGGGATTCGCAACATTCTTCTAATAAATCACATTTCTGCTGCTTCTAATGATTTTTGTGCAGACTTGCCTATTGTCCATGATTCACTTCCATATAACAAGATAGGTTCAATATAGCATTTTAGGACTCATTTTCTAACATTCATTGATAAAGATGTGTTAGTTAATATGTTTCTCATTCTCTGAAATGCAGTCTTTGCTTGGCCTATTCTATTCCTAATTTCTGTTCTGCATTTCCCATCTGAAGTTATTACTGCTCCAAGGTATTTTAATTTCTGCACCTGCTTTAGAATAGTTCCGTTTAATTTAATACTGCATGCTGGTGGATTCTGTTTCTTAGATATAACCATAGTCTCTGTCTTTTTGATGTTCAAAGTAAGGCCTTTCTGTTCACTTTCTTTGGCGACTTTATCCAAGAGATTTTACTGGTCTTGTTGGTTCTCAGCTATCAGTACTGTGTCGTCAGCATACCGAAGGTTGTTAATATTGTATCCTCCAATTTTTATGCCTGGTTCTGTGATGATTATCTGTAACATAGATGCCATTTATATACCTGTGAATCCAGGTCTGCAGACACATCCTATCAGTGGATCACAGTGATCTGCTCCAATCCCACAAGCACAAGAGTTAGCACACTGTAAGCCCCAGGTACCACCTCTACATCCTGAAATGTTACAGATCAAAACAAACACTACAGATAACATCTCAAGCTACACTACAAGCTGCATTTATTTGTTTTTCCCCTATATCAGAATTGAAAGTGTTTGTTCAGCACAGACAAGTAAAATATTCTCAAGAAAGACGGACAACATACACACAAACATTAAGTTTTGTCATCTCCTAGAGATATCCGTGTCCAATGTTCAAGTTTAGTTGTTTGGTTAACATACAACAAGCATAATGAAATGTTGAGCAATAAACCAACTCATCACATACAAAATGCTTACAATTTCTTGTAAATACAGGCAGCAAACAGAGATTTCAAATTATAAACTGTATATCTTTTTTCCATTATTCAAGAAAGACTCTACAACTCTATAAGTGATTTTTAAAAATTGTCCATGTTCTTGATGTTATTCTGTAAACATGGTGTTAATACAAATGTTTATTAAGATCTCAAAAATGTTTCTTTTATGTATAATATGAAATATGTTCAGTAGAGTTTCTATCATGTTTCCCAGCATAATTCACAATAACCATTCAATACAAATGTCACACATTATTTCTGACAGCTGTCAACAAAACTTTGGCATATGCGGGATTCTCTGAATTGTATGAATCTTACATCTTACATCCTTCCCATGCCACTAAATGTCATAGAGGTCTCGCATGATAGTTTGCTAAGTTTTCCTGTTTTTGGCAAACTTTTCAACCTCATCAATGCATTTATGCCTACTAACTTGGCCTCTCTTAACAATGTCCTCTTTAGGGTTTCACGTGGTCTGCCTCTTCTTCTTCAGCCTGTTGATAGCTTGTTTTGGCACTCTATGACTGTTTCATTGTATTCAACATTAAAAACTTGCCTAACACTGGCTTCACGTTACTTTGACAATTTTTTTTTTGTTTTTTGTTTTTATTTTCTGCATCATGCTATTTTAGACATGTGGCTGATTTCACAGTTTTATTATTCATTATAATGTATTACTTGTAAATAATTCATTGAGATTATTACCTGTCAGTTTATGTATTAAGTTGTCTTTTTTAAGTTTAATATGACAAAAATAATACATAGAAGTTGGAAAAAAAAAAAAGCAAACTATGTCAATGAAAGAAGACAGAAAAATAAAGCCATATTTGACTATAGAATGTGTTCACTTTCTAAAGATGAATAGTAAAAAATTAAAACATTTCACATGTCTTAAAGCAATATGTCAGTATTCAAGTGCACTTACCAACACAGGACCTGCCATCATTATCGAGCTTTGAACCCGCCTCACAGGAACAGGTGAAGCTTCCATTTGTATTGACACAACCAGTTTTGTAGGAGCATAAGTTTAAACTATCGTCGTTACACTCATTAATATCTGAGGAAGATTCATAAATGAATGTTCTTCTACACCTGAAAGGAGACACTCATTTACCTGCTTTGTACATTGCCCTTTTCATTCCTGGCACTAGCAATAAAGAGAACATATGACAGATGTTACTGAAAGCTTTCAAACATCTTTTCTGAGAACCATCTCTTATAGCTGAATATTTGTTTGTGTTAATCAAAAACAGAAACAATAAATCATATCTGTGCTGTACAGTCCAGTTTCTATGTGTGCTTGTTATCTCTTGTCTTGTATTTTGTGCTGCACAGTTCACTCTGTATGTGCTTATCTTTTGTCTTATATTTTATGTTGTACAGTCCAGTCTGTGAGTGATGGTATCTTTTTTTCTTCTTGTTTATGTCGCAGAGTGTATTTCTCTATGCCTTCATCTATCATGTTTTGGTTCTGTCATCACATTTTCTGCTTCTCAAATAATACAATGCCTCTGCTGGTGTTGCTCTCCATGTGACATTTTCTCAGTGTTTCTCTCATGTGAGATGGAAAGATCTGTCATCTTTGAGTTGCATACTTTGGTTTAAGTCTCTCTCTCTGACCAAGCCCAAACTTAAAACTAAGATACTCTGAGGAAACTGTGACAGCATCATCCAACAGTCTGAGGAAACTGTGATATCTTCTTGGAACAATCTGGGGAAGCTGTGATATCTACAGAAAGTCTGGGAAATTGTGATATTTTTCTGGAACAATCTGGGGAAACTGTGATATCTTCTTACAGCAGTGTGAGAGAACTATGACAGTCTTACAACCATTGGAGGAAACTGTGATATCTTCTTACAACAGTGTGAGAGAACTATGACAGTCTTACAACCATTGGAGGAAACTGTGATATCTTCTTACAGCAGTGTGAGAGAACTATGACAGTCTTACAACCATTGGAGGAAACTGTGATATCTTCTTACAACAGTGTGAGAGAACTATGACAGTCTTACAACCATTGGAGGAAACTGTGATATCTTCTTACAACAGTGTGAGAGAACTGTGACAGTCTTACAACCATTGGAGGGAACTGTGATATCTTCTTACAACAGTGTGAGAGAACTATGACAGTCTTACAACCATTGGAGGGAACTGTGATATCTTCTTACAGCAGTGTGAGAGAACTATGACAGTCTTACAACCATTGGAGGGAACTGTGATATCTTCTTACAACAGTGTGAGAGAACTGTGACAGTCTTACAACCACTGGAGGAAACTGTGATATCTTCTTACAACAGTGTGAGAGAACTTTGACAGTCTTACAACCATTGGAGGAAACTGTGATATCTTCTTACAACAGTGTGAGAGAACTATGACAGTCTTACAACCACTGGAGGAAACTGTGATATCTTCTTACAGCAGTGTGAGAGAACTATGACAGTCTTACAACCACTGGGGGAAACTGTGATATCTTCTTACAACAGTGTGAGAGAACTGTGACAGTCTTACAACCATTGGAGGGAACTGTGATATCCTGTTACAACAAAGTGAAGACATGTCAGGGTCCTGTAACTAAACATTATAACAGCTCTAACAACTTGAACGAGCCCTTCATCATCTGGATTTGTGATTTTAGGCCTCAGCATAACAACAAATGTATCATTAGATACATAATGAATGTGATGTATTCACTGACTGATCTCCCAAAGACTGAGACATCTTATCAGTAAGTAATTTGATTGTTTTTATCTGTTCATTGGTTGTTTTTCTTTCTTGTAGCTCCTATAGAAATTAACTTCTTTAAATATTGCCTGTTTGTAGCAAATTTTTCCCTCTCGTATCTGATAGTTGACTTTTCTTATGTACAACTGCACTATTACTTTCATTCATCTTCCATCAATAATTAAACAGTGAACATAATAAAAATACTGGACATGAATGAGGAAATGATGAAGAAAAGAAATGAAAGCGTGAGTAAACTTACTCAAACGAACCTACCTTCACAGGTGATGTTGTTTACTAGTGAGTATCCAAGTGGACAGTAACAAAATGGTTTCTGGCTTTCCTGATTGATGCTGCATCCGTGGCTACAGTTGAGATCCTGTCCACACAGATCTCTGTCTGCAGTTTGATAAAACCAGTGAAGAAGAAAATGATTTATCTGATAAACATGGTTACAGATAATGAAGTGCTAACACAAATATAGATGATTTCTAAATGACAAAACTATGACAATGAAAACAATGAAATAATCTTACAGAAGAGAATCTGTATGACTTACATTCCCCATGACAGCTGCTTGTCTATGCCAGTCAAGTAGGGAGATCACCACTTGCTATCCCAGGATGTGACATAAAGACTAGGGTATATGGATCAAGAAAAATATAGAAGAAAAACACTTCTCAACAACCAAACTGACTGCCAGAATTTTACCAGGATTCGTTTTTTTCTTTGATTATAAACTGCTTCATGTTTTAACATTAATGGCAGAAAATGAGTGCATTCGAACAATGTGTTTTCTGATGGATGTGAGAGTGGCCAAACTGATAGCTTCTGGGCTTTCAGACAGAAAGAAATGGGTGTAATCACATAATGGCACATTCTAGTCAATAAGTTCTTGCTAGTGTGATGGTGTGTGTGTATGTGTGTGTGCGTGTGTGTACACACCAGTGCTGAGAACCTTGCTGCACACAAAAGACTGGAGCAGCTGCTGACCTGAGTCTCGAGTAGATGATCTTAACAACATTTTTACAACCTAAAATATGAGAAGCAATGATGATCAGTGACTGAATTTATTTACTGTGTGTGGAGCTAACCTTTCCTGCATGCTCTTCTGTCCTCTGACAGTTTATATCCAGGGTAACATTTACAGTTGTACAGTCCGGGGACATTCTCACAGATCTGTTCACAGCCAGCAGTGCCCCTATTACACTCATCAATATCTGTGGTTACATCAAAATAACTGATTACATGGACTCACACAGACATAACAGTATCATGGAGACATAACAGTATCATGGAGACATAACAGTATCATGGAGACATAACAGTATCATGGAGACATAACAGTATCATGGAGACATAACAGTATCATGGAGACATAACAGTATCACACAGACATAACAGTATCATGGAGACATAACAGTATCATGGAGACATAACAGTATCACACAGACATAACAGTATCATGGAGACATAACAGTATCATGGAGACATAACAGTATCATGGAGACATAACAGTATCACACAGACATAAAAGTATCACACAGACATAACAGTATCATGGAGACATAACAGTATCATGGAGACATAACAGTATCACACAGACATAAAAGCATTACACAGGCTTAACAGTATCACACAGACATATCAACATCACAGACCTGTCTCTACATCAGCTACAGCATAAGAAGTAGTTGATGAGGACAGGCTAAAACAGCATTTTAAGAAGGAAAAAAGAGAAAAGTCAGCTTCATGAGAAGTCATGTCTTGTTTATGTCTGCCTGCAAGTAAAACAAAATGAAATGTAACAGAATGTTTACTCTGTTACAGGATGGGTCATTTTCACCTGTTTGACATCAGCTCAGCTGTTTAAATGAGCACAGGGAAGTGATGTTTCTGGTCAGTCACTGGCTCTGATCTAGTGGGGTGTACAAATGAGTTAGTTTTGTTCTAGATGTTGAAGTGAGAGGATGTGTTGGTTTGTTCTAGATGTTGAAGTGAGAGGATGTGTTGGTTTGTTCTAGATGTTGAAGTGAGAGGATGTGTTGGTTTGTTCTAGATGTTGAAGTGAGATGATGTGTTGGTTTGTTCTAGATGTTGAAGTGAGAGGATATGTTGGTTTGTTCTAGATGTTGAAGTGAGAGGAGAGAATGTGTTGGTTTGTTCTGGAAGGTCTGCTAGGGATTCCTTGTTTCATAATGTAAGTTTTTATGTTTGGTTGTCCTTTTCAGGACAAAGTTGTTGTAGACTCCAGCATGCAGTCATCATCATCATCATCATCAGGTGCCGTGCCGACTGGCGTTGGCTATTATGCTTCTCCAGAGTACACGATCCTTCATGCAGGCCATCAGCTCAGTTGGTGATCTTCTCTCACTCCATCCCGTCAGACTGTCCAGTATCATTTCTCTTGGTCTTCCCCTGGCTCTTCTTCCCTCTATTTTTCCTGTTGTTATAATAGTTTCAATGCCTTCTCTTCTCACTGCATGTCCTATGAAAGTACATTGTCTCTCACTTATTTTTTGGACAAGATTTTTTGTCTCTCCAGCTCTTCTCAAACACTCTCCATTAGTTATTTTTGCTATCCAGGGAATTTGCAACATTCTTCTAATAAACCACATTTCTGCTGCTTCCAATGAAGGTATGTAGTAGTTGTGGTCAATTTGTCCTTTTTAGGGCAAAATGTTGTCATTGTTGATTTGTCCTTTATAACAAAGATTGTCATGAACTTTGTCATGTAGTACTTATAATCTGATTGTCCCCTTTTTGGACAATGGTTGAGATGGTAGAGTGAGGTTAGCCTGGAGTTTTCTGTGTATATGAAGTTAAAATATTTTTCAATGTTGTCTGAGTGTGTCTGTCCCATGGCAACGGTAATCGCCCGGAGAGTTTCAGTGTATTTTCATTGCAGATTGTTTCCATCAGTTCACACCACTCTCATTTATAACAGTCATCACAAACTGGGATTCATCATTAAACTTTGTTTATCTTTTGTAACTGCTGGAATACTGTGCTATTTGGATCTATGTTGAGTATCCCAACTGTGGTGTTGAGATGAGTTGTACTTATGTAAACTGGTCATGTTCATGTATGGACTTGTAGTGGCTGATATTCACACAATTCACACGTTAGTTTAATTTGAAAAAAATGAACATTTATTTTGTATATAAACACAGATGTTAGGAATGAATGTGACACATATCTTTTTCTATGGGCGCATAAGTGTCCATGTGACTAACAGGAGTGTAGGTTTCCCATCAGGAGTGTAGGTTTCCCATGTGATTAACAGGAGTGTAGGTTTCCTATGTGATTAACAGGAGTGTAGGTTTCCCATGTGATTAACAGGAGTGTAGGTTTCCTATGTGATTAACAGGAGTGTAGGTTTCCCATATGATTAACAGGAGTGTAGGTTTCCCATATGATTAACAGGAGTGTAGGTTTCCCATATGATTAACAGGAGTGTAGGTTTCCCATATGATTAACAGGAGTGTAGGTTTCCCATATGATTAACAGGAGTGTAGGTTTCCCATGTGATTATTTTTGTTTCTGTCAGGACTTGAACTCTCAGTCTTCCTGTCACCTGTATCCTCACTGCCACCAGCGTACTCTTGGCAAAGAATTATTACACTTTATAGAAGACACAGTGAGGGCCAGGCTCAGACCAAACCAAACAACACTATCAAACAAAGAATACAAACTGCATCAAACAAACAAGAACACAAACAACAGATTCTAACAAACAAGAAAACAAACAACATTAAACATCAACCTGTGGGTGGATGTCAAGTATAGAGACAGTTCTAAGACTTACCCTGACACTGAAGATTTGAGTCTCTACCAAATCCTTCAAGACTTACACTGACACTGAAGATTTGAGTCTCTAGCAAATCCTTCAAGACTTACCCTGACACTGAAGATTTGAGTCTCTAGCAAATCCTTCAAGACTTACCCTGACACTGAAGATTTGAGTCTCTAGCAAATCCTTCAAGACTTACCCTGACACTGAAGATTTGAGTCTCTAGCAAATCCTTCAAGACTTACCCTGACACTGAAGATTTGAGTCTCTAGCAAATCCTCTAAGACTTACCCTGACACTGAAGATTTGAGTCTCTAGCAAATCTTTCAAGACTTACCCTGACACTGAAGATTTGAGTCTCTAGCAAATCCTTCAAGACTTACCCTGACACTGAAGATTTGAGTCTCTAGCAAATCCTCTAAGACTTACCCTGACACTGAAGATTTGAGTCTCTAGCAAATCCTTCAAGACTTACCCTGACACTGAAGATTTGAGTCTCTAGCAAATCCTTCAAGACTTACCCTGACACTGAAGATTTGAGTCTCTAGCAAATCCTCTAAGACTTACCCTGACACTGAAGATTTGAGTCTCTAGCAAATCCTTCAAGACTTACCCTGACACTGAAGATTTGAGTCTCTAGCAAATCCTTCAAGACTTACCCTGACACTGAAGATTTGAGTCTCTAGCAAATCCTTCAAGACTTACCCTGACACTGAAGATTTGAGTCTCTAGCAAATCCTTCAAGACTTACCCTGACACTGAAGATTTGAGTCTCTACCAAATCCTTCAAGACTTACCCTGACACTGAAGATTTGAGTCTCTAGCAAATCCTCTAAGACTTACCCTGACACTGAAGATTTGAGTCTCTAGCAAATCCTTCAAGACTTACCCTGACACTGAAGATTTGAGTCTCTAGCAAATCCTTCAAGACTTACCCTGACACTGAAGATTTGAGTCTCTAGCAAATCCTTTAAGACTTACCCTGACACTGAAGATTTGAGTCTCTAGCAAATCCTTCAAGACTTACCCTGACACTGAAGATTTGAGTCTCTAGCAAATCCTTCAAGACTTACCTTGACACTGAAGATTTGAGTCTCTAGCAGATCCGTCAAGACTTACCCTGACACTGAAGACTTGAGTCTCTAGCAAATCCTGGCTTACACTCACAGCCGTAGCTACCCTCAGTGTTGATGCAGTTCTCAGTACTCTGACATTTCAGTACTGCCTCAGGACCTGAACATTCATCAATGTCTGAAACATAATAATTAAATAATTAAATGTTAATATGTGCTTGAATTCCAAATCAAGCTATCAAGTGGAACACAACAGGCTAAAGAAAAAGAGGTCAACCATGTGAAACTCTGAAGAGGACATTGTTAAGTGAGGCCATATTAGTGGACATAAAATCCTTTGATGAAGTTGAAAAGCTTGCCGAAAACAGGAAAAGTTGGCAAACTATCATGCAAGCTCTATGTGGCATTTCACAGCACGGGAAGGATGTAAGATATAAGAAGTAAGATGCGCATACAATGAACAAATGTGAAGATATAATATGAAAATGAATTATGTTTAACTCTACTTTGAATGAACGAATGATCCTAACACACAGAAATATAATAACTAAAGTTGATAGATGTGGATACCAGACATAAGGTTCAATTTTTGTTGCCAGGTTATATAATATCTAAAGTTGATAGATGTGGACACCAGACATAAGGTTCAAGTTTTGTTGCCAGGTTATATAATAACTAATGTTGATAGATGTTGACAGCTGACACAAGGTTCAAGTTTGCTTGCTAGGTTATATAATAACTAAAGCTTATAGATGTGGACACCTGACACAAGGTTCAAGTTTGTTTGCCAGGTTCAGCTAAATACAAAAGTAGGTCAACAAAATGATAATTTCTAATTAGAATAAAGCCTGCTTTGTCAAGAGAGGCATTATATGAAATACATTTTACACATTAACCTATTTTTTGTTATAAATGTTACAAACTATTATTTTTAAAGCATGAGTAAATATGAAAATTTCAGGAATGAACATGATGAGTTGTAACAGAATAGCCATTCTGTTCAGAGAGTTTTTGTGTATTGCTAATAATTGTGTTGCGTAGACTACGTCATTAGGAAAGTACGTGTGCAAAGAAGTCGTTAAAAAGGTCCGTGTGAAAAAGCCGGTCGTTAGGCAGTTTTTGTGTGATCGTTGAACTGGATGGACGTGTTGGGCGAACGAGAATGGGGTAGAGCGAGTCTTGTTGTCAGAATTAGTTTAGTTTGTTTTTTCTGTGTGGCTGCAGTCCTTGGTAAGCCTGTAAGATATAAGAAGTAAGATGCGCATACAATGAACAAATGTGAAGATATAATATGAAAATGAATTATGTTTAACTCTACTTTGAATGAACGAATGATCCTAACACACAGAAATATAATAACTAAAGTTGATAGATGTGGATACCAGACATAAGGTTCAAGTTTTGTTGCCAGGTTATATAATAACTAATGTTGATAGATGTGGATACCAGACATAAGGTTCAAGTTTTGTTGCCAGGTTATATAATAACTAATGTTGATAGATGTTGACAGCTGACACAAGGTTCAAGTTTGCTTGCTAGGTTATATAATAACTAAAGCTTATAGATGTGGACACCTGACACAAGGTTCAAGTTTGTTTGCCAGGTTCAGCTAAATACAAAAGTAGGTCAACAAAATGATAATTTCTAATTAGAATAAAGCCTGCTTTGTCAAGAGAGGCATTATATGAAATACATTTTACACATTAACCTATTTTTTGTTATAAATGTTACAAACTATTATTTTTAAAGCATGAGTAAATATGAAAATTTCAGGAATGAACATGATGAGTTGTAACAGAATAGCCATTCTGTTCAGAGAGTTTTTGTGTATTGCTAATAATTGTGTTGCGTAGACTACGTCATTAGGAAAGTACGTGTGCAAAGAAGTCGTTAAAAAGGTCCGTGTGAAAAAGCCGGTCGTTAGGCAGTTTTTGTGTGATCGTTGAACTGGATGGACGTGTTGGGCGAACGAGAATGGGGTAGAGCGAGTCTTGTTGTCAGAATTAGTTTAGTTTGTTTTTTCTGTGTGGCTGCAGTCCTTGGTAAGCCTGTAAGTATGGTTTTTGGTATGAATAAATCATTGTAAGGTTTTCCTTGCCCATGTGGCGTAGATATTTCACGCCGGGCATTTGTTGCTGTGAATTTCTGTAATAAATGTGTGTTGTCTGATGATAAACTACAACAAATCGGCTTTGTGGAAATTCTCATTGTTGACCAGTTTGTTTTGGTCGGAAGACTGCCAAGTTATGTTCAAGTTGTTGTATTCGTACTAATTTTGTGGAGTGGAAAGCCTGGGTGTCTTGTTGTATTTTCTTAGTGTATAATACAGAAAATTAGGTGATGGTTAGAACACCAGCAACAAGAAGAAACTTATAAGTTGAAACTGTACTCCACAAGAAGAATCAATCAAACCAGTAGTCTCCTTGTAAGGGGAATCCTGCTTTAGTGGCGCCGTGATTCTGTTTCAGTGGTGCCGTATCAGGCCACTTGTCACGTCCAGTGTGTTTGTTTACATGTTTAACAGTTCATGCACGTTTTTTCTAGCCCACAGTTGTGTGTTGCTAGTATGTTTCGTCAGTGGTTTTCAAGTTTTGGTTAGGGAATAGTATTTTTGTTAGTGTCAGAGACAGTTATCGTAGAAGTTATTCAAAGCGGCGATGATGTCTAGCCTACCCGAAAGTTTGTGTCACATCTAGTCCTGGGTCCTAGGCAGTGCAGCTACTGAAGCCTACCTGTGCCTGCAATCAAGTCCAGTGAGACTGAACCTGAACTACTATCCGGTGAGGAACTAGAGCAGTTTGTTCCAAGCGACATTTACTTCTCAACCAACTCCATCCAGACCGGGGAGGTAACATGTTGACAAAATTAACTGTTTTCCACAATTTCGGCAGATAGACAGGAGTGGACATTGATACATGGATAGTTTGGATTGTGCTCTTTATGTGTGATGTAGGATTTCAGACACTGTAGATTCACTTATATTTGGAATAGACATTGTAGGACATTCTTCTCCAGTGTTATTAGCGGGACTTTATTGAACATTGATTTTAGTGGTGATATTTGGAACAGTACATAGACTTCTTGTGGCTTTTCATTTAACTTAGGACTTCAGTGTAGTTAGTTAGTGCGTGGTATGGTATTTAATTGATTTTCTTTTCTATGGTTATTAGTTGGATGGCATTAGTGCATGATAATGAATAATTGATATGCCATTGTTTTGAATAATTGTTGACATTACTGTATATGGTGGCATTGTATTGATTCAGTGGTATATACTAACAATAAGTAGAGTGCACTACGGATAGACGCACAATGGCTTCAGCTCCATCCACGTCAGATTTGCTGGGGTTATTACAAGATACCCTGTCCCAAGTCAGCAATGACTTGAGGTTTTCCCACGTCATGTCAGCTGTAGCAAAGTTCGACGGGGACCCAGCAAAACTGAAACCATGGCTGGATGAGATTAATAAGATTATGGACATGCGGAATGCTGATGTGCCCAGTAAGAAGAACTTGGTGTATTTACGCACCACAGGTTCCCTGGCAGAGTTCGTCAAACAGCGACTCCAGATTCAAGAGACATGGGAGGAGTTCGTATCTGTTTTATTAGCACGATATGGGGTGCTGCAGACTCCTCAGGAGGCCTGGCATACGCTAGCCTCTACTCGACAGTCTCCTGGAGAGCCCATTCAAGCGCTGGCTGATCGCATCAGTGAGGCAGCCAGAGTTGCTTACTCTGAGGCGGAATGGGTAACTCCGCTGGCGCAGAGGCAAATGGTGCAGTCGTTTGTAGATGCACTACTTTCTCGCGCATTGAAATCAAAATTATTAAGAGATAAACCTGTTCTGTTTTCACAGGCGGTGGACTTAGCCTTACAAGAAAATGACCTCATGAAGTCGGTGAATCTTAGTTGTAGTTCCCGACAAGCTTTCATTGCAGGTTCTCGACCGTCCGGTGAGGTGACGACACACAGAGAGTCTCCTTGTGTGGATTCGCAGAGAGTACAGTTAGTCTCTCATCAGGAGAACTCTCGACGGACGTCTTCACACTTCGAAGCGGGTAGGATAGACCACCAGAGATCGAATACCAGGAAGGCTAAACCTGCGAGTACACTACCACAAGAAACTAGATCTTGTTATAACTGTGGAAGGAGAGGTCACATAGCCCGATTTTGTAAGCAGAGTGAAAGGAAGGATCGTGTACATTTAAACTGACAAGTCGGCGCATGAATAGCTCCCATGTGTCCGACCGTATCTTTACACCATCTAGATCTGCCAAACACTCTGTCTCATTTTCGCATGCGACACCACTACGCTCGGTGGCTGCGAATCCCCCGACTCCTACTTCTGTCCTTGTTTCTGTTGATACTTTTCGAATTCGAGCATTGTTAGACACAGGAGCTAGTGTCTGTCTTATCAAGGATTCTGTATACAGATCCTTACGTTCTGCTCCTAACTCTTGCCCGCTAGAATTACTCTGCAGACTGTTACTGCAGCTTCCATGAGAGTACTTGGCAGAGTTTACCTACCTATTTCTATTGCTGGTGTCACTGTTTCTCATTGCTTTTATGTGGTTCGCAACATGAACCGTTCCGCCATTCTGGGGCGTGATTTTTTGTCTCGTTCTGGTGCTGTCATCGATTACAATTCTAATACACTAAACATACATAACAAGATGATTCCTTTAGAATTAGATGCACACATTGCTTCTATTCTTCGTGTCCAGCGTTCTTCTCTTCTTTCTCCACGTTCCGTCAATCTTATTCCTCTTAAACTGAAAGCCCAACCATATTTTCCATCTGGCAATTCTTATATGGTTCAGGGTCTTGAGACACCATTCTTACTGTCCCAGCCGGAGATAGAGTTGGTAGACTCAGTATGTGAGCTCCACACTAATCGCTATCCCGTGTTGACAGTAATTAATCATTCTAGTAAACACATCGAGCTCAGACGTGGATGTGTTTTAGGAAAATTGACACCATTCACGGAGTCAGTTGACTCTATCCAGCAGGTTTCTGGTACTGAGGAGACAACACCTGACAGTCGTTCTGAGACTATCGTTCGACAGGTTCAGTGCCCTGAAGTGCACAAGGACATAATATCCAGGTTGTTGACACAGAACAAGGATGTCTTTGCCTTGACTGATTCCGAGATATCGCATACCTCGACAGTGCAGATGGAGATTGATACAGGCGATCATCCGCCAATCTCCAGGAAACCCTACCGCACTCCGTTGGCGAGTAGAGAGGTGATAGAGAGGGCCGTCGAGAATATGTTGCGTGACGGAATAATTTCTCGCACGATCTCAGAGTGGTCATCACCAGTTGTCTTGGTGACTAAGAAAGATGGTACCCATCGTTTCTGCTGCGACTACCGTGCACTCAATGCGGTGACCCGTTCATTGTCATATCCATTGCCACGCATTGAGGACATCCTGAGCACGATAGGCAAAGCCAAATTTTTCAGCACTTTGGATGCTCGTTGTGGCTTTTGGTGTATTCCCTTGTCCAAGGACGCTCAGCAGAAGTCAGCTTTTAGCTGTCATCTTGGTTCTTTCTGTTTTAATTACATGAGCTTTGGTTTAAAAGGGGCACCATCTACCTTTGTCGCACTCATGGACACAGTATTACAGGGCTTAGGCAAGTTTGCACAAGCCTATATTGACGATATACTGGTGTTCACTGATGGAACGATCGAAGACCATGTTCGCGATCTTCAGGCGGTATTCGACCGATTGCGTGAGCACCAGGTCAAGCTCAAACCATCCAAATGTCACTTTGCGGCCTCTGAGACAAAGTATCTCGGGTATGTCATCAGCCAGTCAGGCATATCTCCTGATCCTGAGAAGGTCAGAGCCATTGCCGACATGCCGTCTCCTTTGAATGTGAAGGAGGTGCGCTCTTTTTGGGGACGTGCAGTTACTATCGACGTTTCATTCCCCACTTTTCGGAGATTGTGGCTCCCATAGTGGACCTCACCAAGAAGGGTCATCGGTTCAAATGGTCTCCAGTCTGTCAAATGGCGTTCGAGTCTTTGAAGGATCGCCTTGCGAAAGTACCGCTTCTCTCGCATCCTGACTTGCATAAGCCACTTACATTGTATACAGATGCTTCCAATGTTGCGGTTGGAGCCTGTTTGGTGCAGACAGCTTCCTCTTCTGATGGACTCTCAGTTGAAGAGCCCTTATATTTTCTTTCGCAGAAGCTGTCGCGCTCGCAGACTAAGTGGTCTACTTTCGAGAGAGAAGCGTATGCTGTCCATTACGCCACGCAGAAGTTGAGATATTTTCTGGCGAATAGACATTTCGCTGTGAAGACTGACCATAGACCCTTGGTGGACGCATTTATCAGCAAACAGGAGATTCAGAATGCCAGGGTGCAGCGATGGATGTTGAATCTCTGCGGCTTGGATATGGAGTTCCAATACATCAAAGGTTGTCGAAATTTTTCGGCTGACCTACTTTCCCGGATAAATAATCCAGAACCTCTGGTCGTTACGGAAGATGAGGAGCTCTGTGAAAATGCCAAAGAGATCGCGGTGATAAATGCAAATCGCTATCCATTGGATTACTACAGAGGGTTTATTCCCTCCGATACGGAATCTGAGGAACCCCTCCTTGACATGGATCGCTTTGATCTGGTGACTGAGCAGGGACGAGATCCTGAAATCGCCAAAATCAGGGCGTCTCTTGAAGCAGCGGGACCTAGCGCCCCGAAGTCTAAGCACTTCATGTTACATCAGGACAGAGTGTTTTTTCTTTCTAAGCCTGATGAACCAGAGGCACGATTGAGATTGTACGTTCCTAGCCATCTCCGATCTCATATGTTGTTACAATTCCATGAAGAAAATGGACATATGGGTCGAGACAAGGTGTACTCTGCGTTGGCTTCTCGTTATTATTGGCCCAACATGTTTCAGGATTGCTACCAACATGTAGAGTCTTGTGGCCGTTGTCGAGAACGCAATATTCTGCACAAGAATGCACCGCTGCAAGAGACAGACATTCCGTGCTTTCCGTTTCAGAAGATCTCGCTGGATTTCTCAGGTCCCTATCCGCTGACCTTGGCTGGAAATAAATACATCCTTCATGTCGTTGATTGGCTAACCCTATGGCCCGAATGTTTCCCAGTACCAGACAGGACAGCCCACACGGTGGCTGAGGTATTGTTGCAGCGGATAATCCCGCGTCACTCCACGCCATCTGTAGTGGTAACGGACAATGGGGCTGAGTTTGTGAATCATTCCTTGAGCCACCTGTTCAAACAGCTCCATGTTCAACACGTTACTACGGCGTTGTATCACCCACAGAGCAACGCCAGGAATGAAAGGATGCATCGCACCCTCCTTGACATTTTGTCCAAGCATGTGCACGAGATTCCACAGATGTGGGATGTGTTCTTACCAATGGCAGTGGGGGCCATTCGTATGAACGTCAATGAAAGTACTGGGGTGTCTCCCTTCTTCTTTTTATACGGCCGGCACCCTTGGTTGCCCCTGGATAATTTGTTGTGCCCCCATGTTAAGTACTATGGGGAGGACCCTACGGAGATCAGGTTGATGCAACAGCACCGTACGTTCCTTCAAGTATTTCGCCAGTTAAATAAGTCTCGCTCCAGACAGAGAGCGAGCTATAATGAACGTGCGGAGATGCCAAACATTTCAGTGGGAGACAGTGTAGCGTATAGAATCCATGCACGCCATTCTAAGTTAGATGCGCGGTGGGCCCCGTTTTATACGGTGGTGAAGCGTTTGTCTCCGGTTACCTTCCTGATCAAGAACCAGGCTGACGGGAGAACCCACTCGGTTCATGCAAATGATATACACAAGGTGGAGGTTCAGTGGAGGGAGCCTCCTTCGAATAAATTGTATGGTTTGCGTTCGGCGCGATTTGTTCTTCCACCTATCGAGGAAGGAACAGATTCCAGCGGTAGCGATGCCGACAACGTTGAATCTGATGTCGGTCATGGTGAAACACACACAGGAGGGATTGGCGATCCCCTCTCACACCTTTTGAGGGATGTTCGAAATGAACGGGATGGATCCTCTTCAGAGGCCCCTGTTCCCCTTCAGGAGCTCTATAAAAGGGCGACGGCTCGATTGGGGACGCAGAGTACTCCCCTTTCGGGTATGGATGGGCCCACATCCGTGGTGGCCCCTTCAGGAATTAACTCTTCTTCGAGTTCGGAAAGTGTTCCGTTGGCTAGGTATAAAGAAAAGCATAATAGACACTAGTTGGGTAGTGTTCTTCGAAAAAGGAGTTCATCCTTTGCTTCTATCCTATTTCTATGGCAGTAGAAATAGATGGTGTAGTTCACAGAACTCAGTATTAAAAATGTTGTAAATATATGTATATTTATGTTTGCACCACAAATGTTTAACGTACTTAATTTGTACAAATTGTGGGTGCATGAAATTTTTTTTGTAGCTGCATATTCAGCTTTAAATTCATTGTTATCGCTCACAGTTCGTGAGAGTTTTCTGTGCAAGTTCGCAATTTTTTTTTGTTTGGTTGGAGATATTTGATGGCCAAATATCTACCTTTAGGGGGTGGGGAGATATTCTGTAACAGAATAGCCATTCTGTTCAGAGAGTTTTTGTGTATTGCTAATAATTGTGTTGCGTAGACTACGTCATTAGGAAAGTACGTGTGCAAAGAAGTCGTTAAAAAGGTCCGTGTGAAAAAGCCGGTCGTTAGGCAGTTTTTGTGTGATCGTTGAACTGGATGGACGTGTTGGGCGAACGAGAATGGGGTAGAGCGAGTCTTGTTGTCAGAATTAGTTTAGTTTGTTTTTTCTGTGTGGCTGCAGTCCTTGGTAAGCCTGTAAGTATGGTTTTTGGTATGAATAAATCATTGTAAGGTTTTCCTTGCCCATGTGGCGTAGATATTTCACGCCGGGCATTTGTTGCTGTGAATTTCTGTAATAAATGTGTGTTGTCTGATGATAAACTACAACAAATCGGCTTTGTGGAAATTCTCATTGTTGACCAGTTTGTTTTGGTCGGAAGACTGCCAAGTTATGTTCAAGTTGTTGTATTCGTACTAATTTTGTGGAGTGGAAAGCCTGGGTGTCTTGTTGTATTTTCTTAGTGTATAATACAGAAAATTAGGTGATGGTTAGAACACCAGCAACAAGAAGAAACTTATAAGTTGAAACTGTACTCCACAAGAAGAATCAATCAAACCAGTAGTCTCCTTGTAAGGGGAATCCTGCTTTAGTGGCGCCGTGATTCTGTTTCAGAGTAAACAAGTTACGTTTTATTAATGAATGACCTACAGCATATTTTACTGCTTCAGAATTACCCACATCTTACTTCAGACATCCAGTCATTAGTTCATCATTGTTCATTGCTCTATCTTCCTACAACATACATGTAAATCAAACAAATTTTACCTTTGCATAC
Source organism: Achatina immaculata (assembly GCA_009760885.1). Taxonomy (NCBI): domain Eukaryota; kingdom Metazoa; phylum Mollusca; class Gastropoda; order Stylommatophora; family Achatinidae; genus Lissachatina; species Lissachatina immaculata. Next base: position 45,402,060 of record CM019691.1, read on the forward strand.
ACCATTTTCTTTGCGATACCCATCTGGACAGAGACAGCTATATGTGCCTTCCTCATTCCTGCACAGCTGTCCCACAGGACAGGCAGTAGGACTATCACATTCATCAACATCAAGTTCACAATTAACTCCTGTCCACTGCTCAACACAGACACATCCTCGTACTGGATCACACGTGCCACGACCAAGACAGTTGCATCGGCTGGCACAGTCTTTACCGTAATGAGGTTGATCACAAGCTGAAGCAAGGAGAGATAAGATGATATTTCTTGGTGTTTATTACAGAAATCTTATACTATCACGGTTAGATTTAGCATGATAACATTACATGCTATCCTGACTACTCTAGTGATGAAACTGCATCGAGATGATGAAATCAAGAGAGAAGATAACACTCTTATCTAGGAATGACAGAAATGAGAGATATGACAGGAATGTGAAAGAGGTGCCCACTTGTAGGACACAACAGACATAATCTTGCATTCTTCCCATGCCACTAAACTTCACATAGGGTCTGCATGGTAGTTCACCAAGAATTCCTGTCTTCAGCAAGTTTTTCAATCTCATCAAGGGATGTTATGCCCACTAAACTGGCCTCTCTTAACAATATCCTCTTTAAAGTTTTACGTGGTCAACCTCTTTTTCTTCAGCGTGTTGTGTTCAACTTGATAGCTTGTTTGGGGATCCTCTGATTGTTTATTCCTATCATATGACTGACATGTGTCTATCTTCTTTTTCTGATCACCCATGAGACAGGTTGTTGTTTGCTCATCTGTCTTATCTCTGCATTGTTCTTGAATTCATTCCATTTTATATCGAGTATTTTTCTTAGGCATTTCTTTTCGAAAGAGTATAATTTCTTGTGTATTTCTTTAGATGTTTTACAGCTTTCACATGCATAAATGAGGGTTGATATTACATTTGAATTGAGTAATCTTAACTTGGGTTTTGTGCTTATAACTTTTGAATGTCATATGTTCTCAGGATTCTTGAAGGTCAGTGCTGATTTTGCAATTCTAATTCTAACTTCCTTTCTGGTGTCACCATCCTGGTCTGTGTAGCTGCCAATATATGCAAAATTGTTTACTTCTTCAACAGCTGTTCCTTCTATGTAAATTTGTCCTTCGTTTAATGATGTAGTATTGTTAGCCTCTTTTGCATGTTATATAAACTTTTGCTGTCTCCTGTTTTTGTTGCCTTCTTTCACCATATTGTCTATGTATTCTCTTTTATCCCTTCTAGCTGAACTTTTTACTTTATTGTCTAGTTCTTTGTATGTTGCTTTTGCCTTTATGGCATAATGGCAAAAGTAAAAGTTACTCTTTGATGGTTGCTAGAACTGAGAGCAGGACAGATGATGAAAGTTTTTTTTTCCTTTGATTTTAAATTTGACAAGAACAATCTGCCTAATAAGTTATGGTAAATATAGTGACATTATGCTAAATCAGTGGTTCCTAACTGGTGGTCCAGAGGTCCGCAGAACCTGGCATGTGGGTCTGTGGCAAAAACTCAACGTGCTTTTTTTTTATTTTCACTATGAAATGTTTACCAACTGATGTGAAACCACATGTGGAAGCATATATTCAGAATATAAAGAAGCATGACTTCTCTCACCATATTTAGGTTGGTTAGCTGTCACACATTTCATATTCTGTTCATTTGTTAGAGCAAGTAAGAATGCTAATTGATGTATATTTTTTCTTAACTACATTATTGTCATTTTGAAAACCTACCAAGTTTGTAATGTGTTGTTAGTGTAGCATTTACTCATTACAGGTTACCCTCATCTTCCGAAGAAGAAAAATCTGCATTTAAGCACATTCTTCTTCAGCTTTCCGAGCCGTGTTGCTGCAGGTAAAGTTCACCTCCATTCCTCTCTATTCCTAATCTTTTCTCTCCAGTTAGTGACACTCATAATATTATTGATGTTACAATGTCGTAATCCATTTTTATCTGTCCAATTTCGTGGCTTCTCTATCTGTTCCTAACACTAATTTTTTTTAACAGAAATGGGGTCGTTGGTGATATGCTTCAACCCTGGAGGACCAGTCTGACCCCTACCCATGCACACCTTCCCAGCTTGGCTGAACCTGCCAGGACTAAAAATCCTGCTGGTGTAGCTCTGGGAGTGTTCAGAGTACGCAGGCTGTCACACCGCAACAAGGCACCTGCACCATGTGACAGACAGAGCAACCATACAAATATGAAACTTTTCCAAAGTATGGGGGTCCATGACCTGCATTTTGAAACAGTAGGGGGTCCACAAACTTTTGTTAATTGGGAACCACTGTGCTAAATGAATGAAGTAAACACAAGATCATTCACAAAAAAAGGTATATTTCTGGAACTTTATGGTAGTATCATATATGAAAAAGTTATATTCCTGATCAACTTTAGCTGTCTTCACTTATACACATATATGACAGACAGAACATACCAATACAAGATATGCCATCTGTTTGAAGTTTATAGCCAAGATAACATTCACATTTAAACCAGCCAGGAGTGTTTGTACAGACTTGGGTACAAGGCATGACACCAGCTTTGCATTCATCAGTGTCTGTGGGATGAGATCAAACAAAATATACATTCCAAGAGCCAATTTTCGAAACTGCTAATCAATAACAAACATTCCTAATCAAAGACAAAAAATAAACATTGCTAATCAAAGACAAAATAAAAAGTCAAAGATGAAATAAACATTGCTTGTCAATGACAAAATAAACATTGCTAGTCAAAGAAAAAATAAACATTGCTAAGTCAAAGATGAAATAAACATTGCTAGTCAAAGACAAAAGAAACATTGCTAAGTCAAAGATGAAATAAACATTGGTTGTCAATGACAAAATAAACATTGCTAGTCAAAGACAAAATAAACATTGCTAAGCAATGACAAATATTGCTGGCAATGCTAATCTCAAAGACTAGGTGTATATAAGACTAATCAATCAATCAATCAAATGCCGTGCCGCGTGGTGTAGGCAATCATTTCTCTCCATAATTCCCTGTCAAAGACTAAACAGACAGTAAAATTGTGAAAACTGCAATACACTTAAGGTGTGTGTAGAAGAACAGCTTTTTTAAAAATTTCAAATAAGAAAAGATCTGAGAGCAGAAATTTCTTGTCCTCGCGAAACTTTCAGCTGCTTGTGGCTATGACATGATTATACCCTGGGCATGAAAAGTTTCCTCTCTCTCTTCCTTGTGTCAGGTGATGGAATGTTTCCCTCTCTCTTTCTTGTGTCAGGTGATGGAATGTTCCCTCTCTCTTCCTTGTGTCAGGTGATGGAATGTTTCCCTCTCTCTTCCTTGTGTCAGGTGATGGAATGTTCCCCTCTCTCTTTCTTGTGTCAGGTGATGGAATGTTCCCTCTCTCTTTCTTGTGTCAGGTGATGGAATGTTTCCCTCTCTCTCTTTCTTGTGTCAGGTGATGGAATGTTTCCCTCTCTCTTCCTTGTGTCAGGTGATGAAATGTTTCCCTCTCTCTTTCTTGTGTCAGGTGATGGAATGTTCCCTCTCTCTTCTTTGTTCAGGTGATGGAATGTTTCCCTCTCTCTTTCTTGTGTCAGGTGATGGAATGTTCCCTCTCTCTTTCTTGTGTCAGGTGATGGAATGTTTCCCTCTCTCTTCCTTGTGTCAGGTGATGGAATGTTCCCCTCTCTCTTTCTTGTGTCAGGTGATTGAATGCTCCTCTCTCTCTTCCTTGTGTCAGGTGATGGAATGTTTCCCTCTCTCTTTCTTGTGTCAGGTGATGGAATGTTTCCCTCTCTCTTTCTTGTGTCAGGTGATGGAATGTTCCCCTCTCTCTTCCTTGTGTCAGGTGATGGAATGTTTCTCTCTCTCTTCCTTGTGTCAGGTGATGGAATGTTCCCCTCTCTCTTCCTTGTGTCAGGTGATGGAATGTTCCCCTCTCTCTTCCTTGTGTCAGGTGATGGAATGTTCCCCTCTCTCTTCCTTGTGTCAGGTGATGGAATGTTTCCCTCTCTCTTCCTTGTGTCAGATGATGGAGTGTTTCCCTCTCTCTTCCTTGTGTCAGGTGATGGAATGTTTCCCTCTCTCTTCCTTATGTCAGGTGATTGAATGTTTCCCTCTCTCTTCCTTGTGTCAGGTGATGGAATGTTTCCCTCTCTCTTCCTTGTGTCAGGTGATGGAATGTTTCCCTCTCTCTTCCTTGTGTCAGGTGATGGAATGTTCCCCTCTCTCTTTCTTGTGTCAGGTGATGGAATGTTCCCCTCTCTCTTCCTTGTGTCAGATGATGGAATGTTCCCCTCTCTCTTCCTTGTGTCAGGTGATGGAATGTTCCCCTGTCTCTTCCTTGTGTCAGGTGATGGAATGTTCCTCTCTCTCTTCCTTGTGTCAGGTGATGGAATGTTCCCCTCTCTCTTCCTTGTGTCAGGTGATGGAATGTTCCTCTCTCTCTTCCTTGTGTCAGGTGATGGAATGTTCCTCTCTCTCTTCCTTGTGTCAGGTGATGGAATGTTCAAGTCTGTTTTAGTTGTTCTGTATCTCCATACAATATGTCAATGATGGAATAATAATTCCGTAGCTAACAGTAACATAGAAACATCTCCAGTGCTTTCTCGTATTACTGACTACACAAATTAAGAACTTCTCTGCATCCTAGTCCAGCTTGAAATATCTGTCTTCATATTTTACAGCCAGCTGTGGTCTGGAAAACAACTGCTATTTTCAGCACTGGCAAGGGTAATTAACTCTTGCCACAAAATAATATTGCAGGCTTCTTACTTTCTCATGACGGCCAACAAGAATTATGGTCTTTTTCTTATATAAACATAAACCAAACTTGAATATTCAGTTTATGAACAATACATTTAACTGGAATCTTTATCAATATATCAAATAAACACAAGTAACACTTGCATTACAATGTAACAAATGAATACTGATCTTTCAAAGTTCCAAAATAAGGATGAACAAATCTTTACTATGTATGGAAAAACTGGCACAAAGGAATGTCATGATATATCTGCATCATATAAAACACACAGCCTTCATGTGTTATAGATAACCTCCAAACTGTTACATTCTGCTTGATAACAATGCAGCCTTTGGTCAAAAGGTCAGGCTCAGATAGTTACTTCAAAATTTCAGCATATGATTTCATATGCCTCATATATTTCTAATGATATCTGAGATGTATGTTGTAACCAATATCTGATGTTCAGATCTGTGTATTTTTTCTCCTGCATGAATTTGGGAACCATCTCATAATCATGGGACTAAAATCTGATGTGACATTCTGTTTTTCTCATGATTAAAAGCAGTATGTACAGTGTACTGCAGTAAGCCTCACCATGCACTTTCATATTTAGCATTTTATGAGACAGTTTTCCCAAATACTAGACTGTCAGACACTCTAACACTTTGATGAAGTGAACATGAACAAACAAGGAGATTTTATTTTCAGTTTGTGTAGAATTTTGGTATAGTGGTCTACCACAATAAACAGCAGATATCCACCACAACAAACAGCAGATATCCACCACAACAAACAGCAGATATCCACCACAACAAACAGCAGATATCCACCACAACAAACAGCAGATATCCACCACAACAAACAGCAGATATCCACCACAACAAACAGCAGATATCCACCACAACAAACAGCAGATATCCACCACAACAAACAGCAGATATCCACCACAACAAACAGCAGATATCCACCACAACAAACAGCAGATATCCACCACAACAAACAGCAGATCTCCAGCTCACAACTTTTGCATAAGAAAACATTCACTATGAACTATAATATTCCTAAAATTTTAAATGCAAGACTGTGTCACAAACAAACAGGCCAGGATAGTCATAACAAGAGTTGTATACAAAAAACACAAAACATTGTATACAATATATCTTACCAATACACTTTGAGTGGTTATTAGGATCAGGCTCATAGCCCACATGACAGCTACAGTTGGCTTCTTGATCTTTAATTGTACAGACTTGCTCACATTTACTGCACTGATTGATGTAGCTGGAGTCTGGTGTCAGAGAAAGAATAAAACATTCCTGGTAGTGGTACACTGACTGACAGTGATCATACAAATTTTGGTGATAGCTTAAATATGAAAGTAGAAGGATGGGTATCTACACAGTGCTTGATCTCATTATTTACAGGGGCTGTAGTGAGATTATGTGTGTAGTGGTAGTTTATGTCAAAAGTGCACAAATGTAATTATGGTGCTGTGGTGGTTTAGTGGTAGTTTATGTCAAAAGCTCACAAATGTAATTATGGTGCTGTGGTGGTTTAGTGGTTTGTGGCCGCCAACCAGGAGGTTCCTGGTTTCACACTTGGGTGCAATTATTTTGGACCAACCAGCACTTGACCAGGGTCAACACGGCCTCTAAAAATGGGTACCCAGGGTTTCCCAAGAAAAACAAAAGCAGTGAGGGTAGGTACTGGTGTCACTCCCTCACAGTGCTGTACTGGCCTAGAAATGTGAAGGTACTAACACTTCACATTCCTCCCTCACAGTGCTGTACTGGCCTAGAAATGTGAAGGAACTAACACTTCACATCCCTCCCTCACAGTGATGTACTGTCCTAGAAATGTGAAGGTACTAACACTTCACATCCCTCCCTCACAGTGATGTACTGGCCTAGAAATGTGAAGGTACTAACACTTCACATCCCTCCCTCACAGTGATGTACTGGCCTAGAAATGTAAAGGTACTAACACTTCACATCCCACCCTCATAGTGATGTACTGGCCTAGAAATGTGAAGGTACTAACACTTCACATCCCTCCCTCACAGTGCTGTACTGGCCTAGAAATGTGAAGGTACTAACACTTCACATTCCTCCCTCACAGTGCTGTACTGGCCTAGAAATGTGAAGGAACTAACACTTCACATCCCTCCCTCACAGTGATGTACTGTCCTAGAAATGTGAAGGTACTAACACTTCACATCCCTCCCTCACAGTGATGTACTGGCCTAGAAATGTGAAGGTACTAACACTTCACATTCCTCCCTCACAGTGCTGTACTGGCCTAGAAATGTGAAGGAACTAACACTTCACATCCCTCCCTCACAGTGCTGTACTGGCCTAGAAATGTGAAGGTACTAACACTTCACATCCCTGCAGAATGCTAATGCTACAGGACCATAGAAAAAAAATTATGTACTATATAATAACATGTCAACATTCAACATGCTGTGGATAGCTGTATTTGGTACAATCACACTTTTTTATGTCTTGAGACTGTCAATAATATAAAGCAAAACAAGTATACACATTCAAAGAACAGGAATAACTTGTTGCCTCCCCTTCCTGCCTTCATACGCTCCTACCTCACCCTGTCCCAACAAATGTTTTTAAGTCTCTCTTGAATTAAGAAAGCAGACCTCCTTTGTTTCATTTCTAGAGGGAATCCATTTTTGTTGTCTTATGCTTCTCCCATTTTCTGTAACATGAAATTGAAAGGGCTTGCAAACAGCACAAGAACATGTCTGACATTCTGCATAAGAACATGTCTGACATTCTGCATAAGAACATGTCTGACATTCTGCATAAGAACATGTCTGACATTCTGCATAAGAACATGTCTGACATTCTGCATAAGAACCTGTCTGACATTCTGCATAAGAACATGTCTGACATTCTGCATAAGAACATGTCTGACATTCTGCATAAGAACATGTCTGACATTCTGCATAAGAACCTGTCTGACATTCTGCATAAGAACGTGTATGACATTCTGCACAAAAACCTGTATGACATTCTGCATAAGAACCTGTCTGAAATTCTGCATAAGAACCTGTCTGAAATTCTGCATAAGAACCTGTATGACATTCTGCATAAGAACCTGTCTGACATTCTGCATAAGAACCTGTCTGACATTCTGCATAAGAACCTGTCTGACATTCTGCATAAGAACCTGTATGACATTTTGCATAAGGACCTGTATGACATTCTGCATAAGAACCTGTCTGACATTCTGCACAAGAACCTGTCTGATGTTCTGCATAAGAACCTGTCTGACTAGACTCTCCATTCACTGAAACATAGAACTCAACCAGGAAGATGAAAACTAAGTGTCTCTGCTATGCAAAAATAAAAGAAAAAAATGATATGAACTGACTTGGCTGATCCTGAAAACAGGCATAGCGCATCTATGACCAATACAGATAAAAATATTATACAATAACAAACTACATGAACACTGGTCATGAATAATATCAAAACAGTGCCTTTATAATCTCTGTCCTGCATTCCACCAACAAAAGAAATGACAAAACAGTGCCTTTATAATCTCTGTGCTGTGTTTTGCCAACAAAAAAAATGACAAAAACAATAACCATAGACATAAAAGATTACTACCTAACTTGCAGCTTCTTCCATCAGTGTCGAGCTTGTAGTCCTCTCTACAGGTACAGTTATAGGAGCCATAAGTGTTAATACATTCCTGTTGGCACTTTGCTATTCTCTCTTCACATTCATCAATGTCTGTTGTGGTAGATTAACAGAAACTTTGTTTTATATGTGTATATATATATATATATAATATGTGTTTGATACTGACTCGGTGAATTACACATATACACTATATCCTGTTAGCTGATTACATATACAATATGTGCTACTGTACTAGACTGGCCTTGTGTATTACAAAATATGCACACCATATTCTGTTAGTTGGTTACATATACAATATGTGGTATTGTTACATATCTCTCTCTCTGAACCTTAAGTGCCCAGGGCACATGGGGCTTCCGCAAGGGTTTTCCACAAATGTCTGTTCTTCGCCTTTTTTTCTGCTCTTGCCCAGGTGAACCCTCTTTTGCTCAACATCCTTGCTGTTGTTCTTCTCCATGTCTCTTTTGGTCTACCCTTACTTCTGTTCCCCTGTGGTGTCCATCTTAGTGCTATTTTTGGTAGTGAGTTGTCAGTCATTTGGAGCACATGTCCCAACCATCGCCAGCGTCTTTCCTCAATAATTGTTGTCAGTGGCTTCATCTGCATTTCTGCCAGTAAGATGTCATTTCTTATGGTGTTTGGCCAATATATTTTTCTAATTCTTCGTAAACATTGTTACATATATGATAAACATAATTGTTAGTTGGTTTCACATATGATAAACAACTCTGGTAATTTTTATCCTAGTAATTTCTTTCTTTGATTTTTTTTTGCACTGCTAATAATGGAAGGAGAAAAGTTTTACATAATATCAAGACACGACTATTATATTTTGGCTAGTGTCTTCATCAGAAAAGTGACAACAAATGATTGTTTCAAAGTTCAGTCTGAGGTGTCCAGTTCTGAGACGATATTTTCTCTATGTTCCAACTTCAGAACTTTTAGTGAAAGTACAAGGCTTCTGCTGTCATAGAGAAGGGAACTGGAAGGTTTCTGTTGTCATAGAGAACTACAAGGCTTCCACTGTCATAGAGAACTACAAGGCTTCTGTTGTCATAGAGAACTACAAGGCTTCCACTGTCATAGAGAACTACAAGGCTTCTGTTGTCATAGAGAACTACATGGCTTCCACTGTCATAGACTACTACAAGGCTTCTGTTGTCATAGAGAAGAAAACTACAAGGCTTCTACTGTCAGAGAAGATAACTGCAAGGCTCTGCTGTCAAAGAGATGAAAACTGCAAGACTTCTGCTGTCATAGAGAAAAAAACTACAAGGCTCTGTCATAGAGAAGAAAACTACAAGGCTTCCACTGTCATAGAGAAGAAAACTACAAGGCTTCTACTGTCAAAGTGAATTATAAGGCTTCTACTGTCATAGAGAAGAAAACCAAGAGTTTTGCTGTCATAGAGAACTACAAGGCTTCTGCTGTCATAGATAACTACAGGGCTTCTGCTCTCATAGAGAAGAGAACTGCAAGGCTTCTGCTTTTGTAGAGAAGAGAACTACAAGGCTTCTGCTGTCATAGAGAACTACATGGCTTCTGCTGTCACAGAGAAGAGAACTGGAAGGCTTCTGCTGTCATAAAGAACTATGTGACTGACTTCCACTGTCATAGAGAACTACAAGGCTTCTGCTGTCATAGAGAACTACATGGCTTCCACTGTCAAAGAGAACTACAAGGCTTCTGTTGTCATAGAGAACTATAGATTTTGCAGTCACAGAGAACTACAAGGCTTCTGTTATCATAGAGAATCACTATCATGGAGAACTACAAGGCTTCTGCTGTCATAGAGAAGAAAACTACAAGGCTTCTACTGTCATAGAGAAGAAAACTACATGGGTTCTGTTGCCATAGAGAACTACAAAGCTTCTGCTGTCATAGAGAAGAGAATTACAAGGCTTCTACTGTCATAGAGAAGAGAATTACAAAGCTTCTACTGTCATAGAGAAGAGAACTACAAGGCTTCTACTGTCATAGAGAAGAGAACTACAAGGCTTCTACTGTCATAGAGAAGAGAACTACAAGGCTTCTACTGTCTTAGAGAAGAAAACTACAAGGCTTCTACTGTCATAGAGAAGAGAACTACAAGGCTTCTACTGTCACAGAGAAGAAAACTACAAGGCTTCTACTGTCACAGAGAAGAAAACTACAAGGCTTCTACTGTCACAGAGAAGAAAACTACAACGCTTCTGCTGTCACAGAGAAGAAAACTACAAGGCTTTAACTGTCATAGAGAAGAAAACTACAAGGCTATAACTGTCACTGAGAAGAAAACTACAAGGCTTCTACTGTCACAGAGAAGAGACCTGCAAGGCTTCTACTGTCATAGAGAAGAGACCTGCAAGGCTTCTACTGTCATAGAAAAGAGAACTGCAAGGTTTCTGCTGTCATAGAGAAGATAATTGCAAGGATCTGCTGTCATAGAGAAGACAACTGCAAGGCTTCTGGTGTCATGGAGAAGAGAACTGGAAGACTTCTGCTGTCACAGAGATGAGAACTGCAAGGTTTCTGCTGTTATGGAGAAGAGAACTGCGAGACCTCTGCTGTCATAGAGAAGACAACTGCAAGACTTCTGGTGTCACAGAGAAAAGAACTACAAGTTTTCTCCTATCATAGAAAAGAGAATTACAAGGGTTCCACTGTCATAGAGAAAAAACTACAAGGCTTCTATTGTAATAGAGAAGAGAACTACAAGGCTTCTACTGTCATAGAGAACTACAAGGCTTCTACTATCATAGAGAACTACAAGGCTTCTACTATCATAGAGAACTACAAGGCTTCTACTATCATAGAGAACTACAAGGCTTCTACTATCATAGAGAACTACAAGGCTTCTACTATCATAGAGAACTACAAGGCTTCTGCTGTTTTAGAGAAGAGAATTGCAAGACTTCTGCTCTCACAGAGATGAGAACTGCAAGACTTCTGCTGTCATAAAGAAAAGAACTATATTACTTCTGCTGTCATAGAGAAGACAACTGCATGACTTCTGTTGTCATAGAGATATGAAAATTGCAAGGCTTCTGCTGTCATAGAGAAGAGAATTACAAAGCTTCTGTTCTCATAGAGAAGAAAACTACACAACTTCTGCTGTCATAGAGAAGAGAATTACAAGACTTCTGTTCTCATAGAGAAGAAAACTACACAACTTCTGCTGTCATAGAGAAGAGAATTACAAGACTTCTTCTGTCACAGAGATGAGAACTGCTAGGTTTCTGCTGTTACATAGAAGAGAACTGCAAGACTTCTGCTGTCATAGAGAAGAGAATTATATGACTTCTGCTGTCATAGAGAAGACATCTGCAAGACTTCTGCTGTCATAGAGAAGAGAATTACAAAGCTTCTGCTCTCATAGAGAAGTAAACTACACAACTTCTGCTGTCATAGAGAAGAGAATTACAAGACTTCTGCTGTCATAGAGAACTAGAAGACTTCTGCTGTTCTAGAGAAGAAAACTGCAAGACTTCCGCTGTCATAAATAAGAAAACTACAAAGCTTCCACTGTCATAGAAAGAAAACTACAAGTCTTCTACTGTCATAGAGAACTACAGGGCTTGCACTGTCATAGAAAACTACAAAGCTTCTACTGTCATAAAGAAGAAAACTAAATGGTTCTGCTGTCATAGTGAAGAAAATAGAAGGTTCTGCTGTCACAGAGAAGAAAACTGTACTAAAAAGAAAATGATACTATGTCATTCAGATTCATCATAAGATGATTATTTCTATTCATTTTTTTTTATTTTAGATCTGTCTGTCATTGAAATGTTTCCTTGTAATGTCATGTTGTCTCAAGCACAGTTTTTGATGACATACAGACATACATACCTGTATAAGTTACAAGTCACATTTTCTTATGTTTTACATGAAAAGCTGACCTGTACATGTTGTCTTGTCTGTATTAAGCCGGTATCCATCTCGACATCCACAGAAATATGACCCTTCAGTGTTGGTGCAGATCTGTTCACATTCACTGCTAGTGTTGCATTCATTGATGTCTGGAAGTAATTGTACAACATCTTTGAGAACTGATGTTTAATCACAATACAATCTAATGTAAATATGATGTTTGATTAATATGCAATATCTTATACAACTAATGTTCAGTCAAGTACAACACTTAACACAGCCAATGTTTAATCAAAGTACATGTTGTAGAACTGATGCTTCAATCAAAGTACAACATCTTGTAGAATTAATGTTTTCATCAAAGTATACCATCTCGTATAACTGATGTTCTGATCAAAGTACAGCATCTTATTGAACCCATGTTTTGATCACAGAAGTCTATCAATAAAATATGATAATGAATTTTTTTTTTAATGATGATCATGAGTTTCATTAATGAGTCAATAATAATGACAATATCTGCAAATGAAATAATATGATAGATGACAAAGCAAAGTGAAAGTATCTCAGTCATAAGCAGTATCTGAAGCTTACTGCCCAGAATCGTTCTTTTATAACTGTATGAGGGCATGTAATTATAACATGTACAGCTCCTACCTGCACACTTGCCATCAAAGTCTGAGAATCCTGGAGGGCAAGGGCCACATATATAACCTATAGGACTGTTCCCTTGTTGATCAGCTTTGAGATCTGTACAGTTCTGACCAACAGAGCAAGGCTTGACCTCACAACCATCCAGCTCATGTTCACAGTCCATGCCTGGGACACCAATCTTATATCATTAGGGCTGTAAATATTTCATTTCCGGCCAAATTAAAATCAAGTACCATGTGAAACTTTCTTTAACCTTCCCCTTTTCATGAAAATCAACTACTGCTCAGTTTCATGTCCCTGGCTGTGTACGTGTAGATAAAAGCAGCATTTTAACAAATGTTTTCTACTGTTACTAGCTAAGTTTTTGAAATGTAAATATGAACTGATAAAAATAAACATATAAACACTCTTTCTTTACTCAGAAAATCTTTGTCTATGTCCCTTCTTTTAGAGTCTTCTACTTGTTATGAAGTGGCATCTTTCATTTTTAAAATGGTTCATCATTTTTAACATGTTTAAGTTAAGATAAAAGTATTAAACTCATCATTTTAACATGGTTAGGTTAAGATGAAAGTAATAAACTCTTTTCTTAATTATATCAACCAGAAAACTTCCGCATGTAAAGTTACTAAATAAGAAAATAATGCTGGACCCTATATTCACGGAGTCAGGATTTTGCAAATGCCTGAGCCCTATCATCATGTCTGTTTGTCTCCTCAAAACTGATAGGTATAAGAGGAAGGAGACAAGACAAAGCAAGACAAGCAAATGACTATAGTTAGAAAATTATCTCTTCTTTTTATTTTTCTCTCTGAAGATGTTCAACTTCGGCCATTTAAGTTTTCCTGCAGTATGTAAGCTTTTCTTTACTGTGTTATACCTGATAATATCAAAGACAATAGGAAGGAGTGGACAATATAAAAAAATAAATAAACCAAAAATATAGTATCTAATAGATTCATTTTGAATGGAAGAAAATCAATGAGTGTGTCCAAAAAATACCAAAGAATAGTTTCCTTGAGGACTTTGCCACCACTGGATCTACTTTGCTCCACTGGATCCTCTTTGTCACCACTGGATCCACTTTGTCACCACTGGATCCTCTTTGTCACCATTGGATCCTCTTTGTCACCATTGGATTCACTTTGCCTCCACTGGATCCTCTTTGACACCACTGGATCTACTTTGCCTCCACTGGATCCTCTTTGTCACCATTGGATCTACTTTGCCTCCACTGGATCCACTTTGTCACCATTGGATCCTCTTTGTCACCATTGGATTCACTTTGCCTCCACTGGATCCTCTTTGTCACCACTGGATCTACTTTGCCTCCATTGGATCCTCTCTGTCACCACTGGATCCACTTTGTCACCACTGGATCCTCTTTGTCACCACTGGATCTACTTTGCCTCCATTGGATCCTCTTTGTCACCACTGGATCTACTTTGCCTCCACTGGATCCTCTTTGTCACCACTTGATCCTCTTTGTCACCATTGGATCCACTTTGCCACCACTGGATCCACTCTGTCACCACTGGATCTACTTTGTCACCACTAGATCTACTTTGTCACCACTGGATCCACTTTGCCACGACTGGATCCTCTTTGTCACTACAGATCCTCTTTGTCACTGTTGGATCCACTTTGCCTCCACTGGATCCTCTTTGTCACCACTGGATCCACTTCAGGCACTACTTGATTAGTCAGATTGAAGGAGTGCAGCAACTGTTTCTGGAAACATCATCAGCAGGTTTGTAGCAGTACCATCAAGATGTTTCTAAGATCTCCATCAGCAGGTTTGTAGCAGTACCATCAAGAGGTTTCCAAGAGCTCCATCAACAGGTTTGTAGCAGTACCATCAAGAGGTTTCCAAGAGCTCCATCAACAGGTTTGTAGGAGTACCATCAAGAGGTTTCTGAGAACTCCATCAACAGGATTGTAGGAGTATGATCCACAAGTTTTCTCAAGCACCATCAGAAGGTCTCTAAGAGCTCCATCAAGAGGTTTGTAAGAACACCATCAACAGGTTTCCAGGTGCTTCTTCAAGAGGTTTGCAGGAGCACCATCACAAAATTTCTAGGAGCACCTTCACAAGGTTTCTAGGAACAAAATCAAGAGAAGCACCAACATCAGATTTACGGGGACACCATAGGACAAAGATCTTCATCAGTTCTTGCTCTGTGATCTCTGCTCTAGAAAAGTTATCTTTACTTCCTCCTCCATCAGTACCACAAACACAAAAACGTAAGCTGTACCTGTATATGCTGGCTCACAGATGCAGCGGAGAACCTGGTAGTAACCATTGTCATACTCCACCTGCCTGGCTGCCCCTGCTTCATCACAGTGTCCACGGCCACTGCATCCAGAGCAAGATGATATAGGGATGAACAAAACTGGCGAGTAACCTCCCTTAGAATCTAGGCCCTGCACTCTGTGAGGTAAACGAAATATATCACAAATTTTTTATGAGATCAAAGAATACACTACAGGAATACCCACATTTGTCAGAATACATTATAATACATGATTGACTGGTTCTCTGCTTGTAGTTTCCTTATAAAGTATTCTCAGAATAGTCCATATGTTCAGTGTTAATTTGACTGGCCTGTAGTCACTTTCTTCTATATGCATTACATGCTAAGTGTCCCAGCAGAAAGAAAAGATGTAGAGTGACATTCTTAGCCCTGATAAAACAAGTTTCTCTTCTTCATCCTCTTTTTTCATCTGTCATATGTTTCAAATATCATCAGATTTTTTATTTTTAGATCGCTCCTGAAATCTCTGAAAATGAAAGCATGCTTGAAAATATCACAGTGCTTTTCAGTGGCTAATGTTTGTCATAGGTCTCAGTGGCTAATGTTTGTCATAGTTCTCAGTGACAGGTGTTTGTCATAGTTCTCAGTGACTGGTGTTTGTCATAGTTATCAGTGACTGGTGTTTGTTATAGTTCTCAGTGACTGGTGTTTGTTATAGTTCTCAGAGACCTGTGTTTGCCATTGTTAAATATGGAGATTAATATTTCATATTGTATGAATTCTCTTTATTTAACAAACCACAGTGTTTGCTAGTGTATGTTCTATGATTATGTATGTTCTGTGATCTTGTATGTTCTATGATCATATATGTGTTTTACAGCCTGAGATTTGGCTCTGAGTGTGAGCAATATGTCCTTTTCTGTCAGGTAAACAAGTGTGAGAGCCACTGACTGCAGATGTCAACATCATCAAAATAAGGACGACCCTGGCATGTCACATGTTTTAATACTAGTGTAACATGATCCCCATATCTACAAATGTAGGAATCAAATATAGCACAAAATTAAAACTACAGAGTTGTGGAAAGTAACTCAAATTTAAAATCTGGCATTAAAAAAAAACTTCACTTTAATTAGCAAAGTTATACTTCAGTTTACACATGCTTCAGACAAGAGCAACAACATTGTCAAGGAGACAGAGGAAAATATCAGGTATTACAAGTGAATACAAGCAAAGAATGACAAATTTAAGTTTTAAATTTGTAATTATAAATAACAAACAACCTAAACATTAAAGTATAAATGACAGAACGGGTGCTAAAATACAACAAATAAGTATATAACAATAACTTATTCATAGTTTCAGTTACATTTTTATATAAAAATTTGCTATTTTCAAATAAGAAAGTCTTGAAACATACCCCAGTGTTATAGCAACGTTCATATTAGATGTGTATGATATAGTCCCATTACCAAAGACTGCAACACCAACTGCATTTCCAACAATTTGTAGTGTCACTTGATCATTGTCATCATCACTGGCATCAACTTGTATGACCGCTTCTTGTCCATGGTTAACCACCCAACGACCTTTTTTTAACGTGTTATTTTTAAGTGCTAGGGTAGGTAGTCTGTTTTCTGACAAGAAAAGATAAATTATCAGGACGTCATATTTTCTGACCAAAAAAAAATGATCACAATGTCATATTTCATATTTTCTGACAAGAAAGATAAAATTATGAAGATGTCATTTTTTTCTACAAGAAAAGATTAAGATCATCAGGATATGTCATTTTCTGACAAGAAAAGATAAAATTATCAGGATATGATATCTTCTGACAAGAAAAGATAAAATTATCAGGATATGACATCTTCTGACAAGAAAAGATAAAATTATCAGGTTGTCAGATTTACACTCTGCTGTAGTAAACAAAAACTCAGAAATCCTAAATATAAACTATTATGAGTGATCATCATCATCACCACAGTGTCAGCACGGGGTAGTGGGTGGTGGTGGTGATGTGTGTGTGTGTGTGTGAGAGAGAGAAAGAGAGAGAGAGAGAGAGAGAGAACATGCTGTTCAATCAATTTTTGTTCAGTATCAAATAAAGGGAAAACAATAAAGAGGAAAGATGATGTGAAGAGTAATGTGTCATCAAAGATGTGCAAAATTTTCAACATGTGTGCAAATATATTCTCAAAAGAGACACACACATGTGAATGCCAATGTCAGAATAAAAAATATAATTTTAAATTCTTACAGAAAATACTAAATTAAAATTAAATGAGGAAAATACGCTTAAGAACTGCTACTACAGCACAAGGTAACATGAAGAAACTGAAAAATAAAAGTAGCAATTTTATTTCTATTTTGCATGACATATAGAATTTCATGCACAACATGATTATTTTGTGTGCACAGCTGCACAGCTTAGGGAGAACATTGGTGGAGAGATGTGAACACATCAATGAAACTTATACAGACAATGGATATGACTTAAACAACTGTAGATATAATGGATATTTTCAACTTGGTAAAACATTTTAGACCAACAAAGCAGGTTACATGTACAACACTGTATATAGCGCACCATTTAGTCTATATTTTAAACTGAAAATCAATATTCTGACCCTGTGCCAAGCACAGATCTATGATTTGGTAGAATGCTTTTGTAAAAGCAAACTGGAGACCTTCACAGCCAGCAATATAATTAAGATCTTCTAAGCCAGCAGCATGATTAGGATCTTCACAGCCAGCAGCAAGATGAAGATCTCAAGAGCCAGCAACTTGATAAGATCTTCACAGCAAAACAAGATGATGAAGATTGTCACAGTCGAGCAACATGATGAAGATCTTCACAGTCAGCAACATGATGAAGATTTTCACAGCAAACAAGATGGTGAAGATCTTCACAGTCAGCAACATGATGAAGATCTTCACAGCAAACAACATGATGAAGATCTTCACAGCAAACAACATGATGAAGATCTTCATACACAAGTATTAAATTTAGCTGGAAGGAGATTTTATGATTTGCACTTATTCTGAAATAACCTGACCAAATGATGTGATCCCAGCAGGCTCCACCACCATGAAAACATGTCAGTCCTCTTTCTTTTAGCTGGATTGAAGGATAGCAACATAAACAAACATAGGAAGGACATATCAAGCTTGCAAGATCAAACAGTTACATCATCCTCCTAACTCAACCACATTTACCCCCCAGTGAGTGAGCACAAAACAATTTAGCTACAACTTTGTTCTTTGATAAAATAGGTTGTGTTAGAGAATACCTAGACTTTGAGTGATGCTCGTTCTCTTGTTGCTCTTTGAATTGTCTAGTAATAAAATAGGTTGTGTTAGAGAATACCTAGACTTTGAGTGATGCTCGTTCTCTTGTTGCTCTTTGAATTGTCTAGTAATAAAATAGGTTGTGTTAGAGAATACCTAGACTTTGAGTGATGCTCGTTCTCTTGTTGCTCTTTGAATTGTCTAGTAATAAAATAGGTTGTGTTAGAGAAAATCTGGACTTTGAGTGATGTTTTCTTGTTTCTCCTTGACTTGTCTAGTGATAAAATAGGTTTTGTTAGAGAATACCTAGACTTTGAGTGATGTTTTCTTGTTGCTCCTTGACTTGTCTAGTGATAAAATAGTTTTTGTTAGAGAATACCTAGACTTTGAGTGATGTTTTTCTTGTTGCTCCTTGACTTGTCTAGTGATACAATAGTTTTTGTTAAAGAATACCTAGACTTTGAGTGATGTTTTTCTGTTGCTCCTTGACCTGTCTGGTGTTTGCAGCAAACTTCTTATCTCTGGTGACCAGATAGTCAAAGATGCAAGCATCATTCGCAGCATCCCCACACACATCTTTAGCACTGTCAACTTCTGACTGATCTAGCTCATCAAGAAATATTGGAACAAAATCTGGATGTTGGTAAGTTGCTGATGACTCCAACTCATCGTACACAAACACTGAATTAGCTGCAGTTACTGCCCCTGAAATATCAAGCAAACTATGAAAACTGTGTCTTGCAGTTGTAACTCTCCCTCCCCCCCCCCCACCTTCCCAAGTAGATGCAGGATATGTTAAAAAAAAAGACCACAGTTTATCTATACTCTACATGCTGTGAGTTATTACATGGGTTTATTTATACAGATGCAGCTTCCAGTACTACTGTCATGAAAGCTTTCTTATTTCTCAGTGACTGAAAGTGTAGGGTTGTGGGCGTGGCAAACATCTCAGATCCCTTCTGTTTACATTACCTTGTACCATTCATGATGTTTACATTACCTTGTACCATTCATCATATTTACATTACCTTGTACCATTCATCAAGTTTACATTACCTTATACCATTCATCATGTTTACATTACCTTGTACCATTCATCATGTTTACATTAACTTGTACCGTTCATCATGTTTACATTACCTTGTATCATTCATCATGTTTACATTAACTTGTACCATTCATGATGTTTACATTACCTTGTACCATTCATCATGTTTACTTTACCTTGTACCATTCATCATGTTTACATTACCTTGTACCATTCATCATGTTTACATTAACTTGTACCATTCATGACATTTACATTACCTTGTACCATTCATCATGTTTACATTACCTTGTACCATTCATCATGTTTACATTACCTTGTACCATTCATCATGTTTACATTAACTTGTACCGTTCATCATGTTTACATTACCTTGTATCATTCATCATGTTTACATTAACTTGTACCATTCATGATGTTTACATTACCTTGTACCATTCATCATGTTTACTTTACCTTGTACCATTCATCATGTTTACATTACCTTGTACCATTCATCATGTTTACATTAACTTGTACCATTCATGACATTTACATTACCTTGTACCATTCATCATGTTTACATTACCTTGTACCATTCATCATGTTTACATTACCTTGTACCATTCATGATGTTTACATTACCTTGTACCATTCATCATGTTTACATTACCTTGTACCATTCATGATTTTTACATTACCTTTTATCATTCATCATGTTTATATCACCTTGTACCATTCATCATGTTTACATTACCTTGTACCATTTACCATGTTTACATTACCTTGTACCATTCATCATGTTTACATTAACTTGTACCATTCATGACATTTACATTACCTTGTACCATTCATGATGTTTACATTACCTTGTACCATTCATCATGTTACATTACCTTGTACCATTCATGATTTTTACATTACCTTGTACCATTCATCATGTTTACATTACCTTGTACCATTCATGATTTTTACATTACCTTTTATCATTCATCATGTTTACTTTACCTTGTACCATTCATCATGTTTACATTACCTTGTACCATTCATCATGTTTACATTAACTTGTACCATTCATGACATTTACATTACCTTGTACCATTCATCATGTTTACATTACCTTGTACCATTCATCATGTTTACATTACCTTGTACCATTCATGATTTTTACATTACCTTTTATCATTCATCATGTTTATATCACCTTGTACCATTCATCATGTTTACATTACCTTGTACCATTTACCATGTTTACATTACCTTGTACCATTCATCATGTTTACATTAACTTGTACCATTCATGACATTTACATTACCTTGTACCATTCATGATGTTTACATTACCTTGTACCATTCATCATGTTTACATTACCTTGTACCATTCATGATGTTTACATTACCTTGTACCATTCATCATGTTTACATTACCTTGTACCATTCATGATTTTTACATTACCTTTTATCATTCATCATGTTTATATCACCTTGTACCATTCATCATGTTTACATTACCTTGTACCATTTACCATGTTTACATTACCTTGTACCATTCATCATGTTTACATTACCTTGTACCATTCATCGTGTTTACATTAATCAACTCATATTTATTTGTACAGACCAGCAAACATTTCTCTCATCTGCTCAGTTATTTACTCTCTAGCTTACATTCATTACTTCCAGCATTAAAAAACAAAACATGCCATTTTACAAGTTCAAAATAAATCAAGTAATGACCAATCTTTAGTATCTATTTCATAAAGATAAATATTATAAATGTTTTTTTGCATATAAAAACTTTCAGTATGTACAAAACACTGAATATTCTTATTTCATATTGATATCAGTGATTTTATTTGGTGGAAGTTGTAAAAAAAATCAAAGTTTTGTCAGAAATAAATTATGATTAAACTACAGTTCCTCACTCCACAAAACAAATTTTCTGGTACTGCATTTATCAAATAAAAGTATGATTAAGATAAAACGTGTAGTTTAGTGTATAATGTATAACAATTGACTGAGAAAAAAAGAGTGGGGTAGACCATTGGGGGTATGGAGAGGCATAATACAGGAAGAACTAAATGGAGCAGGAAAAAACAGGAAGAACTAAAGGAAACAGCAAAAACAGGAAGAACTAAATGAATCAGGAAAAAAAAGGAAGAACTCAAGGAAGCAAGAAAAAACAGAAAGAACTAAAGGAAGCAAGAAAAAACAGAAAGAACTAAAGAAAGCAAGAAAAAATAGGAAGAACTAAAGGAAGCAAGAAAAAAAAACAGAAAGAACTAATTGATGCATGAAAAACACAGAAAGAACTAAAGGAAGCAGGAAAAAAATAGGAAGAACTAAAGGAAGTAGGAAAAAACAGGAAGAACTAAAGGAAGGAGGAAAAAATAGAAAGAACTAAAGGAAGCAAGAAAAAAATAGGGAGAATTAAAGGAAGCAGAAAAAAGAGAAAAAACTAAAGGAAGCAGGAAAAAAATAGGTAGAACTAAAGGAAGCAGGAAAAAATGGGAAGAACTAAAAGAATAAGGGAAAAAACAAAAAGAGCTAAAGGAAGCAGGAAAAAATAGGAAGAACTAAAGGAAGAAGGAAAAAACAGGAAGAACTAAAAGAAGCAGGAAAAAACAGAAAGAACTAAAGGAAGCAGGGAAAAAACATAAAGAACTAAAGGAAGCAGTGGAAAAAATAGGAAGAACTAAAGGAAGCGGGGGGAAAAACAGGAAGAACTAAAGGAAGCAGGGAAAAACATGAACATGTTCTAAAGTATCCTGACTTGTTCAGGACAAGATTGGCTGGAGAACTTTTGTTAATGCCTTATGCTCCACTGGGAGTTCAGAGGACTGATGATAATGATGATGATAATAAATTATGCTGAATCACTCTCTTAACAAGAAAATTTTCTTACTTTTACACAACTGTAACAGTGGAGGAACTATTCTAAAGCAGGTGCAGAAATTCAAATACCTTGGAGCAGTAATAACTTCAGATGGGAAATGCAGAACAGAAATTAGGAACAGAATAGGCCAAGCAAAGACTGCATTTCAGAGAATGAGAAACATATTAACCAACACATCCTTATCAATGAATGTTAGAAAACGAGTCCTAAAATGCTATATTGAACCTATCTTGTTATATGGAAGTGAATCATGGACAATAGGCAAGTCTGCACAAAAATCATTGGAAGCAGCCAAAATGTGGTTTATTAGAAGAATG
This sequence comes from Achatina immaculata, assembly GCA_009760885.1. Classification (NCBI taxonomy): domain Eukaryota; kingdom Metazoa; phylum Mollusca; class Gastropoda; order Stylommatophora; family Achatinidae; genus Lissachatina; species Lissachatina immaculata. Next base: position 45,424,731 of record CM019691.1, read on the forward strand.
TTGTGAATCCCCTTGACAGCAAAAATAACTAATGAAGAATGTATGAGAAGAGCTGGAGAGACAAAAAACCTTGTCAAAAAGATAAGAGAGAGACAATGTACTTTCATAGGACATGCAATGAGAAGAGGGGGCATTGAAAATATTATAACAACAGGAAAAATAGAAGGAAGAAGATCAAGAGGAAGACCAAGAGAAATGATACTGGACAGTCTGATGGGATGGTGTGAGAGGAGATCACCAACTGAGCTGATGGCCTGCATGAAGGATCGGATACTCTGGAGAAGCATAATAGCCAACGCCGGTCGGCACAGCACATGATGATGATGATGATAACAGTGGAGATGTATGGACATCTCAGGAGTACATTTCAGCATTATAGTGATGATGTTCTCTCTGTAGCTGTGAACTTGAAGCTTTTAGCAGCTAATGATGATAGTGTTGTGAGGAACATGTAAACAAGAGCCAGAAATTAGTGTGTTACATTGGCTCTAGTTATCACAGAGAACTTCAGAAACTACTTTTCAGTATGTTGTACAAACAAAATGATTATTTACTCATTTCATCAATCTTCTACTAGGCCGATTGCTTGGACTGAGGTCCTCCTCTGCCACAAGAATTGTCATGCTTATTCTGTGTCCTTATATAAAAAAAACAAACTTTAATGCAGCATGCTCATAACGCCTATTAGAGTATGCATCCTAAAAATCATATCTGTAAGTGTATACTTACATTCTTTAGCAAAATGTTCATAAATTCCTCTCTGGCTTAAGTTTGATGACAAAACAGTTCCATTTGGCAGAGAAAACTCATCTAGTAAATTTCCATTAAAATTTCCCAGAAGACCTCTTGTTTTGTTTTGTAAGTTTTTGTCAACCTCCAGTTCAATCTCCAGACTTTTAACACCAACATGAACTTTGATTGTTACTCCTGCAACAATCAAGATATCAATCAGTAAATGAATATGTAGATTACAATGTGGCATATTCAATAAAAACCTACACCATGGAATATTTCTGAATACCTTACACAAAAATGCAGTTTATCCAAATATGATCCTAGTGAACAATGATGATGAATACAATACAAACAAAAATACTTAAAAATAACTACTGAACTTGTGAAATGTGATCTCAGACCAATCTTCACAATCTGAATTTTCACAAAATAGAATGAGAAGACAATTCTCCTATTTCCTGGCACCCTACTGACCTCATTTTTTATTGAATATACATCAATCGTTCTGATTATTTTGTTAAACTGTGACTTCAGCAATACTGAGTCTACATTGACTGTTTCATCTTCACAGCAATAAGTCTACACTGACTGTTTTGATTCCATAAATATGCTTTGTATAGCTTTTTTGTGATTTCAGCAATACACAATTGATGTTGTAAAGCTATGTCAGTGTAAGTTATTACATTTAAAATATTATGATCATTTATTAAGAGTTAGTATTTTATCTCAGAATGTTGTCAAATCCTCCTCCATCCATTTCTCAACATTTGTGGCTTGCCTGAAAACAAGCCTTGATTCAAGCCCACATTTTGGAACAGCTCATAAGCCCTTGTCTGCCATCCACATGTCACAGATACACTGTTTTTAACAAACCCAGATCACGTGTTCTTTGTGTTCTTTGCTACAACTCCAATTTATTTACAGCTTACCTAAGCAAACTTTGTGTCATTCAGCCATTTTTTTAATACCTTTTATATTCTGACTGCCTTATGAACTTTACAGCACAGAAACAAATCTGAATGAACTAATTCTAACTTTACTGCACAGAAACAAACTGAATGAACTAATTCTAACTTTACAGCACAGAAATAAACCTGAATGAACTAATTATAACTTTACTGCACAGAAACAAACCTGAATGAACTAATTATAACTTTACTGCACAGAAACAAATCTGAATGAACTAATTCTAACTTTACTGCACAGAAACAAACCTGAATGAACTAATTCTACTGCTATTTGTAAATAATAATAATAACATGTTTTGAGAAGAGCCACATATCTGATAAAAACCCATTACTGAACTGTAACACTAAACAGCAGCTGAAATCACATTTCAGAAAAATGGTAAATCACAGACATAATATTCTGTTGTTTCTATGAAAAACTTGGAGAAGTAAAACAACAAAATTTGAAAACTTATTTTCTTATAGTGCGTACCACAAGGAAGTGTTGTTACAACATCAGTTCTGTTGTGTTTTGATTCCCGTGTAACAATGATGGCATCCTTTGAGAAATTAAAGTCAATATTTTTGTAGAAATCATTGGTCAGGTCCATGCCATTTGCAATAACAACCATTGCTGGAGAAAGATATGACAGACAAAATGTGCTTATTTGAAAGATTTGAATTCAGGTTGGTTAGTAAAAGTTCCTTATCTCAGAGATCATCATAATTTTTACTTACTTGACACATTAAAAAAATAATCATCCTCAGCCATTTGAAAAAAGTAAAGGTCTACTCTGGAACATTTGTATGTGTTGTAGCTGCTACGTGAAATTAACTTGATAAAAAATCAATTAAATATTGAAACACTACCTGCTCGGCTGAATTATTTCTTCCTGCATGTGATTAAAAGAAATGTCTTTTGTCAGTGACTTGCCAAAAATAGCTTTTCACAGAACACAATGCCAAAAATTGCTTGTCACATAGCACAACACTAAAACAGCTGATCTAAGACATCTTAAATAACATAGGAACTGAAAGATTTAAGCAGAGACTGCTCATCTTTTACTAATATTAAACAATTAAATCTGGATGCAAGTGATTACAAAGAGTGACATGAAAGAAATGAATATACAAACATGTATTGGTCCATGCCAGCTCAACTTGAAAGTGGCTATAGTTGGATTCACTTGCTGCAAAAGCTGTGAAAACTGTAGCATTGGTTACTGAGCCAGTGGCACTCTCAGCTCTTCCTGTCCTGGCCTGCAGAAATAAGTGATATGTTTTCACTTTTCACACCCATCACTGTGTTTTGTCAATAATGCTGTAAATTAACACTTTTATCAGTACATACTGTCCAGCTGTTGCTGCTCTCATCATAGCTTGTTGTGAAGTTCACAGTTTATGACCTTGTAAGCTTGTACTCATGTTAGTCAGCTGATGCTGAATATCTAAAATTTCCGTACTGGTAAAGAGATGATATACTTTCTATAGCATTACGCTTACTTCATCGTATGTCCACATTAATATATAAATGTACACACCTTCAGTGATACTAAAGTCTCTGTGAAGAATGAATGAATGAATGAGCAAACATAATTTTCAATGGGTTAAGAACTGGGCATGCAGGCCCATCTGACATTCTGCCCTTCATCAAGAAAAATAACCAGTAATGCACTGCAAGCTAAAACCATGCAGTAAAATGCTACATGAAAACCAAAGTTTTGATGTTCCATCAGTCAATGTTGAGTTAGTTAATGAAGTCTGTAACAGCTGTGAGAAGAAGTGTTTGGTATTCAATATACATGTCACAAAAACTAGACAGCTTTATAGTGAACATTTTGACAATCCAGATCAGCAAATGGACAATTCTACTATAAGGGAGATTAATCAGTGACAGGATTATGGCTCAAGTTACTAAAGAACTTCATTTTATTTTGGCTCTGCTGAAATCTGAGACCACAGGTCTGTAAAGCAGTGAAGTATTTAAACTTTTCACACACATGTTATTGTGTGACTTTAACAACTACACTTTCTTAGTTGCACAATCACAGAAAAGACTTCTGAGGATCAAGAATGAAACACTACTGCAGAATGAACAAAGAAATAGTCTATTTACTCTGTCTTGTCTTTGCTGGACTTTAACCTCACCAGAAAAAAATAATTGATAGAAAAGATCTTTAACAGACTACAAATTCCTTTATAAGCTCAGTTCTAAGACAATCATGTTTTTCAAACAAAAAAACAGATAAATAAAAATCCAGAAACTTTCTAAATCATGGAATAAAAGAATGGAAAATAAAGCAGAAATGAGAACAAGGATTGGTGAATGTAATATTTTTAAAAAGCCAAATTCCTTTAGGTAGTCACCTGTATAACAGAATAAATAATAAAACACAATTTCTATCAACACCCCATCATGATATATTCTACCTGGCCTCTCCCCTGTCTATGAGCCGTACCTAGACACTGTCAAATAACAAGCTACACACTTACCTGTAGAGTAAAGTTCTCACTCGGAATCTCCATCATAACATACTCTCCCCAGCCATTCATTGTGTATGTTATACCATCCAGTGTTGTGATATGAGGGTCCCCGAGAGCAGAGGCTGAACAAGTAAGTGTAGTTTAGTTCATTACAAGAACAATATGTCTCACTCTAGAACATCATTTTTAGAGAACAAAAACTGCTGACATCTTGCATACAACTCTACACTTTAGTTTGACTATAACACGAATCGTGGAGAGAAAGAAAAGTGCAAAACTTTCTGTACTATCTTGTGTTCAGCATCTTCATTTTCTTTGTGCTTTTTTTTCTTCTTGTAAATATCTGTGCCAAATTTTTGCCCATTATTTTTTCCCATTGGTGTATGGGCTATTGCTAATTCTTATATCAGTACATCCATCAGTCCAAGGAGGGCAGAGCTAAATGTTTCAGGATCATAATCTTAGAAATATTGTGTTATTGTGATAATGAACAAATGTTATTGTGATAATGAACAAATGTTATTGTGATAAACAAATGAACCCATATTCTGTATATTCAAATACAAAGTTATCCAATTTGATAAATTAAAAAAAATCACCATAATTATATTTATGAGAAACAGATACACTAAATTAGGTCAATAGATTAATAGTATACCCAAAAATCACCCAGTTAGTTTTCAAATTATTGGAAACGATGATATGAACTGATCTGGAATTTAAGTAAATACACCATGATTAATATTGTTTTTAAATTGTTTTTTCTTTCCATGTTCTTTCAAAAAAATTGCAGGACTATTATGAAATGTAATTTATGAATTTGTTTTGTTTCAGTTAGATGTTAAATTGTTCACTATCACTGAGTATGCTGTGTGTAGTTTATAAGTAAGCTTAACACATGAACTAGTAACAGTTGAACACATGATCTAAAGATAGTTTGTCACATGAACTAAAGAGTTCAACACATGAACTAAAGACAGTTTAACACATGAACTAAAGATAGTTTAACAAATGAACTAAAGGCAGTTTAACATATGAACTAAAGACAGTATATTACATGAACTAAATACAGTTTATCTCATGAACTAAAGACAGTTTAACATATAATAAAATACAGTTTAACAAATTAACTAAAGGCATAACATATGAAATATGTTATGCATAACATATGAAATAAAGACATTTTATCACATAATTAACAGCAAACTTGACCAAATGATTTTCTTGCAAACAACAAAGAGTAAAATGTGTTTCTGATATGGTTCAAGTGCTTGAGTAAAATCTGGCACAGAACTGAAACAGCAAAGCTTATTTATCTAAGGAATCTTTCATCAGTGATAGGAAAACTTATTTATCTAAGGAATCTTTCATCAGTGATAGGAAAACTTATTTATCTAAGGAATCTTTCATCAGTGATAGGAAAACTTATTTATCTAAGGAATCTTTCATCAGTGATAGGAAAACTTATTTATCTAAGGAATCTTTCATCAGTGATAGGAAAACTTATTTATCTAAGGAATCTTTCATCAGTGATAGGAAACAGTTCAGCTTATCTTGTTTAGCTCTAGTGGCTTGTGAGAAACACAGCACTGCAGGCTAACTTAAAGCAGCCGACTGTGAGAAATACAGTAATACAGGCTATTACAGCAGTTGACTGTGAGAAACACAGCACTGCAGGCTATTACAGCTGATGACTGTGAGAAATACAGTAATGCAGGCTATTACAGCAGCTGACTGTGAGAAATACAATAATGCAGGCTATTACAGCAGCTGACTGTGAGAAATACAGTAATGCAGGCTATTACAGCCTCTGACTGTGAGAAATACAGTAATGCAGGCTATTACAGCCTCTGACTGTGAGAAATACAGTAATGCAGGCTATTACAGTAGCTGACTGTGAGAAATACAGTAATGCAGGCTATTACAGCAGCTGACTGTGAGAAATACAGTAATGCAGGCTATTACAGTAGCTGACTGTGAGAAATACAGTAATGCAGGCTATTACAGCAGCCCAGAAATACAGCACTGCAGGCTATTACAGCAGCTGACTATGAGAAACACAGCACTGCAGGCTCTTGCAACACAGCTCTCGTGTTTTTAAAATAAATGAGAACATCTTACCAGGCACAAACTCCACAAAATTGGAACAACCCATATCAGGGAAGATCTTGTAGAACCTGGAGCACAACTCTGCTCTGTTCGAGTCTCTGCAACACCACTGAGTAAAATGTGTTTCTGATATGGTTCAAGTGCTTGAGTAAAATCTGGCACAGAACTGAAACAGCAAAGCTTATTTATCTAAGGAATCTTTCATCAGTGATAGGAAAACTTATTTATCTAAGGAATCTTTCATCAGTGATAGGAAAACTTATTTATCTAAGGAATCTTTCATCAGTGATAGGAAAACTTATTTATCTAAGGAATCTTTCATCAGTGATAGGAAAACTTATTTATCTAAGGAATCTTTCATCAGTGATAGGAAAACTTATTTATCTAAGGAATCTTTCATCAGTGATAGGAAACAGTTCAGCTTATCTTGTTTAGCTCTAGTGGCTTGTGAGAAACACAGCACTGCAGGCTAACTTAAAGCAGCCGACTGTGAGAAATACAGTAATACAGGCTATTACAGCAGTTGACTGTGAGAAACACAGCACTGCAGGCTATTACAGCTGATGACTGTGAGAAATACAGTAATGCAGGCTATTACAGCTGATGACTGTGAGAAATACAGTAATGCAGGCTAACTTAAAGCAGCCGACTGTGAGAAATACAGTAATACAGGCTATTACAGCAGTTGACTGTGAGAAACACAGCACTGCAGGCTATTACAGCTGATGACTGTGAGAAATACAGTAATGCAGGCTATTACAGCTGATGACTGTGAGAAATACAGTAATGCAGGCTATTACAGCAGCTGACTGTGAGAAATACAATAATGCAGGCTATTACAGCAGCTGACTGTGAGAAATACAGTAATGCAGGCTATTACAGCCTCTGACTGTGAGAAATACAGTAATGCAGGCTATTACAGCCTCTGACTGTGAGAAATACAGTAATGCAGGCTATTACAGTAGCTGACTGTGAGAAATACAGTAATGCAGGCTATTACAGCAGCTGACTGTGAGAAATACAGTAATGCAGGCTATTACAGTAGCTGACTGTGAGAAATACAGTAATGCAGGCTATTACAGCAGCCCAGAAATACAGCACTGCAGGCTATTACAGCAGCTGACTATGAGAAACACAGCACTGCAGGCTCTTGCAACACAGCTCTCGTGTTTTTAAAATAAATGAGAACATCTTACCAGGCACAAACTCCACAAAATTGGAACAACCCATATCAGGGAAGATCTTGTAGAACCTGGAGCACAACTCTGCTCTGTTCGAGTCTCTGCAACACCACTGGTGGGCTTGAATGTTCTCCTGAGCCTGGAAGTTGTCAAATGGGTCCACCGACCACAGATCGTTGATCAGGACATGGCCAGAGTCTGCTGATGTTGGAAGATAGGAAGCCTCTCTCCAGGTTCTCTCCCACTCTCTCCAGTCATCTGTGTTAGGTTTGTTCCATCTGTAGCAACACAGCTGTTGATGACAAGAAACTTATGTGGCACAGCAGTACCAAAAGAAAAACTAATTTTCTCATTTCCCAGATGATCAAATGCCATGACATGCTTACAGCTGTTAAGATAATTCTAACATTCAACAGTTTCAATACTGTCCTTGATGTGTCAGCACTACACCTGTTAGTATATAATATGTGATGATCAGCACCACACCTATCAGCATATAATATGTGATGATCAGCATCACACCTATCAGCATATAATATGTGATGATCAGCACCACACCTATCAGCATATAATATGTGATGATCAGCATCACACCTATCAGCATATAATATGTGATGATCAGCATCACACCTATCAGCATATAATATGTGATGATCAGCACCACACCTATCAGCATATAATATGTGATGATCAGCATCACACATGTCAACATATAATATGTGATGATCAGCATCACACCTATCAGCATATAATATGTGATGATCAGCACCACACCTATCAGCATATAATATGTGATGATCAGCATCACACCTGTCAACATATAATATGTGATGATCAGCACCACACCTGTCAACATATAATATGTGATGATCAGCACCACACATGTCAACATATAATATGTGATGATCAGCACCACACCTATCAACATATAATATGTGATGATCAGCACCACACCTATCAACATATAATATGTGATGATCAGCACCACACCTATCAGCATATAATATGTGATGATCAGCACCACACCTATCAGCATATAATATGTGATGATCAGCACCACACCTATCAGCATATAATATGTGATGATCAGCACCACACCTGTCAACATATAATATGTGATGATCAGCACCACACATATTAGCATATAATATGTGATGATCAGCACCACACATGTCAACATATAATATGTGATGATCAGCACCACACCTATCAGCATATAATATGTGATGATCAGCACCACACCTATCAGCATATAATATGTGATGATCAGCACCACACCTATCAACATATAATATGTGATGATCAGCACCACACATGTCAACATATAATATGTGATGATCAGCACCACACCTATCAGCATATAATATGTGATGATCAGCACCACACATGTCAACATATAATATGTGATGATCAGCACCACACATGTCAACATATAATATGTGATGATCAGCACCACACATGTCAACATATAATATGTGATGATCAGCACCACACATGTCAACATATAATATGTGATGATCAGCATCACACATGTCAACATATAATATGTGATGATCAGCACCACACATGTCAACATATAATATGTGATGATCAGCATCACACATGTCAACATATAATATGTGATGATCAGCACCACACATGTCAACATATAATATGTGATGATCAGCACCACACATGTCAGCACATAATATGTGATGATCAGCATCACACATGTCAACATATAATATGTGATGATCAGCACCACACCTATCAGCATATAATATGTGATGATCAGCACCACATCTGGCTACCTTCCCATCTGCAGCTCTAGAAAAAGCTAGGCACCAGTTTCTACAGTCTTGAACCAATGATATCATGAGAAGTGAGTGCACCAGTTGCTACACTACCCAGATCCTTAATCAGTTTTTAGAAATATACAAACAAGAAATGTAAGTATTTTGAGAAAAATAACTTTGATCAGGTGAAGAAGTTTCTAGAAGTTATTTATTTGGGTTTTCATCTGTTTCTACATTCTAATATATAGAAGAATATGCTTTTTAGCTATGTCCTAATTCTGAAATTTTCAAATCAAGAAAGATAAAGAATTCAGCCATAAAGTACAAAACATGAATTTATTTAAATGTACTGAATATCTCTGTGTACAACTAATGATTACATAGTTTCTACACTGATGTACAGTTTTTATATGATATTTATATTTAAAATATCACATTTTACTTCCAGCTTTGTCTTAATAATTAGAGACTTCGTGTTATTTGTGTATCACAATCTTGTGGCTGGCCAGCTTCCTTATGATGTTAACAATGTTATCAGTCCAGAGCAGAGTCTGTCAAAGTGTTACTTTCTATATGCATGAAATGCTTTAAGTCTTACATGTATACCATGATAAACACTAAAAAAAGACAGTGGGTTGTGATGTATCAGATAAAGTGATAGGTGGTTGTGATGTGTCAGATAAAGTGATAGGTGGCTGTGATGTGTCAGATAAAGTGATAGGTGGTTGTGACATGTCAGATAAAGTGATAGGTGGTTGTGATGTGTCAGATAAAGTGATAGGTGGTTGTGATGTGTCAGATAAAGTGATAGGTGGTTGTGATGTGTCAGATAAAGTGATAGGTTGTGATGTGTCTGATAGTTGTGATGTGTCAGATAAAGTGAATCATCAGATGCTATTCTCCATTGTTTACACATAACAAGAAAACTGGCATGTTAACTGCCGGTGATGGGGTCTTACTTTGTTTCTTTTGTTGCCTTGTAGCAGTCTACGCTTAGCCATGGCACTGATAGCGTAGCAGTATATGTCCTGTTTCTCCCCTCGTTTCTCATACAGCTGCCACTGTCGACCAAGCCTTTCTAGCGTACATGGACACTTGTAAAGTCGATTTAGCTCATCCTGGTATATAGGATTCGAGATGAGATCGGCATGGCTGCACACATACTTGTGACACTTCTGCTTGGGGCCTGTGGAACTGCCTACTTTGTATGTCCACACCCCATTTAGACCTGAAAAAAAAACCAAAAATGAGTTTAGGTTTTCCCCACAAACGTATTGGGATTTTGGGAAAAAAAATTCTCATTTTATTGTTCTCTTTGTAAAAATAAAAAACACTTTTCCACATGCATTAATTTTCCATATCTCCTGTATGGAACTGTCCAGTAATTTTCATATGATACTTTACTGGTTTTTATTTAATAAGTTCAAATGATATGTAGATCTATATTCGGTAAAGAATATAGGCAACATTTTTGTAACAATATGCAAGGCAATAAGTAATAAAAAAAAAATGAAACAAAAGTGACACTAGGCCAGGCTACTGAACTTGTATGATTGCAGGTACGCACTGACTCACCTGTGTTTCCGAGAACCTTGCCCAGCATTGCCACCGTGGATGTGTCTGTGTCCTTGAGGTCATGAAACTTCAAACCTGTAGTACCAATACTGATAGGTCTGCCTGGTACATAGGGCCAGTTCATCATGCCTTGTTGGTACAGGAAGATGACATAAGATGTCTCTTCATCTGCAATAAACACAGAAATTTTCTCACCAATTGGATTCTAACTTTTGGATGCATCATCAGATAAAATTAGAAACATGAACATTTCTCGGTACATTCACGCACTATTTTGCAGATATCATACAGTCTCAAAACATTCAGGCACTGTCTTGCAGATAATCATATAGTCTCAAGACATTCACAGACAGTTTTACAGATATCATATAATCTCAAGACATTCAGGCAGTGTTTTACAGACATTATATAGTTTCAGGGCATTGATGCACTGTTTTTTACAGATATCATATAGTCTCAAGACATCATAGATAACTTCAAAGTATAGAATAAAATTATGGTTTATTAGAAGAATGTTGTGAATTCCCTGGACAGCAAAAATAACTAATGGAGAATGTATGAGAAGAGCTGGAGATACAAAAAATATTGTCAAAAATATAAGAGAGAGACAATGTACATTCATAGGTCATGCTATGAGAGGGGGGGGGGGCATTTAAAATATTATAACAGGAAAAATAGAGGGAAGAAGAGCCAGGGAAAGACCAAGAGAAATGATACTGGAAAGTCTGATGAGATGGTGTGAGAGGAGATCACCAACTGAGCTGATGGCCTGCATGAAGGATCGTGTACTCTGGAGAAGCATAATAGCCAACGCCAGTTGGCACAGCACCTGATGATGATGATAGAATAAAAAAAATGTCTATTCAAAAAAGGCAACAAAGTCAAACTATACACTATAACTCAATAAATGTCAAAAAATGAAATGTTTCAGGAATATTCTTGTCCAAAACATTTAAGATTTGCTAAAACAAGTGCAAGAAACACACAGGACTCAACTTATCTAAGCTGGCATATCAGATCCTCAACAACAGTCACCAGTAAGAGTGCTTTACTAACACATCAGTTACAGTGATTTACACTCTAACAAACACATAAGTAACAGTTATTTACACACTAACAAATATATCAGTAACAGTGATTTACATACTAACAAATACATCAGTAACAGTGATTTACATACCAACAAATACATCAGTAACAGTGATTTACATACTAACAAATACATCAGTAACAGTGATTTACATACTAACAAATACATCAGTAACAGTGATTTACATACTAACAAATACATCAGTAACAGTGATTTACATACTAACAAATACATCAGTAACAGTGATTTACATACTAGCAAACACATAAGTAACAATGATTTACAAACACATAACTAGCACACTTTTAATATCAAGTAAAGACCAAAAGCAAAGATGGGCTGAACACTTCTAAGATATACTTAATCGACCACATCCAAAAGAACTGATATACCTTGGAATTGATTTACCATTCCCACAATTAAATGTAAACGTAGATGAAAATACATTGCACAAAATTGAAACAGCAGTGAATCTAATGGCTAACAACAAAGCTGCAGGTGAAGATGAAATAACAGCCGAAATGTTAAAAGTCCAGAAATGTTGATTTGAAGAATGTTTAGTGGTTTAGTGTGCCCCCCATATCTGATTTTTCACTTAGGGTAGCCCGGAGGGGGGCAGGAAGGGCGAACCACCTGGTGTGGACCTTTTACAAGGCAATGTCCAGGCCCGGATGGTTTTTTATTTCTGACATTTTCATATGTCGGGGTTTTTGTCCTAAGTCTTTCAGACCCAGGAGGCCTTTCCAGTGAGAAGGTGAGATCAGGCCCCGAGTGCAACGCTGGCCCATCCAACGGCTTTAAGACAGTATCACAGAGACTCCATCTTTGGGATGAGGGTTTCATGATGTCCATTCCCCACCACCCATTGTATTTTGCTGCTTTGTTTGCCTCATTCTGATAGGCATTATTGTAGAGACCCATAGGCTTGTCACATCCTGGACTCATCAGTTTCCATCAGATTTTCCTCATCCCCACAGATGATCTCTATGCCCCCATCTATCCACCATCCTGACCAGCCCAGTGCTGTCCCAGGCCAAAGGATGTGCAATGCCAAAAGCTGGAAGGCCTTCTATCCTAGGAGAGCCATTTTGTGCTTGTCATTTCTCCCACAGGCGAGTGTACAGAACATTTTTCTGAGTTATCTGACACTCCTATAATAGACAAGAGACTAATTGGAGATTTCTCAGTTCTATGTTCCCTCTTTCTTTTACAGAAAGTTCTGTCCCCTAAAAATTCTGCCTTATAAGAGGGTGGCATTATACTTTATAACAATAACAATAACATACGGTGTTGATTGCTACAGGTTTCTAGGCTACAGGAGTAGGTCAGAGTTTTTTAAGCAATCTGATGTTCCCTGTTTCACAAAGACTATGTTAAGTGTGTTCTTAGTACAGTTGTTCCCAGGGGGAGACACTGTATGTTTTGCAACTTCACCCTGCAGAACTGTTTTTCCTTCTTTGTTCTCTTTTGTCCAGCCAGTCACATAAACAGCTTGGAATGTGTTTTCTTCATGTTCCTGTAAGGAAAATTTTGATATATATTTACACACAGCAGCAGATCATGGAACCAAAGCATACCACAAAAATAATGTACTTTCCCCATGTTTCTGTATGGAATGTTTCAAGCATGTGTTCACACACACAGTTTGTAGCAGATCATGAAGTAATACAAAATATAAAACATGTATGTGGAATAGAGATTATGCTAATGACAGGGCCAATAAACACAGCTGATTAAGATCATACTTAATACATCCCCTGGCACTCCTTATACCCACATGTTATCTTCTGAAATATGCTACTGTTACATCTAATCCATCCATCTATATTCTTGTTTGGCAATCAGAAATGAGTAGTAGGCAGCATAGTACATGGGCAGGCCACAGACAGTGAAAGATGGAGAGAATATGTCACTGTCCATCTTTTACTGTCTGTGGCCAGCCCTTGTACTATGCTGCCTGCTACTCATTTCTGCTTCTGCAGTACTTGTCACATCAAAGCCTGACCAATACTCTTATCTTATATCCTTCCCGTGCCGAACGTCACATAGGGCTCGCAAAGTAGTTCGCCAATTTTTCCTATCTTCGGCGAGTCTTTCAACCTCATCAAAGGATTTTATGCCTGTTAATTTGGCCTCTCTTAATAATGTCCTCTTCAGAGTTTCACACAGTCTGCTTCTTTTTCTTCAGCCTGTTGTGTTCCACTTGATAGCTTGTTTTGGGATTCTCTGATCATTTCTTCTCATCAAGTGACCAACATATGTCCACCTCCTTTTCCTGATCACCCATGAGACTGTTTGTTGTTCAGTCATCTGTCTTATCTCTACATTGTTCTTGAATTCATTCCACTTGATGCAGAGTATTTTCCTTATGCATTTGTTTTAAAAAGAGTCTAATTTCTTTTCTATTTCTTTAGTTGTTTTCCAGCTTTCGCATGCATAAATGAGGGTGGATATTACATTTGAATTGAATAGTCTTAACTTGGTTTTTGTGCTTATAACTTTTGAATTCAATATGTTCTCAAGATTCTTGAAGATTGATGCTGCTTTTGAAATTCTGATCCTAACTTCCTTTCTAGTGTCACCATCCTGGTCTATGTAGCTGCCAAGGTAAGCAAATTGATTGACTTCTTCAATATCTGTCCCTTCTATGTGTATTTTTCCATTTTGATTAATGGGAATTTTCATTATTTTTGTTTTGTCCTTGTTAATTTCAAGTCCTATTTTGCTAGACACTGAAGACAGACTATCTGTTTTTTCTTGCATGGAATTCACATTATTACTGATAAGAGTTATGTCATCAGCAAAGTCAAGGTCTTCTGACCAGTACTGCCAGACTCTAAATGTTCTCCACAGTGGTGGAGCCTACTTCTTAGGCTGTCATGGTGAAGTAAGGACGACACTTCCAAGATTGTGGGTGTTTTCCAAGTGTCTCACCATGGTATCAACTAGCAACAGCTTGTTGTTTGTAGCATAACTATGTATGTAGAGTTAATTATTCACTATGTATGTAGAGTTAATTATTCACTGTGTATGTAGAGTTAATTATTCACTAAACTTAACCAAGCTCATTGACTACAGCACTAAGAAACAAACATGGAAATGTAAGTAGTACATCTCTTGTCTTCTAAGGTCACCATTCACTGGCTTCTAGCCTCACTGTCAGGTACTGCTTCAAAAATCTACACCATGTACTTTTACTGCATTGCTTAAAAAAAAAAAAAACTGTATACGAAACAATGATTGGAGTACTAAAGAGATAGGGAGAGAGAAAGTGAAAAAAACAGAGAAAGAGAATTGTTTTCTAACACCTCTCCAGCTTAGACATTAAGCTCATTCATTCATTTGCATGTCCCTTGTGGAACTTTGCCTCCCTAACAGCTATCCTGTAGACCTCTCAGTTGTAAGAAAGATGCCTTGCTGCTGTTGCATCTATTTGCAGATCATCAACGATATCTTACAGTCATCTTCGCCTTGGTCTTCCTCTCTTTCTTTTTCTCATTATGTACCCTTCCAAGACGGTCTTCTCTAGGTTATCATGACATTTAATGTGTCCAAAATATTTCAGTTTTCTCTCTTTAATCCTCTTTACTGGTCAGCCTTCTTCAATATTAAGCTCTTGTAGTATGGATATATTTGTTCTTTTATGTGTCCATGATATTTAAAGTACTCTTCTGTAGCATTTACATTCAAAGGCATTTATGTGTTTCTCAGTTGTTTTTAAGTGTCCAGGTCTCACAGGCATGTGTTACGATAGGAAAGATGCTTGCCCGTAAAAATCTTATTTTTGTGGTTCTGTCTGTCCCTCCTCCACAGCTTATTTAGTTGTTTTATTTTCTGAAGAGCAATAGATGTCCTCCTTTTAATTTCCCTCATTGTATCTCCATTATTAGTTAGTAGTGATCCAAGATATTCAAAACTCTCCACTTCTTCCAATTTTTACTCATTGATACATATTTCATATGCCTTGTTTGTTTTGTCAGTTGTCATCAATTTAGTTTTCTTCGCATTAAGATAGAGGTTCTGCTCTTTGCTATTCTTACGGACTGACATAATTAGTTTTTCCATTCCTTTTCATGTTTTGGACAGTAATACTGTGTCATCAGCATATCTAATCTCTGGTATTTCATAAGCTCCAACTGTTATGGCATTGTAATATTCTTTGTTTTCATCTTCTCTAACATTCCTCATTATATTTTCAGTATACAAGTTAAATAAGTAAGGCAACAATATGCACTCCTGACGGACCCTTGTTTTATGTCAAACCAAGTTGTTGTTTCACCATTTATTCTTACTACTGCCTGATGGTCTAGATACAGCAATGATGTTAATTGTATCAAATGTGTTGGAAATACCATTTCTTCTATTATTTCCCAAAGTTTCTGGTGATGTGCCACAATCAAATGCCTTTGAATAGGCTATAAAAAGAATATAGATTCACATTAAACTCTCTGTATTTCTTTATTATTAATCTTATATTGAATATATGATCTCTTGATCCTCTTCCTTGCCTGAAACCAGCTTGGACCATATTGACTTCTTCTTCTATTTTCTTACGAAGTTACTCGTTATGATTTTTAACAGAATTTTACTGGCATGACTAATCAGGGCAACAGTTCTGTAGTTTGTGCATAATTTCAGGTTACCCTTTTTTGGCAGTGGTATGAATACAGTTCTTTTCCATTCGTTTGGCCAAATACCTGAATGCCATATCTTTTTACACAGTGCATGACAGATTGTTGCACATTTCTTTCCTCCTGCTTTAATAAGTTCAGATGTCATCTCACCATGTCCTGGTAATTTACTATTTTTCAAATTCTTTATTGGCCACAAAACTTCTTCTATTGTTGGTTCGGGTTTTTTCTCTTCCAATAATAATTCACACTGTTGATTTCTGCTTTCACAGTCAGTTATATCAAACATTCCTCTGCAATATTCCTTAATCTTTCTAGAATTTCAAGAATCTTGAGAACATATGGAATTCAAAAGTTATAAGCACAAAAACCAAGTTAAGGCTATTCAATTCAAATGTAATATCCACCCTCATTTATGCATGCGAACGCTGGAAAACAACTAAAGAAATAGAAAAGAAATTAGACTCTTTTGAAAACAAATGCCTAAGGAAAATACTCTGCATCAAGTGGAACAAATTCAAGAATAATGCAGAGATAAGACAGATGACTAGTCTCATGGGTGATCAGGAAAAGTAGATGGACATATGTTGGTTACTTGATGAGAAGAAATGATCAGAGAATCCCAAAACAAGCTATCAAGTGGAACACAACAGAGCAAAGAAAAATAGGCATACCGTGTGAAACTCTGAAGAGGACATTGTTAAGAGAGGCCAAATTAACAGGCATAAAATCCCTTGATGAGGCTGAAAGACTCACTGAAGACAGTGGCAAACTACTTTGCGAGCCCTATGTGACGTTTAACGGCACGGGAAGGATATAAGATATATATATATATATATATATATATATATATACATATACAGAGCCACTACAGTAAAGATGTGATACCAAAATGTATAAATTAGGAAAAAAAAATAGGAACAGCTTTATTGCTTAACAAGTACACAGTTGTGATGTTTTGGCATGACCCTTAATCATACAGAAACAAACAGGATGAGGAAATAGAGAGAGAGGAGATAAAATATAAATTCACATGAATGCTGTGTTTTAAAAAAAATAAAATGTAACTTGTAAGAAGCTGTGGTGTGTTCTATGCTGTGTGTCAGAAATGCACATGGTGGAGTGTAGAAAGTATTTAAATGGAAATATGGGATGCGTGATAAATGGGTCGTAACTGAGGGTGTTGGGTGGGAAAACTGTGAAGGGGAGAGAGAGTGATACAATGGTAATCTAGCCAGTATGTGATTATAGTTGGGGTAGAGGGGTTGTACTGTGATGCTGTGAAGAGGTTCTGAGCTTTTTGTAACAAATGAGAAGGGAGTGGAACTTAGTTGGGAGAGATTATGATTGTAGAAGAGGAGAATGTTAGGTGTAGCTAAATAATGAGTTCAAACCATATGGTTCCAGAGTCCCATATTCCTGAATGTACCGGTTCTCAAGTGCTAGGTGGCTTGTGTCATCTCCATGACATTGTTTGATTACTGTTACCAGAAAGTCAGCTTTTCCTCTGTGGTTGGGGCCATTGAAATGATTCGGGACTGGCTTTGAAGCCTGCTGGATGATATCGTACAGTTGTTTCTGCATGTGGTCCCCTAATCTGAGGCCAGTTTCACCAATGTAAGTTATTCTGCATTTTTTGCATACAGTGACATATCTCACAATGCGGGACTCACATGTGAATCCCTTGTGAAGAGTGAAGATAGTTTTGGGAAAGGTGATCGTTTCCCAGACTACCGGGCAGGTAACACAGTAAGGATGGTTACATTTTCTAGTGCCAACATATGCAAGGTTCTAATGAAAATTTTAGTTTAGCAGAAATACTAATTTATCTGTGATGAATGTTCTATGACACAACTTATGCAAAATGTATAAAGTAATGGTACTTTTTTGCTCTGTGGTGAATGTTCTGTGATATGACATATGCTAAGCTTTTAATAGTACTTTTTGCTCTGAGATAAATGTTCTATGGCATGACTTAGAATAATTTTGTACAAGTATTCCACCATCTAACTATATGGTGTGGACAAACTTAGTGAAAGCATTCACCTCGGAACTGATACTGTATGGTCTCAGCTTCTCCCATGTCACAACCAAAGCAGAGTTCACTTCAAATCCAGGCAAATTATGAAATGTGGAAATGTCCTTCTCCAATCTTCTCATAACATCTGTCTTGTTGGGAGACATCTGTGACTTTGCAGAATCCCCAAAGATCGAAGTCTCACATTTTTCATAGAGTTTGTGAAAAACTTGGCCTTAGAGAAAGAGAGACAAAGAGAGAAAAACTGAAAATGGATATAAAAAATTTGTTTTGTAGCTTATGCCTGAACTGTTTATCTTTTATTGATTTCACAATTTCAAAATTAGGACAAAACTAAAAAAAACACTGTCTTCGATTTTTTAGAATGCAGAAAAAGAGGAAAACAAATAACTTTCAGAAACTTTATTTTTCACCTGATCACAATTACTTCTGTATGTGATCCTCTGATAATCTAGAGAAAACCATCTTGGAAGGGTACATAATAGGAAAAAGAAAGAGAGGATGACTAAGCCAAAGATGGCTGCAAGACATCATTGATGATCTACAAATGGATGCATCAGCGGCAGGCCATCTTGCTCACAAGTGAGAGGCCTGCAGGAGTGCTGTTAGGGAGGCAAAGTTCCGCAGGGGATATGCAAATGAATGAATGAATGAATGAATGTGATCCTCATGTCAAATATAACAAAACTAGTACAGATACCAGGTTCATGATAAGTCTTTTTTTTCCATAAGGAAATTAACAATTTTCTACTAGATATATAAAAATGTATACTTTCTTATGTGCTTCATTGATGTTTCTTCTCACAATTTTATATATATATATATATATATATATATATATATATAAGTATAAAAGTCTTCTTTGAATTGTATTATTTTATACATTATAATACCCAAATGAATGTACCTCTCTTAGGATTGGTGTTAGCCCAATAAGGTGCAACCACATTCAATTTGATGTCCAAGGCCACTGTAAGATCAGGAGTTCCTGTTATGGCTGCTCGTCCATTATCAAATGAGATTAGGCCATTGAAATGTATCTACAAGAAAAAGATTGTAGCATCTCACACATGCACACAAATCTGTCTCTGCAAAGTTACACAATCCTATACTCTCCGCTTCCTGGACTAACTCAGATTAAGTGGTGTAAGTGTTCTAAGGATATTTTCTTCTTCAAAAGGCATCAACTTGGATATTTTTGAAGAAGGCTGTCACTTGTCTTGGGCTGTCATTTATCTTGTGCTGTCATTTCTCTTAGGCTGTCATATGTTTTGGGCTGTCATTTGTCTTGGGCTGTCATTTGTCTTGGGCTTTCATTTGTCTTAGGCTGTAATTTGTCTCAGCCTGCCATTTGTCTTAGGCTTTCATTTGTCTTAGGCTGCCATTTATCTTAGGCTGTAATTTGTCTTAGGCTGTCAAGATCACCATACAGCCTGTCATGGATTGGCATAGGTGACGGTCAAAAAGCACCATCTTGGTTCCTCAAATGAAGGACAGTCCTGTAACAGTATGTATAAATTAGAAAAAAAATAGGAACAGCATTATTATTTAATGAATACACAGTTGTGACATTGTGGCATTTGCCTTCATCAGACAATAACAAACAGGACGAAGAATAAGATAGGGAGACAAAGTATAGGATTACATTGAACTAAGTTAATGAGATGAAAAAATGAATGAAAAATACAAAATAAAACTTTAAAATTAAACGGGACTTAGTTTGAATAATTGAGAGCACTGTGAGGTGTCCCTTTTTCTGCGTCACCAATGTAAACAAGAAATGTCTGTTACCAAGGTGAGGACGCGTACATTCTGAAAGGTGTAAAATAATGCATGATTGAGTACAGAAAATGTTAAGAAAAGAGGGATGCGCAGAGAAGGAGTACAGAATTCTGCAAAGAACAGTGATGTCTGGAGAGTCAATATCCATGGATGATGCTCATAAGGAAACGAAAAGTGGTGTTACATAGTCGTGAGTGGATAGGGAATTGTAATGTTGGATAGTGGATGACGGAAGGGAGTCTATATAAGAGAATGTGAAATGGATGATTATGGTTGTGGTAGAAGAGTAACAACTGAATGGTTCATGAGGAGTCTAAACAAAGTGCAACAAGTGAGAGTGAGTATAATTATAGAAGATTATGTGTAGCTAAATAAAGAGTTTAAACCACGTGATTCCAGTGTCCCAAAATCCTGAATGTAGGGGTTCTCGAGTGCTAACAGCTTGTGCCATCTGCATGACATTGTTTTATGGCTGTTACCAGAAAATCAGATTTACGTCTATGGTGTGGGCCACTGAAATGATTAGGTACGGGTTTCGAAGCGTGCTTGGTGATATCGTACAGATGTTTCTGTATGTGGTCCCCTAGTCTGAGGCCTGTTTCACCAGTATAAGTTATCCTGCATCTTTTGCATAAAGAAACATCTATATGATATCACCCTGCAGGCTTCGAAACTGATCCCTAATCATTTCAATGGCCCAAACCATAGACGTAAATCTGATTTTCTGGTAACAGCCATCAAACAATGTCACGCAGATGACACATGCCGCTTAGCACTTGAGAACCCCTACATTCAGAATTTTGGGACACCGGAATCACGTGGTTTAAATTCTTTATTTAGCTACACATAATCTTCTATAATCATACTCACTTTCACTTGTTGCACTCTGTTTAGACTCCTCATGAACCATTCAGTTGCTACCCTTCTACCACAACCATAATCATCCATTTCACATTCTCTTATATAGACTTCCTTCCGTCATCCACTATCCAACATTACAATTCCCTATCCACTCACGACTATGTAACACCACTTTTCGCTTCCTTATGAGCATCATCCATGGATACTGACTCTCCAGACATCACTTGTTCTTTGTAGAATTCTGTACTCCTTCTCTGCGCATCCTTCTTTTCTTAACATTTTCTATACTCAATCATGCACTATTTTACACCTTTCAGAACGTACGCGTCCTCACCTTGGTAACAGACATTTCTTGTTTACATTGGTGACGCAGAAAAAAGGACACCTCACAGCGCTCTCAATTATTCAAACTAAGTGCCGTTTAATTTTAAAGTTTTATTTTGTATTTTTCATTCATTTTTTTCATTTTTCTTTTGTTATTTCATTAACTTAGTTCAATGTAATCCTATACTTTGTCTCCCTATCTTATTCTTCGTCCTGTTTGTTATTGTCTGATGAAGGCAAAAGCTGAAACGTCACAACCGTATATTCATTAAGTAATAAAGCTGTTCCTACTTTTTTCTAGTTATACATTTTGGTATCTCAGCTTTACTGCAGTGCTTTGTGTATAGTTGTATACTTATACACTATTTATCGTGCAGTCCTGTAACGTGTGCTGGGCAGTCATTTTTGTCAGTCCACAGGTGCAATCATTGACTGTGGCTATCCTGAGGTTATGACGATATGTTCCATTATGTTCCATTATGTTCCAGTGTTTAAATTCATCTTACTATAGCCGCACTTGTATGTGTGTTTCTCTAATCTAGTGCATGTAGTGAGGCCTCCATCTTTGCTATTAGTTAACAAGAACATATATAATTAATCTTTATGAGTGTTATAATAATCTAGCTACATTTGTTGTACTGTCAATAAATATATTATAATAATGGTCGTCCATCAAGATAAACAGCCACAGAATGTACATTATCATCACCATCATCATCATTATCATCTATAGCATAGTCCCTTGTATATTAGGATAGTATTATTATTATTATGTTATTATTATTATTAATGTTATTATTATGACTATTAGCTTTTTTATTCTAGATATTATGATTATTATTGATAGGTAGAATGTAGTTCAGAAAGGAAGGAAAGTTTGAGATCTAGTGGGAGAGGAACACTCCCATGGTGTTACTTGTACTTGTTCGAACTCTCTGTAACTGTGAGCTGTTGTTCTTTGCAGCCAATGCTGTAGAGATGTTGAGACACAGCATTGTATCAGCATGGGAACGGGTTATTGTGGCTACTTTTCAGTCCCAGAGTACAGCTAAAAAGCAGGGGGTGTGCAATGCTTCTATAGCAGACTCCACCACCATGGGGACTATGGTGATCCCTGCCCCGTTAGCCAGGCTATGCCTGTTACTAGGGGTACCACAGGTGAAGATGCCTGATAAGGTAATCAGAGACCCATAGCTGATATGCCAGCATCAGGGTTGACCCATAGCTGACCAAGACCCTGTCCCTTCTCCCATGGCGTTAGTAGTAATATTACTAAGACAGGACACTCAGAAGAGTAATCACACTAAGTAGACACCAAAAATACAAGACACAATGAGAAGCGAGGACACAATAAAAGTAGAAAACGGACTAATCCCTGAAACCTACGACATGAAAGAGATAGTGGACTTAGATAATATCTCCCATGACAATTGTATAGACAGATTTGACGCAACAGACTTCATAGGTGAGGGATATTTGCTAATATTAGGATGCAAACTGCACATGGTTTTGAAGAAAGGGAGTGGACTGACTCGTCCCAGAATCCAGTCAGGGCCCAATCAGTAGATAGTTAACCAGTTGACCAATAAAAATAATCTAGAGGTGTGCCCTACTGGACAACTGACTTACAACATATAAGCCAAACATGCAGTTTTGAGCAGGGACAATATGAGAATAGAATAAAAATGAGAAAAAAGGAGGATGAAGAATAGGAAAAGAGCAAAAGAAAGGATGGACATAGAGAAGGACAGAGAGGAACAGGAGATAGAGTTATTCATGAGTTGTTGACCTAGTGCAGTGTAGAGTTAGACATTTTCTGTCACATTTTTTGTAGAAAATAATGCTAAAGTCTGATTTTGTGAACAATGATTATGTGCTTCAACTACGAAACCAAGAATTTTATGTCCTACTGAATCTTATTCCAAGTGATGTTGTCAACAATACATCTGTGACCTTATTTGTCAGAATTAAATGGATTCAGTGAACTTTTCTGTGGACTTAGTAAAAATGAATGTTATGATATTTGTGAAACCTGTTGTAGACCACAGAAATCTGGATTGTGTGTGAAGATAATGTCCTATAACAGCTAACGAAGACTGAAGTATAATATGATGAGTAATAATAATGCTTTAATTGCTAGTAAGAAGTCAAATGTTATCACAGCCACAACAACTTTTCATCGTATAAAATTTACTGAAGAGCAGTGATTAGTGCAACATAGCAGTACTCAAACAGAAACAGCAACCTCACAGTTTTATCCAATTCAAACTTCTCATCATCATAATGAACCAGAAAAATCAGAACTTCTTCAATAATATAATAATTCACAACTTTATTTTGTTATACATCATCATCATCATGTGCCAAGATTCTACATCTTTAGCAAGGTAATAAAAAAAGTATAACACTTACAGTTGCTGTTACTTGTAGATTAATCCCAAAAGGAACTCCTGAACCAAAGTTAACTTGTCTAACAGATGTATTCTGATGGCCACCTGGACTGATCTGCTCATCATTGGCGCTAACTCCATAAGGATAATAAGGTACTGCAAGTGTAGTACACACAAACACAGAGACTGAGATTCCATTGTCTCCAGATATACAAAAGACAGTTTCAAATGAACATTAGAATAATGAACTATAAAATAATATAACGTTCACTGCTATACCTAATTACTGACACTTTTTACCGATATCTGCTGCTTCATTTAGTTTCTGATATTTCTGCCAACATCTGCTGTCACTTTACTAATTTATTGTCAGTCTTATCTTGTCTTCTTCTGCTCATTCAAATATCAACAACAGCTTGCTACACTATGGGACATGAAGACAGCTCACTGATGCTGCTAGCACGTAACTTATGTCCTGACAACCAGTCCCCCACCTGATCCTACTTCCTGAGATACGTCTGTATTTGCTTACTGCACGTATAATAGGCAGAATGAGGAAAGTGGGCAGAAAATAAGATGAATATAAATTAGGAACACACAACAATCCAATATTTTGGCAAATGCCTTTCTCAAGGATCACATACAAAAACAAAACAACAGATAAAAACATGAAAAAGAAAGATGAAAGATTAAACACTTATTTTGTGCCAATCTCACTATATGTGACATAAACCTACCAGTTATACTTCATTTCTCACTGCATGACACACAAATCTGCCCATTTTATATTACAATCATTTCTTACTATATGACACATAAATATACCCATTTTATCTTACAATCATCTCTTACTACATGACACACAAATTTACCCATTCTATCTTACAGTCAATTCTTCTATATGACACATAAATATATCCATTTTTTCTTACAATCATTTCTTACTATAAGACACATAAATCTACCAATTTTATCTTACAATCATTTCTCACTATATGACACACAAATCTTCTAGTCTTAATATACAACCATTTTTCACTATATGACACATAAATCTACTAGTCTTAATTTACAACCATTTCTCACTATATGACACATAAATCTACTAGTCTTAATTTACAACCATTTCTCACTATATGACACACAAATCTACCAGTCTTAATTTACAACCATTTCTCACTATATGACACACAAATCTACTAGTCTTAATTTACAACCATTTATCACTATATGACACACAAATCTACTATCACTTGTTGTTGTTGTTGTTGTTGTTGTTGTTGTTGTTGTTGTTGTTGTTGTTGTTGTTGTTGTGTTGTTGTTGTTGTTGTTGTTGTATTGTGAAATGCTGGATCTGAACAAAGTTCAATAAAAAAAAATGAAATAAGGAAAAGCAGACACTCAACAAACAGAACATGTTATATTAATTAGTACATGGTGAGTTGTGATGTTCAGTCATTTGCATGTCCCTTGCGGAACTTTGACTCCCTAACAGTTCTCCTGTAGGCCTCTCGATTGTAAGCAAGATGCTCTGCCGCTCATGCATCCATTTACAGATTATTAACAATGTCTTGCTGCCATCTTCACCTTGATCTTCCTAACTTTCTTTTTCCCATTATGTACCCTTCCAAGACGGTCTTCTCTAGATCATCATGACGTTTAATATGTCCAAAATATTTAAGTTTTCTCTCTTTAATCCTCTTTATTAGCCAACCTTCTTCAATATTACGTTCGTGTAGTATGGATATATTTGTTCTTTTTGTATCTGTGATATTGAAGAACTCTTCTGTAGCATTTACATTCAAAGGCATTTACGTGTTTCTCAGCTGTTTTGTTAAGTGTCCAGGTCTCACAGGCATATGTTGCGATGGGAAATTGTGATGTTACATAGATGGTTATTGGTAGAAAAATTTTTTTAACAAGTTATGAACAGCTTAAAGTAAAAATATTTAATGAAGCTAGTTTTCTGAGTTAAGGAAATGAGGTCACCATTGCAGAGACAGTACATGAAAAGATTACATTTAACTAAAGAACATTTCATTAGTTACAGAACTGTGAGCATAATGGTATCTGAGCTACCTTAGAAAACAAAGAAAAATTAGTTTCATAGTTTTTTATAATGGCAACTGAACAAAAGATGTTATGTGAAAGTATTGCTAGTGAAGCAAATGTTCAAAAATACTTCATACCAGTTTTGTTTGATGCCATTCCAGAACTAAACTGGGTTTGAAACAGACTTTCACATTGGACTTTGAAGTAAAATTTGACTCTGAAAGATTCTCACACAGATCTATTATATACTTTAAATGATAGTTTGTTTTTTTTCTTTCACTTGCCTGCGATGTTAAGAAGAACTAAAGATAATATCTGAGGGCACTAAAACAATGCTGTGGTGTGACCAAACAAAAAAATCATGATGTTGGGTGAGAGAAAAAATAAATGCTAAATACATACAGACACAAAAGTTTGCAGTCTCGTTGAGAGCAAAACCAGCATGGCATTCACATGTGAAGCTACCAGCCGTGTTGATGCAATCAGAGTTAGGTGGACAGATGTCTGAACGTGTGTCCTGGCACTCATCCAGATCAGTGGAACAGTCTCCACCAATCCAACCACTCTGGCATATACATGCACCATTTGTGCTGTCACAGAACTGTGTGTGTTCCTCATTACATGAACAGTTCTTGTCACAAAATTCATCACCATACATAAATTCTGGGCATGCTGGAAACATGAAAAAAAAAAAAATAAATAAATAAAATATATAATAAAGAGAAAAACAAACATGGCTGATCAAGAATATACGGGTTGGTAGAACAGTGCAGCCAACAGGGGGCTTGTTTTCTCTTTTGCTGATGTGGACCTGCTCTGGGGAGGGCTGCAGTGAAACCTGGTGAACAAACAGGTACTTGACACACTTGTGTTGAGGACTGCCTCTGAAAATGTTCAGTATCTTCTAGCAGTGTGAGGCACAAAAAGTACACTAGACACAGGGTTACCAGTGCATGAAAAAACAAAAAACAGGATATCATGTCTAGTTCGGATCCCAAATCCAGTTACCTGCTCTATACGGGGGGGGGGGGGGGGGGGGGGGGGGGGAAATATATGACACAAAAATGCAGAACAAAACATTACAATTGATACT
Organism: Achatina immaculata; assembly: GCA_009760885.1. Classification (NCBI taxonomy): domain Eukaryota; kingdom Metazoa; phylum Mollusca; class Gastropoda; order Stylommatophora; family Achatinidae; genus Lissachatina; species Lissachatina immaculata. The sequence continues at coordinate 45,451,798 of CM019691.1, forward strand.
TGAAAGCTTACTTTTGCACTAAATGTAATAACTAACATTAGTTTTGTGCAGCTCAGCTGTTTCATGCAGCTGTTGTGAATGTTATTTTGACAAATTTTCTTTAGTTTATTTCTGTTTTCATTTGCAAATTTCCTATCACTTGTTGTTGTTGTTGTTGTGTTGTTGTTGTTGTTGTTGTTGTGTTGTTGTTGTTGTTGTTGTTGTTGTTGTTGTTGTTGTATTGTGAAATGCTGGATCTGAACAAAGTTCAATAAAAAAAATGAAATAAGGAAAAGCAGACACTCAACAAACAGAACATGTTATATTAATTAGTACATGGTGAGTTGTGATGTTCAGTCATTTGCATGTCCCTTGCGGAACTTTGACTCCCTAACAGTTCTCCTGTAGGCCTCTCGATTGTAAGCAAGATGCTCTGCCGCTCATGCATCCATTTACAGATTATTAACAATGTCTTGCTGCCATCTTCACCTTGATCTTCCTAACTTTCTTTTTCCCATTATGTACCCTTCCAAGACGGTCTTCTCTAGATCATCATGACGTTTAATATGTCCAAAATATTTAAGTTTTCTCTCTTTAATCCTCTTTATTAGCCAACCTTCTTCAATATTACGTTCGTGTAGTATGGATATATTTGTTCTTTTTTGTATCTGTGATATTTGAAGAACTCTTCTGTAGCATTTACATTCAAAGGCATTTACGTGTTTCTCAGCTGTTTTGTTAAGTGTCCAGGTCTCACAGGCATATGTTGCGATGGGAAATTGTGATGTTACATAGATGGTTATTGGTAGAAAAATTTTTTTAACAAGTTATGAACAGCTTAAAGTAAAAATATTTAATGAAGCTAGTTTTCTGAGTTAAGGAAATGAGGTCACCATTGCAGAGACAGTACATGAAAAGATTACATTTAACTAAAGAACATTTCATTAGTTACAGAACTGTGAGCATAATGGTATCTGAGCTACCTTAGAAAACAAAGAAAAATTAGTTTCATAGTTTTTTATAATGGCAACTGAACAAAAGATGTTATGTGAAAGTATTGCTAGTGAAGCAAATGTTCAAAAATACTTCATACCAGTTTTGTTTGATGCCATTCCAGAACTAAACTGGGTTTGAAACAGACTTTCACATTGGACTTTGAAGTAAAATTTGACTCTGAAAGATTCTCACACAGATCTATTATATACTTTAAATGATAGTTTGTTTTTTTTCTTTCACTTGCCTGCGATGTTAAGAAGAACTAAAGATAATATCTGAGGGCACTAAAACAATGCTGTGGTGTGACCAAACAAAAAAATCATGATGTTGGGTGAGAGAAAAAAATAAATGCTAAATACATACAGACACAAAAGTTTGCAGTCTCGTTGAGAGCAAAACCAGCATGGCATTCACATGTGAAGCTACCAGCCGTGTTGATGCAATCAGAGTTAGGTGGACAGATGTCTGAACGTGTGTCCTGGCACTCATCCAGATCAGTGGAACAGTCTCCACCAATCCAACCACTCTGGCATATACATGCACCATTTGTGCTGTCACAGAACTGTGTGTGTTCCTCATTACATGAACAGTTCTTGTCACAAAATTCATCACCATACATAAATTCTGGGCATGCTGGAAACATGAAAAAAAAAAAAATAAATAAATAAAATATATAATAAAAGAGAAAAACAAACAATTCTTAGCTATTATCATACATTGTCACTCGGGGGCTCTGTGACCTGGATTAAGTTCAAGGAGTAAATAATTCAGTCACTGCTACTTTCCATGCATATCGTAAGAGAATGTATAGATGTTTGTTACTTTCCATGCATATCGTAAGAGACGTATAGAAGTTTGTTACTTTCCATGTATAAATAATTCAGTCACTGCTACTTTCCATGCATATCATAAGAGACGTATAGAAGTTAACAGTGATTGCTTAGCTGATTGCCAACCAAGGACATGGATGGGTGGGTGGGTGGATGTTTGGATGGGTGGATGGGTGGATGGAGGGTTGGTTGGTTGGCTGGCTGGCTGGCTGGCTGGTTGGCTGGCTGGCTGGCTGGCTGGCTGGCTGGCTGGTTGGTTGGTTGGTTGGTTGGTTGGTTGGTTGGTTGGTTGGTTGGTTGGTTGGTTGGTTGGTTATTTTTAGGAATAAGATGTAAGAGCAATGAAATTGTTATGAAAAACAACAACCTAGTATTGTTCTTACCTCTTATTTCTATCCTCTTCCTTTCCTTATTTTCTTTATTTTTGTAAAACTGCATCATACACCTCTATCTAACCCTCCTCTATAAGTACCATACACTCACTGTCACAATTATCCTGCACCAGACACCTCTATCTAACCTTCCTCTATAAGTACCATACACTCACTGTCACAATTATCCTGCACCAGACACCTCTATCTAACCCTCCTCTATAAGTACCATACACTCACTGTCACAATTATCCTGCACCAGACACCTCTATCTAACCCTCCTCTATAAGTACCATACACTCACTGTCACAATTATCCTGCATCAGACACCTCTATCTAACCCTCCTCTATAAGTACCATACACTCATTGTCACAATTATCCTGCACCAGACACCTCTATCTAACCTTACTCTATAAGTACCATACACTCACTGTCACAATTATCCTGCATCAGACACCTCTATCTAACCTTCCTCTATAAGTACCATACACTCACTGTCACAATTATCCTGCACCAGACACCTCTATCTAACCTCCTGAAAACAAAGAAAAATTAGTCTCATAGTTTTGTATAACGGCAACTGAACAAAAGATGTTATGTGAAAGTATTGCTAGTGAAGCAAATGTTCAAAAATACTTCATACCAGTTTTGTTTGATGCCATTCCAGAACTAAATTGGGTTTAAAACAGACTTTCAAATTGGACTTTGGAGTAAAATTTGACTCCGAAAAATTCTTACACAGATCTGTTATATACTTTAAATGATAGTTCTTTTTTTTTTCTTTCACTTGCCTGCGATGTTAAGAAGAACTAAAGATAATATCTGAGGGCACTAAAATAATGCTGTAGTGTGACCAAACAAAAAAATCATGATGTTGGGTGAGAGAAAAAAATAAATGCTAAATACATACAGACACAAACGTTTGCAGACTCGTTGAGAGCAAAACCAGCACGGCATTTACATGTGAAACTACCATCCGTGTTGATGCAGTCAGAGTTAGGTGGACAGATGTCTGAACGTGTGCCCTGGCACTCATCCAGATCAGTGGAACAGTCTCCACCAATCCAACCACTCTGGCATATACATGCACCATTTGTGCTGTCACAGAACTGTGTGTGTTCCTCATGACATGAACAGTTCTTGTCACAAAATTCATCACCGTACATAAATTCTGGACATGCTGGAAACATGAAAAAAAATAAGAAATAAATAAAATATATAATAAAAGAGAAAAACAAAAAAATCTTAACTATTATCATACATTGTCACTCGGGGGCTCTGTGATCTGGATTAAGTTCAAGGAGTAAATAATTCAGTCACTGCTACTTTCCATGCATATCGTCAGAGACATATAGAAGTTTGTTACTTTCCATGTATATCGTAAGGGACATATAGAAGTTTGTTATTTTCCATGTATGTCGTATGAGACATATAGAAGTTTGGTTCATGGGGCCAGTGGTCTCATTTCCATAAAATGAGAATGGCAGCAACAGAAACTGATGCAAGAGAAATCCAGAATGTCAGTGAGAGGGGTGAAGCTGGCCAGGAAACTGGATCCATGAGGGATGTTGATGAAAAATTGTTGCAAGTAGTCAACATGCTGACAACGGAACCCCAAATGCTAAACACACTAAATGGCAGCATAGTAACATCAAAGACAGTGCTTAAAAATTGGAGGCTAGAATGTGAGAACATTGAATCAGACAGGGAAATTAGAAGAAATAGCAACAGATATCAAGCAATAAAATATATATTTACTGGCAGTCCTAGAAGCACAAAACACAGGCCAAGGGAAAAGATCAATAAATGTACAAGGGTGGAAAGGAGCATCTGTTATTCTGTTACAGATTTTTTGTGAGAAACCCTGTGGTTGTGGTAAAAAAAAGCTATAGATTATAACTCACTTGTTTATGCAAGCATGGGAAAAAGTATCTCCGTGTTACTCAGTCACATGAATGTGAGTGGCGGGGTGTATGAATGAAGCAGTTTTTTGTCTGAATGTTGTAGAGACAGGTCATGTGTGAGTTTTTCTCAGGAATGTTTGTTAGGACTTGGTTCATCATGTAAGTTTTGTAGTTGATTATCCTTGTTAGGACAAATGTGTGGGAAAGTTAGAATGTAGTTTGTGGTAGATGGATTTGTCCTTTTTTAGAACAAAAGTTGTAAAGTTTATTATGTAGTGTTGTAAGTTTGATTGTCCTTTTCAGGACAAAATGTGATTCTTGGTTGGAAGGTTATATATGGAGTTTTGTGGTATATATGAGGTTAGTGTGAGGGTCCCATGGTGATGTTAATCACCAGGACCATTTTTATATTCTCATTGTAATTGTTTCCATCAGTTTACACACAACATCCATTAGCAACTTGAATTAAGCAAATGGGAATTCATCATTAAACTTTTGTGATTTCTGTACCTGCTGAATCCTGTGATAATTAGATTCATGTTGAGTGTCAGCTGTGGTGTTGAGTGAGTTGATTACATGTAACTGATCATGTTCGTGTATGGATATGTAGTGGTTGTTGTCCTGGGTTATCGTGTGCCACATGGTGTATAACAATGTGCCATCTGTTGCGTCACTTGTGTAGCAGTCAAGAAAATCTGCTCTGTAAATAGTGATGTTTGTAACAGTGAAATGAAGAACATCCAAATCAGTACTTCAAGACAGTTTTACCTATATGACAACAAAGCAAGAAAAAAAAACTGCTCAATACCACTGAAACAGAATAATACGATGTTTTCTGATTTGAATCCAGATAGCTGGAGAATTACAAAATACAACTGAAAGTATAAAGAAAACATTACTCATATCATTATATTGTACTCAATAGATTCAATAAATGTTTCTTCCCATGCCAGTCACTAGACATCTTAGTCTCAGTTATGTCATAGAGGAACTGCACTTTTTCCCTCTTCTCTCATATAGAAGCATAAAGTTTTGATACCAAATTTACAAATATAGGAACTCTAGTATGAATGTCCTCATTTGTTTGGGGCACATATTCCTAAACTAAAGAGAGTTGTTTCACCAATAATGAGGAATTTTAGAGAAGATGTAGACAAATAATATTACGATGCCATAAAAAGTGGAGGTTACAAAATACCAGAGATTAGATATGCTGATAACACAGTATTACTGTCCACAACACAAAGAGGAATGGAAAAAATAATTATGTCAGTCCATAAGAACAGTGAAGAGCAAGACCTCTATCTTAATGTGAAGAAAACTAAACTGATGACAACTGACAAAACAAATAAGGCAGCTGAAATATGCATCAATGAGGAAAAATTGGAAGAAGTGGAGAGTTTTGAATATCTTGGATCATTACTAACTAATAAGGGAGATATAATGAGGGAAATTAAAAGGACATCATAATGAGGGAAATTAAAAGGACATCTATCACTCTTCAAAAAGTAAAACAACTAAAGAATCTGTGGAAAGGAACAGACAGAACTACAAAAATAAGATTTTTAAGGGCATGCATCTTTCCCATCGCAACATATGCCTGTGAGACCTGGACACTTAACAAAATAGCTGAGAAACACATAAATGCCTTTGAATGTAAATGCTACAGAAGAGTTCTTAAAAAATCACGGACACAAAAAAGAACAAATATATCCATACTACACGAACTTAATATTGAAGAAGGCTGGCTAGTAAAGAGGATTAAACAGAGAAAACTTAAATATTTTGGACACATTAAATGTCATGATAATCTAGAGAAGACCATCTTGGAAGGGTACATAATGGGAAAAAGAAAGAGAGGAAGATCAAGGCAAAGATGGCTGCAAGACATCGTGGATGATTTGCAAATGGATGCATCAGCAGCAGGGCATCTCACTTTCAACCGAGAGGCCTACAGGAGTGCTGTTAGGGAGGCAAAGTTCCGCAAGGGACATGCAAATGACTGACTGACTAACTAACTGTGGTCTATTATGAGTGAAATATGAAAAATACTTCTTTCTGACCAGTAAAAAGTTAATGATCAATCAGTCGAGCACTTCTGTCTTTACCATCGTATATGCTGACATAATCTTTGTCACATTTTGAATGAAAATTATAATTGTCCACATCTAGAAAAGAAAATCTGTTGAAATAAGAAACAGTGTAGTTTTTTTAAATATAAAAGATTTCATTAAAGTTACACAAATTCAAGTTAGTTTTACCTGTATAACAACAGAACAAGAAAAAAAAACTGCTCAATACCACTGAAACAGAATAATATGATGTTTTCTGATTTGAATCCAGATAGCTGGAGAATTACAAAATACAACTGAAAGTATAAAGAAAACATTACTCATATCATTATATTGTACTCAATAGATTCAATAAATTTTTCTTCCCATGCCAGTCACCAGACATCTTAGTCTCAGTTATGTCATAGAGGAACTGCACTTTTCCTCTCTTTTCTCATAAAGTTTTGATATCAAATTTACAAATATAGGAACTCTAGCATGAATATCCTCATTTGTTTGGGGCACATATTCTTAAACTAAAGAGAGTTGTTTCATCAATAATGAGGAATGTTAGAGAAGATATAGACAAATAATATTACGATGCCATAAAAAGTGGAGGTTACGAAATACTAGAGATTAGATATGCTGATAACACAGTATAACTGTCCACAACACAAAAAGGAATGGAAAAACTAATTATATCAGTCCATAAGAACAGTGAAGAGCAAAACCTCTATCTTAATGTGAAGAAAACTAAACTGATGACAACTGACAAAACAAATAAGGCAGCTGAAATATGCATCAATGAGGAAAAACTGGAAGAAGTGGAGAGTTTTGAATATCTTGGATCATTACTAAATAATAATGGAGATATGATGAGGGAAATTAAAAGGACATCATAATGAGGGAAATTAAAATGACATCTATCACTCTTCAAAAAGTAAAACAACTAAAGAATCTGTGGAAAGGAACAGACAGAACTACAAAAATAAGATTTTTAAGAGCATGCAATTTCCCATCACAACATATGCCTGTGAGACCTGGACACTTAACAAAACAGCTGAGAAACACATAAATGCCTTTGAATGTAAATGCTACAGAAGAGTTCTTCAAAAATCACGGACACAAAAAAGAACAAATATGTCCATACTACAAAAACTTAATATTGAAGAAGGTTGGCTAATAAAGGGGATTAAGCAGAGAAAACTTAAATATTTTGGACACATTAAATGTCATGATAATCTAGAGAAGACCATCTTGGAAGGGTACATAATGGGAAAAAGAAAGAGAGGAAGATCAAGGCAAAGATGGCTGCAAGACATCGTGGATGATTTGCAAATGGATGCATCAGCAGCAGGGCATCTCACTTTCAACCGAGAGGCCTACAGGAGTGCTGTTAGGGAGGCAAAGTTCCGCAAGGGACATGCAAATGACTGACTGACTAACTAACTGTGGTCTATTATGAGTGAAATATGAAAAATACTTCTTTCTGACCAGTAAAAAGTTAATGATCAAATGAGGGTTTAACATATTAACTTATCTTGATCATGTTATTTCTTTTCATTAAAGATGATAATGAACTTAGTTGTAAAGTTTATGTACTTTCTTTAGTCAGACATTTCTGTACTTTCTTCAGACAGACAAATTGCTTCCTTAGTTCCTGCTACCTAGCAACAACAAAAAAAAACAACTCTATGCTGGGTATATATTGCGGAAAAGAGAATCTCCCAGTTCTGGTAGTTTGTTTGTTCTCCAGTGCTTCCAGTATTGATCATGTTTGTTTAAGATTTTCTGTGTTATGAATGTCAATATTTGAACTGAAAATAGATGAGTGTATGGTACTGTACCATCATCATCATTGCCTTTCACTTCCTTGGAAGCATAGGTCACAGATAAAAGCTCTCCAGTCATCCCTGTTCTTGGATTTATTCTCTGCTTCCTTCCATGTGTATCTCTTGTCTCTGAGCACTGTCATGATTTCCTTTCTCTGAGCCATTCTAGGTCTTTCTAGATTTTTATTTCCTTGAGGATTCCATGTCAGTGCCAGTCTTGCTATGTTGGTGTCAGGTTTCCTCAGTGTGTGGCCAATCCACTTTCATTTCCTAGACATGATTTGTAAGTTCATAGGCTCTTGTCCTGCCCTTTTCTAAACTTCCTCATTCCAGATCTTGTCCTGTCATTTAATGTTTAAAATCTTCTTCAAGCAGTAGTTTGTAAATGTTTGTATCTTCTGTTATGTTGCTTTGATCGTAACCCATGTCCCTGAACCATATAGCAGGACAGTCTTTAAGTTTGTACTGAAAAGCCTAAGTTTGGTTCTTGTTTTCATGTTCTAAGATTACCATATTTTGTTAAGTTGAATAAGTGCTTGCCTGGCCTTGGTTACTCTAGCTTTAACATCCTTTTCTGTTCCCCAGTATTTATCAACTATGCTGCCTAAATATGTGAAATACTCTACTTCCTCAATTGGTACTCCATCAGTTAGCATTAATTATGCTTTTACTTTTCATTATCTTTGTTTTTTGTCTGTTAATATAAAGTCCCAGTTTAGCTGAATTCTTGCTTAAGATCTGAAGTTTCTCTTGCATTTGTGTGTGGTTGTGTGCCAGAAGTGCCACATCATTTGTGAAGTCAAGATCTTCCAATTGGTTCCACAATGACCATTGTATCCCATTTCTTTTTTACCAGACACCTCTATCTAACCCTCCTCTATAAGTACCATACACTCACTGTCACAATTATCCTGCACCAGACACCTCTATCTAACCCTCCTCTATAAGTACCATACACTCACTGTCACATTTATCCTGCACCATGTAAAAAATGGTGCTGACACTCAGTGGCTTTTTCTAAAATCATGGAATGTGATCAAGGGCAAGACCTAGGCAAGTTCCATCATCATGGTGACAATTCTGAGCCCTACCCATTCAGCCAGCACAGAACATAAATCAATTTGTTGTAAGGTGCTCAACAAAAAGATAAGATATGAGTTTGGTTTACAGGTTCATTAACATAGCCATATTTGCTGACACACATACCTGACAATACAACCTACCATGTGAAGTGTATGAAGCATTGAAGCCTTGTTTGACATAATAAGAGTCACTGATAAACTCAATGAACATATTGTTGCCAGTTGATCTGATAACTTTTGGAAAATCAACACAATATTGACCAATCAGTCGAGCACTTCTGTCTTTACCATCGTATATGCTGACATAATCTTTGTCACATTTTGAATGAAAATTATAATTGTCCACATCTAGAAAAGAAAATCTGTTGAAATAAGAAACAGTGTAGTTTTTTTAAATATAAAAGATTTCATTAAAGTTACACAAATTCAAGTTAGTTTTACCTGTATAACAACAGAACAAGAAAAAAAAACTGCTCAATACCACTGAAACAGAATAATATGATGTTTTCTGATTTGAATCCAGATAGCTGGAGAATTACAAAATACAACTGAAAGTATAAAGAAAACATTACTCATATCATTATATTGTACTCAATAGATTCAATAAATTTTTCTTCCCATGCCAGTCACCAGACATCTTAGTCTCAGTTATGTCATAGAGGAACTGCACTTTTCCTCTCTTTTCTCATAAAGTTTTGATATCAAATTTACAAATATAGGAACTCTAGCATGAATATCCTCATTTGTTTGGGGCACATATTCTTAAACTAAAGAGAGTTGTTTCATCAATAATGAGGAATGTTAGAGAAGATATAGACAAATAATATTACGATGCCATAAAAAGTGGAGGTTACGAAATACTAGAGATTAGATATGCTGATAACACAGTATAACTGTCCACAACACAAAAAGGAATGGAAAAACTAATTATATCAGTCCATAAGAACAGTGAAGAGCAAAACCTCTATCTTAATGTGAAGAAAACTAAACTGATGACAACTGACAAAACAAATAAGGCAGCTGAAATATGCATCAATGAGAAAAACTGGAAGAAGTGGAGAGTTTTGAATATCTTGGATCATTACTAAATAATAATGGAGATATGATGAGGGAAATTAAAAGGACATCATAATGAGGGAAATTAAAATGACATCTATCACTCTTCAAAAAGTAAAACAACTAAAGAATCTGTGGAAAGGAACAGACAGAACTACAAAAATAAGATTTTTAAGAGCATGCAATTTCCCATCACAACATATGCCTGTGAGACCTGGACACTTAACAAAACAGCTGAGAAACACATAAATGCCTTTGAATGTAAATGCTACAGAAGAGTTCTTCAAAAATCACGGACACAAAAAAGAACAAATATGTCCATACTACAAAAACTTAATATTGAAGAAGGTTGGCTAATAAAGGGGATTAAGCAGAGAAAACTTAAATATTTTGGACACATTAAACGTCCTGATAATTTAGAGAAGACTGTCTTGGAAGGGTGCATAATGGGAAAAAGAAAGAGAGGAAGACCAAGGCAAAGAAGGCTGCAAGACATCGTTGATGATCTGCAAATGGATGCATCAGCAGCAGGGCATCTCACTTTCAACCAAGAAGCCTACAGGAGTGCTGTTAGGGAGGCAAAGTTCCGCAAGGGACATGCAAATGACTGACTGACTAACTAACTGTGGCCTATTATGAATGAAATATGAATAATACTTCTTTCTGACCAGTAAAAAGTTAATGATCAAATGAGGGTTTAACATATTAACTTGTCTTGATCATGTTATTTCTTTTCATTAAAGATGATAATGATCTTAGTTGTAGAATTTATGTACTTTCTTTAGTCAGACAACTTGCTTCCTTAGTTCCTGCTACCTATCAAAAAAAAAACAACAACTCTATGCTGGGTATATATTGTGGAAAGAGAATCTCCTAGTTCTGGTAGTTTGTTTGTTCTCCAGTGCTTCCAGTACTGATCATGTTTGTATAAGATTTTCTGTGTTATGAATGTCAATATTTGAACTGAAAATAGATGAGTGTATGGTACTGTACCATCATCATCATTGCCTTTCACTTCCTTGGAAGCATAGGTCACAGATAAAAGCTCTCCAGTCATCCCTGTTCTTGGATTTATTCTCTGCTTCCTTCCATGTGTATCTCTTGTCTCTGAGCACTGTCATGATTTCCTTTCTCTGAGCCATTCTAGGTCTTTCTAGATTTTTATTTCCTTGAGGATTCCATGTCAGTGCCAGTCTTGCTATGTTGGTGTCAGGTTTCCTCAGTGTGTGGCCAATCCACTTTTATTTCCTAGACATGATTTGTAAGTTCATAGGCTCTTGTCCTGCCCTTTTCTAAACTTCCTCATTCCAGATCTTGTCCTGTCATTTAATGTTTAAAATCTTCTTCAAGCAGTAGTTTGTAAATGTTTGTATCTTCTGTTATGTTGCTTTGATCGTAACCCATGTCCCTGAACCATATAGCAGGACAGTCTTTAAGTTTGTACTGAAAAGCCTAAGTTTGGTTCTTGTTTTCATGTTCTAAGATTACCATATTTTGTTAAGTTGAATAAGTGCTTGCCTGGCCTTGGTTACTCTAGCTTTAACATCCTTTTCTGTTCCCCAGTATTTATCAACTATGCTGCCTAAATATGTGAAATACTCTACTTCCTCAATTGGTACTCCATCAGTTAGCATTAATTATGCTTTTACTTTTCATTATCTTTGTTTTTTGTCTGTTAATATAAAGTCCCAGTTTAGCTGAATTCTTGCTTAAGATCTGAAGTTTCTCTTGCATTTGTGTGTGGTTGTGTGCCAGAAGTGCCACATCATTTGTGAAGTCAAGATCTTCCAATTGGTTCCACAATGACCATTGTATCCCATTTCTTTTTTCCCTTGTGTGGTGGTTTTCATGATCCAGTCGATTGCTACAAAAAATAGGAATGGTGATAGCAAACATCCCTGCCGCACACCTGTTTCCACTTTAAAACTTTCTGTGAGAATTCCTCCATGCATGATCCTACAAGCTGTTCCTTCATATATGGTCATTATAAGCTTTGTTATCTTGGCTGGGATACCATAGTGTTCCAGTAGTTTCCATAGCATTCTACGATCTAAACTATCAAATGCATTCTCATAATCAATGAAATTTAACTAACAGTTAAGAATTCCACTCCATTGACTGTTCTACTATTATTCGCATTGTAACAATGTGGTCAGTACAGGATCTTCCTTGCCTGAAACCTGCTTGCTCTTCTCTTAGTTTACTATCTACTTATGTTTTAATTCTATTTAGCAAAATCCTGCTGAAGACCTTGCTGGGTATTGAGAACAGGGAGATGCCTCTATAGTTCTTACATTCTAATAGATCTCCTTTCTTAGGGAGTTTTATAAGATGGGCCTCCTTCCAGTTCTCTGGGACCTTCTCTTCTTCCCAAATCATGTTAAATAGTAAGAGCAGTATTTCTGTGATTGCTAAGAGCACTTATGCTGCGATTCCATCTGGACCTGGTGCCTTATTTCTCTTCAACTCTGTTCAATTTCAGCCTTGCTAGCTGGTTCTACACTGATGTCTAGAGTATTCTCTGCTGCTGATATCTCCTCTGTTTCTGTTGGTGCTAGCATATTTAGGATTTCGCTGAAGTATTCCACCCATCTTTGCATCTGCTCTTCCTCTGATGTTACTACCTTACCTTTCTTGTTTTTGGTGGGCTTTTCTACTCTACATGGTCTATTTGCCAACTTCTTGGTGATTTCATACAGTGCTCTCATATTGTTTTTACCAGCTGCCTCTTCTGCCTGTCCTGCCATATTATCAAAATAGGTCTGGCTATCTTTCTTTACACTTTTCCTAACCTCTTTATGGGCCAAATTGTATTCTATCTGAGCTGAAGCCTTTTGCTGATCTTGCTTTACCATCATTTATTTTTGCTTTCATTTTTGTCATTCTGTCTATCTTCTTCAGTGTTTCTATTGTAATCCACTCCTTGTGCTGAGGTTTCTTAAATCCCATTGTCTCTTCACATGATTTGCTCCACATTTCTTTAGCACTATTCCACACAGTGTTCACATCTAGTATATCTTCTTTGTATAACTCCTGTAGGACCTGAAATCTGTTGCTCAGTTTCAGTTTGAAGTTCTTTGCAATTTCTGGGTCTTCCAACAGTACCATGTTGTATCTTTTCCTTGCCATGACTGTTCTGTGATGCATCTTCAGTTTCACTCACAGTTTAGCTATCAGTAGGTGGTGGTCAGATGCTACATCTGCACCTCGTTTCACTGACATCTTGCAATGTTCTGTGAAAACTTTTATTGATACAAATATGGTCTATCTAGTTCTCAGTGACATGATCTGGTGATACCCATGTGGCTTTGTGTTTAGTTTTATATGGAAGCATACTTCCTCCAATGACAAGGCGACAAGGTTGCTGGGCGTGCATAGACTCACCAGGCTTTCTTCTTTTTCATTCATTATTCCTAATCAGTTTGACCCATTACTTTCTCATAACTTGTGTTGATCTTACCTACCTTTGCACTGATGTCCCCCATTAGAATTATTATGTGTTTGTTGCCTTAGTGGCTTAGAATTTCCTGCAATATGTTGTAGAATTCATTCTTTACAACCTCTTCTGCATCATTTGTTGGCACATATACCTGGATGATATTCAGCTCAATATCCCTCTTCTTTGTTGAGAAGCAGGCTGTAATTATCTTTGAGTTAACTGCCTCCCAGCTCATCAAAGCTCTCTGGACACCTATGCCCTTTGAGTGATTCTGAGTTTTGGTGACCTGAAAACAGGATTGTCTCCCCTGTTGCTAATCTAAGCTTACCTGTTCCTGTCCAGTGTGTTTCGCTCAGCCCCAGTATCTTTATATCTGTTCATTTCATGGTAGCCTTTCCATTTTCATACATTATTCTAATATTCCAACATGCAATGGTAAAATGTGTCCTGATACTCAGTTGGGATGTTAATTCTGCACCTTCCTTTCAGCTTTGATTGTATAACTTCATGCTCTCTATTATCAGAGTCCCTTCCTTTTCCAAGACAAAGTTTTCTGATTTTCCTCTCAGTGTTTCTGTAATCCTCCAGTTTTATTTTATTTTATTTTACAAGGAACAGGTCATTGGCCCATCCTCCAATTTCCTTAGTCACCTCTTATGACATACATGGAAGGTGGCAGTGGTCCTATTCTTTTCATCCCAGATCTGGGCCCAGTAACCACATGGGCAAACTATACCATACACTCATCTATTTTCATGACTAGAGCTAGTTTTGAACCGCAGTTGTCATTTCTTTTATGAAATTAGTATTTGAACTGTAAAGTTTCTCTAGTACAGCAATGGCGGCACCTATTTTATAACTGTAAATGCTTCAGTTTTTTTGTCAGCTGATGCACAGTGATGTTGTTTACATTAGACGAAATAGATCATTTGGTTTAATGCTGTGAATACCTGCATAAACTACTGTGCTGACAAGTAATTAAAGTACTGTGCTGATAACTAATTAAACTACTGTGTTGATAATTAATTAAACTACTGTGCTGATAATTAATTAAACTACTGCATTGATAACTAATTAAACTACTGTGCTGATAACTAATTAAACTACTGTGCTGATAACTAATTAAACTATTGTGCTGATAACTAATTAAACTACTGTGTTGATAACTAATTAAACTACTGTGTTGATAACTAATTAAATTACTGTGTTAATAACTAATTCAACTACTGTGTTGATAACTAATTAAACTACTCTGTTAATAACTAATTAAAAAGAATGCCTGAATGCTGCTGACAGAGAAGTTTTAAATATATATCCTGCTGCTCTTCTTAAACAAACTTTATTCAACTTTATTTTTTGCCATTGGTTTTCAACAGCACCAGAATGTCAAGCATTTCTCTTTCATCTTCCATCTACTGGCTGAGGTTCACATGGACTCTTCCACTTTCATCATTACTATAGCATTTTTCAGATGGTTCTAATCTTCGTTTTGTATTTTTTAAGCCATTATTAGTAGCTGCATGCATGCACACACACATACATACATATGTAACAGGCTCATAAACCCTCCTGCTACAACCCTACCTAAAAAACAAAACCCAGCAATTTAGAAATTTCATCTGAAATTAGAGCTCACCGAAATGATACGACATCACCATCAGCCACAGTAATGTTCCATGAACATTTGGCATAGTTGAAATATTGCTTTGGGTAGTTTGGACTTGATAAATTTCCTGAGGTATCTGTCAAGGTGTGACTACAATCTGGGTACATTGGAAAACATGTTTTCAGGATTAAGTTAGATGTTTGATATTATGATGAGGAGTACCAACGATGAGGAGTACCAATGATGAGGAATACCAATGATGAGGAGTACCATTGATGAGGAGTACCAATGACAGGAAAAATTATCAGCCTCTCACATAGACAATAAACACATACAGGAGAAACAAACACTCAAGATACAATCAGCAGAAAAGCAGTACATCAGTATCAACAAGTGAGTAATAATGAATGTAAAACAGAAAACCAAACAGCAATTAAAATTAATGATGAAAACTTAACAGAAACTGATAGCTTCACACACCTTAGCAATATACTAATTCCTGATGGAGGAACAAATAAAGACATAAAGTAGAATCTTAGTAACATCTACAAGTCCTAACAAGATAGTACTACAACCAAAATAAAATGTTATCAAAGCTCTGTGCTATTCCTTCTTATCTACATAGCAAAATGTTAGAGAACAAATGAAAAGGAAATCCCTAAATTATCCTCATTCCGCACAACCTGTCTTGTAGACATTTTTAATTTCACTGACCACAGATAATCTTCTTCTTCTTCTTCGTTCGCATTGTCTGTCTATATCTGCAGTCCTGTCTCTTGGATAAATTTCACTGTTTTTAGTAATTCATGTATGGAACCATAGAGCTTATCTTCTTTAGTGGTTTCACTGGGCCAGTAATTATTTCTCAGTGTCTCGTAGTTGATGCAGTTCTGGAGGATATGTTCCACAGTTTGGGGCACCTGGGCACATGTACATAGGTTAGTAGTACCAACCTTAAACTTTGTATACATATGACTTCGGAGTCGGCTGCGTCCTGTTCGAAGACAGAAGATGGTGACTTGTTCCTTTCTGTTTAGCATGTGATAGTCATCATGTGGTGGTGTTTGTGGCTTCCTGTAGGTTTTTATCATGCTTTTCTTCTGATTATAGGTAACTGGTATGTCTGGTTGCTCCATTTCAGTGCCCTCTTTGGCCAGATGGTCAGCTTTCTCATTGCCTGGTATCCCACAGTGGGAGGGAATCCATTGCAAAGTGACTCCATGTTGTAAGCCAATTTTTGACAAGGCATCCTTGAGGTCTGGTAGTTTGTTGCACTGAAGAGCTTCCAGTACTGATCTTGCATCTGTGAGAATTACTACAGGACATGTATCAATTCTGGAGTCTGATAGTTTTTCAACTGCAGCAATAACTGCCCTAACTTCTGCATCATAGTTGTTGCAGTATTTTCCAGTGGGTATGGAAATCTTGTCTTTGGTGTTGTTTGGATATTCAATATGTGCTCCTGCCCCTCCATTCTTATGGCATTATGTGCAGATCCATCTGTATACACACGTATCCAGGTGTCACATGGATATTTATCATCTAGAACACTAAGTGTGGCTGTTGATCTTACAAGACTGCTCTGCATCTCACCATTCTGCACACCTTTCACTTCAGTCTGAATAGTTATTTGTGTACAAACTGCTTCTTTCCATGGTGTATGCTCTGGTACAGATGATAATGGAGCAACTACAACTGGAAGGTCAGGTATCATCTTACGCATATGCTTGGCCTGATGAATGAAGCTGCTTCTTTTAAGTGCCAAGTTACTGAATCTCTCCTTCAGGGGATGGCTTATCGAGCTGAGGAATTTCTCTCCCATTGTCATGACCTTTGTGTCTCTACATTCCTTTAGCGCTTGAACACCAACTATTTTCTGCATTTCTACTATTGGTGTGGACCTCATGGCACCTGTGATAATCCGTAGTGACTGATTTTGAACCTTGTCTAGATTATGCAGCGTAGTGTTTGATGCTGTGCACCAAGATGTTGAGCCATATTCTAAATGTTGTAGAATACTTTGCTGATATACATTCTTGAGGATTCTTTCACTAGCTCCCCATGTGGTTAGACTTAATTTTCTTAATATGGCTAGTTTTCTTCTGGCTTTTGCTTCTGCACTGTTGATGTGTTGCTTCCACGTCAGTTTTGAGTCAAGAGTCACTCCTAAGTTAGTGGGTTGGTTATTCATCCTTAAAGATATTTCATTTACAAAGATCTTACCTGCTTTCTGTTTAGATGAGAGAGTGAACAGAGTGGTACTTGATTTCTCTGTGTTGATAACTAATTCAACTATTGTGCTGATAACTAATTAAATTACTGTGTTAATAACTAATTCAACTACTGTGTTGATAACTAATTAAACTACTCTGTTAATAACTAATTAAAAAGAATGCCTGAATGCTGCTGACAGAGAAGTTTTAAATATATATCCTGCTGCTCTTCTTAAACAAACTTTATTCAACTTTATTTTTGCCATTGGTTTTCAACAGCACCAGAATGTCAAGCATTTCTCTTTCATCTTCCATCTACTGGCTGAGGTTCACATGGACTCTTCCACTTTCATCATTACTATAGCATTTTTCAGATGGTTCTAATCTTCGTTTTGTATTTTTTAAGCCATTATTAGTAGCTGCATGCATGCACACACACATACATACATATGTAACAGGCTCATAAACCCTCCTGCTACAACCCTACCTAAAAAACAAAACCCAGCAATTTAGAAATTTCATCTGAAATTAGAACTCACCGAAATGATACGACATCACCATCAGCCACAGTAATGTTCCATGAACATTTGGCATAGTTGAAATATTGCTTTGGGTAGTTTGGACTTGATAAATTTCCTGAGGTGTCTGTCAAGGTGTGACTACAATCTGGGTACATTGGAAAACATGTTTTCAGGATTAAGTTAGATGTTTGATATTATGATGAGGAGTACCAACGATGAGGAGTACCAATGATGAGGAATACCAATGATGAGGAGTACCATTGATGAGGAGTACCAATGACAGGAAAAATTATCAGCCTCTCACATAGACAATAAACACATACAGGAGAAACAAACACTCAAGATACAATCAGCAGAAAAGCAGTACATCAGTATCAACAAGTGAGTAATAATGAATGTAAAAACAGAAAACCAAACAGCAATTAAAATTAATGATGAAAACTTAACAGAAACTGATAGCTTCACACACCTTAGCAATATACTAATTCCTGATGGAGGAACAAATAAAGACATAAAGTAGAATCTTAGTAACATCTACAAGTCCTAACAAGATAGTACTACAACCAAAATAAAATGTTATCAAAGCTCTGTGCTATTCCTTCTTATCTACATAGCAAAATGTTAGAGAACAAATGAAAAGGAAATCCCTAAATTATCCTCATTCCGCACAACCTGTCTTGTAGACATTTTTAATTTCACTGACCACAGATAATCTTCTTCTTCTTCTTCGTTCGCATTGTCTGTCTATATCTGCAGTCCTGTCTCTTGGATAAATTTCACTGTTTTTAGTAATTCATGTATGGAACCATAGAGCTTATCTTCTTTAGTGGTTTCACTGGGCCAGTAATTATTTCTCAGTGTTTCATAGTTGGTGCAGTTCTGGAGGATATGTTCCACAGTTTGGGGCACCTGGGCACATGTACATAGGTTAGTAGTACCAACCTTAAACTTTGTATACATATGACTTCGGAGTCGGCTGTGTCCTGTTCGAAGACAGAAGATGGTGACTTGTTCCTTTCTGTTTAGCATGTGATAGTCATCATGTGGTGGTGTTTGTGGCTTCCTGTAGGTTTTATCATGCTTTTCTTCTGATTATAGGTAACTGGTATGTCTGGTTGCTCCATTTCAGTGCCCTCTTTGGCCAGATGGTCAGCTTTCTCATTGCCTGGTATCCCACAGTGGGAGGGAATCCATTGCAAAGTGACTCCATGTTGTAAGCCAATTTTTGACAAGGCATCCTTGAGGTCTGGTAGTTTGTTGCACTGAAGAGCTTCCAGTACTGATCTTGCATCTGTGAGAATTACTACAGGACATGTATCAATTCTGGAGTCTGATAGTTTTTCAACTGCAGCAATAACTGCCCTAACTTCTGCATCATAGTTGTTGCAGTATTTTCCAGTGGGTATGGAAATCTTGTCTGTGGTGTTGTTTGGATATTCAATATGTGCTCCTGCCCCTCCATTCTTATGGCATTATGTGCAGATCCATCTGTATACACACGTATCCAGGTGTCACATGGATATTTATCATCTAGAACACTAAGTGTGGCTGTTGATCTTACAAGACTGCTCTGCATCTCACCATTCTGCACACCTTTCACTTCAGTCTGAATAGTTATTTGTGTACAAACTGCTTCTTTCCATGGTGTATGCTCTGGTACAGATGATAATGGAGCAACTACAACTGGAAGGTCAGGTATCATCTTACGCATACGCTTGGCCTGATGAATGAAGCTGCTTCTTTTAAGTGCCAAGTTACTGAATCTCTCCTTCAGGGGATGGCTTATCGAGCTGAGGAATTTCTCTCCCATTGTCATGACCTTTGTGTCTCTACATTCCTTTAGCGCTTGAACACCAACTATTTTCTGCATTTCTACTATTGGTGTGGACCTCATGGCACCTGTGATAATCCGTAGTGACTGATTTTGAACCTTGTCTAGATTATGCAGCGTAGTGTTTGATGCTGTGCACCAAGATGTTGAGCCATATTCTAAATGTTGTAGAATACTTTGCTGATATACATTCTTGAGGATTCTTTCACTAGCTCCCCATGTGGTTAGACTTAATTTTCTTAATATGGCTAGTTTTCTTCTGGCTTTTGCTTCTGCACTGTTGATGTGTTGCTTCCACATCAGTTTTGAGTCAAGAGTCACTCCTAAGTTAGTGGGTTGGTTATTCATCCTTAAGGATATTTCATTTACAAAGATCTTACCTGCTTTCTGTTTAGATGAGAGAGTGAACAGAGTGGTACTTGATTTCTCTGTGTTGATACTTACACATCATTTGTTTGTCCATGATGTCAAGATGTCTGCTGCTCTTTGGAGTCTCTGTGTAGCAACTGTCGCATATTCATCTGTACACCACATGACCAGATCATCTGCACACAGTGCCGCTTTGATTCCATAGGGAAGTTCCTTGACCAGGTCATTAATGAATACAAGGTGAAAGGACCCCTCCTTGTGGTACACCGTGTCGCAAAAGTACTTTCTGGCTTTTGTGTCCATCCATTACTACTCTAGCTCTTCTATTGTGTAAATAGGACTTTATCCAGTTGTACAGTCTTCCATTCACATTGCAGTTTCTTAGTTTCCACAGCAGACCTTTTTTCCATACTTTATCAAAGGCTTTCTTCAGGTCTATCCACGCTGCTAGTACAAGGTTTTTCTCTTGGAATGCATCCTCAATCTCTTGAGAGAGACAGGTCACTTGATCTTCCGTACTGTAGTACTGCCTAAATCCTGCTTGTTGTGGAACGAGAAGGTTTTCACTTTCTAGGTACCATTTTAGCCTCAGGTCAGTGATGCGTTCCATCGTTTTGCATAGTCAGCTAGTGAGACTGATTGGCCTGTAGCTAGAGGCAGTATCACTGTTTTTCCCTGGTTTTAGCAGTGGTACCATGCTTGCTTCCTTCCAGATTTGAGGTAACTTACCTGTGCTCCAGCACATACTGAAAATATCCAACAGCTTTCCCATTTCTGCCATTCCTAGGTTCTTGATCATTTCATTGGACACTCCATCTGGTCCTGGTGATTTCCTTGGTTTCAGTTTACTGACTGCTAGGTCTAACTCACTGCGTGTGATTGGTGCATCCATGACCTCCATTTTTCTGACTTGTTCCTCTTCTTTCTGTGGGTCAATGCACACTGCACGCTCTTTCTCTGGATGGATATCAATGTTGCAGTCCTGTGCAAACATGCCAGCAAAGTGATCTGCTACCTGCTTACCTGTAAGAGTTTTCCCATCCTCTATTAGTGTAATCTTTGTACTTCTTCCAGTACTCTCATCATTTAACTGTTTGATAATTAATTAAACTACTGTGCTGATAACTAATTAAACTACTGCATTGATAACTAATTAAACTACTGTGCTGATAACTAATTAAACTACTGTGCTGATAACTAATTAAACTATTGTGCTGATAACTAATTAAACTACTGTGTTGATAACTAATTAAACTACTGTGTTGATAACTAATTAAACTACTGTGTTGATAACTAATTAAACTACTGTGTTGATAACTAATTAAACTACTGTGTTAATAACTAATTAAAAAGAATGCCTGAATGCTGCTGACAGAGAAGTTTTAAATATATATCCTGCTGCTCTTCTTAAACAAACTTTATTCAACTTTATTTTTGCCATTGGTTTTCAACAGCACCAGAATGTCAAGCATTTCTCTTTCATCTTCCATCTACTGGCTGAGGTTCACATGGACTCTTCCACTTTCATCATTACTATAGCATTTTTCAGATGGTTCTAATCTTCGTTTTGTATTTTTTAAGCCATTATTAGTAGCTGCATGCATGCACACACACATACATACATATGTAACAGGCTCATAAACCCTCCTGCTACAACCCTACCTAAAAAACAAAACCCAGCAATTTAGAAATTTCATCTGAAATTAGAACTCACCGAAATGATACGACATCACCATCAGCCACAGTAATGTTCCATGAACATTTGGCATAGTTGAAATATTGCTTTGGGTAGTTTGGACTTGATAAATTTCCTGAGGTGTCTGTCAAGGTGTGACTACAATCTGGGTACATTGGAAAACATGTTTTCAGGATTAAGTTAGATGTTTGATATTATGATGAGGAGTACCAACGATGAGGAGTACCAATGATGAGGAATACCAATGATGAGGAGTACCATTGATGAGGAGTACCAATGACAGGAAAAATTATCAGCCTCTCACATAGACAATAAACACATACAGGAGAAACAAACACTCAAGATACAATCAGCAGAAAAGCAGTACATCAGTATCAACAAGTGAGTAATAATGAATGTAAAAACAGAAAACCAAACAGCAATTAAAATTAATGATGAAAACTTAACAGAAACTGATAGCTTCACACACCTTAGCAATATACTAATTCCTGATGGAGGAACAAATAAAGACATAAAGTAGAATCTTAGTAACATCTACAAGTCCTAACAAGATAGTACTACAACCAAAATAAAATGTTATCAAAGCTCTGTGCTATTCCTTCTTATCTACATAGCAAAATGTTAGAGAACAAATGAAAAGGAAATCCCTAAATTATCCTCATTCCGCACAACCTGTCTTGTAGACATTTTTAATTTCACTGACCACAGATAATCTTCTTCTTCTTCTTCGTTCGCATTGTCTGTCTATATCTGCAGTCCTGTCTCTTGGATAAATTTCACTGTTTTTAGTAATTCATGTATGGAACCATAGAGCTTATCTTCTTTAGTGGTTTCACTGGGCCAGTAATTATTTCTCAGTGTTTCATAGTTGGTGCAGTTCTGGAGGATATGTTCCACAGTTTGGGGCACCTGGGCACATGTACATAGGTTAGTAGTACCAACCTTAAACTTTGTATACATATGACTTCGGAGTCGGCTGTGTCCTGTTCGAAGACAGAAGATGGTGACTTGTTCCTTTCTGTTTAGCATGTGATAGTCATCATGTGGTGGTGTTTGTGGCTTCCTGTAGGTTTTTATCATGCTTTTCTTCTGATTATAGGTAACTGGTATGTCTGGTTGCTCCATTTCAGTGCCCTCTTTGGCCAGATGGTCAGCTTTCTCATTGCCTGGTATCCCACAGTGGGAGGGAATCCATTGCAAAGTGACTCCATGTTGTAAGCCAATTTTTGACAAGGCATCCTTGAGGTCTGGTAGTTTGTTGCACTGAAGAGCTTCCAGTACTGATCTTGCATCTGTGAGAATTACTACAGGACATGTATCAATTCTGGAGTCTGATAGTTTTTCAACTGCAGCAATAACTGCCCTAACTTCTGCATCATAGTTGTTGCAGTATTTTCCAGTGGGTATGGAAATCTTGTCTGTGGTGTTGTTTGGATATTCAATATGTGCTCCTGCCCCTCCATTCTTATGGCATTATGTGCAGATCCATCTGTATACACACGTATCCAGGTGTCACATGGATATTTATCATCTAGAACACTAAGTGTGGCTGTTGATCTTACAAGACTGCTCTGCATCTCACCATTCTGCACACCTTTCACTTCAGTCTGAATAGTTATTTGTGTACAAACTGCTTCTTTCCATGGTGTATGCTCTGGTACAGATGATAATGGAGCAACTACAACTGGAAGGTCAGGTATCATCTTACGCATACGCTTGGCCTGATGAATGAAGCTGCTTCTTTTAAGTGCCAAGTTACTGAATCTCTCCTTCAGGGGATGGCTTATCGAGCTGAGGAATTTCTCTCCCATTGTCATGACCTTTGTGTCTCTACATTCCTTTAGCGCTTGAACACCAACTATTTTCTGCATTTCTACTATTGGTGTGGACCTCATGGCACCTGTGATAATCCGTAGTGACTGATTTTGAACCTTGTCTAGATTATGCAGCGTAGTGTTTGATGCTGTGCACCAAGATGTTGAGCCATATTCTAAATGTTGTAGAATACTTTGCTGATATACATTCTTGAGGATTCTTTCACTAGCTCCCCATGTGGTTAGACTTAATTTTCTTAATATGGCTAGTTTTCTTCTGGCTTTTGCTTCTGCACTGTTGATGTGTTGCTTCCACATCAGTTTTGAGTCAAGAGTCACTCCTAAGTTAGTGGGTTGGTTATTCATCCTTAAGGATATTTCATTTACAAAGATCTTACCTGCTTTCTGTTTAGATGAGAGAGTGAACAGAGTGGTACTTGATTTCTCTGTGTTGATACTTACACATCATTTGTTTGTCCATGATGTCAAGATGTCTGCTGCTCTTTGGAGTCTCTGTGTAGCAACTGTCGCATATTCATCTGTACACCACATGACCAGATCATCTGCACACAGTGCCGCTTTGATTCCATAGGGAAGTTCCTTGACCAGGTCATTAATGAATACAAGGTGAAAGGACCCCTCCTTGTGGTACACCGTGTCGCAAAAGTACTTTCTGGCTTTTGTGTCCATCCATTACTACTCTAGCTCTTCTATTGTGTAAATAGGACTTTATCCAGTTGTACAGTCTTCCATTCACATTGCAGTTTCTTAGTTTCCACAGCAGACCTTTTTTCCATACTTTATCAAAGGCTTTCTTCAGGTCTATCCACGCTGCTAGTACAAGGTTTTTCTCTTGGAATGCATCCTCAATCTCTTGAGAGAGACAGGTCACTTGATCTTCCGTACTGTAGTACTGCCTAAATCCTGCTTGTTGTGGAACGAGAAGGTTTTCACTTTCTAGGTACCATTTTAGCCTCAGGTCAGTGATGCGTTCCATCGTTTTGCATAGTCAGCTAGTGAGACTGATTGGCCTGTAGCTGGAGGCAGTATCACTGTTTTTCCCCGGCTTTAGCAGTGGTACCATGCTTGCTTCCTTCCAGATTTGAGGTAACTTATCTGTGCTCCAGCACATACTGAAAATATCCAACAGCTTTCCCATTTCTGCCATTCCTAGGTTCTTGATCATTTCATTGGACACTCCATCTGGTCCTGGTGATTTCCTTGGTTTCAGTTTACTGACTGCTAGGTCTAACTCACTGCGTGTGATTGGTGCATCCATGACCTCCATTTTTCTGACTTGTTCCTCTTCTTTCTGTGGGTCAATGCACACTGCACGCTCTTTCTCTGGATGGATATCAATGTTGCAGTCCTGTGCAAACATGCCAGCAAAGTGATCTGCTACCTGCTTACCTGTAAGAGTTTTCCCATCCTCTATTAGTGTAATCTTTGTACTTCTTCCAGTACTCTCATCATTTAACTGTTTGATTAGTTTCCACAGTTTCCTTCCATCCTTTTAAAAGTTTAGGGACTGTTTTCTCTCTCCAACTTTCTCGTCTGGCTTGCAGCTTGGCTCTCTGAAATTTGGCCTTAGAATGTTGGTAATTATTGTGGTGTTCTTGGCATGGTCTATTTTCTGCTTGCTTTCGAGCTGCTTCCACATCATCATGGAGTTTTCCCAGCTCTCTAGACCAGTATGGTTTATAGTCCCTGCGAGCTCCTCTGGGAATGGTTTCACGAGCGGCCTGAAGGATACAAGCATTGAATTCCTTCGCTATGCTGTTAATATCCTTACCTTCTATGGACAGCTGTCCACCAGGATACCTGTACAATGTCTGTACATTGTCCAGTTTGCTTTTTTATAGTTCCATCTGGGGAGAGGATTTCTGGTGTTAAGGAGTTCATTTTCTATTGTCAGGAAGATTGGTCGATGGTCGCTACCTCCAAGTTGTTTTCCAACTTCACGTGTAATATTCCACTTCAGATCTGGAGAGTGGAATGCCAGATCTGGTGTTGAAGTTGTACGCCAAGCCCTTGAGTAAAATGTTGGGGGATCCATTGGCTGGTTGATCAGGAGAAGTCCATTATCATCCTGCCAGCTCTCAACTTCCTCTCCTCTCTTGTCTATGTGGTCATAGCCCCAGCTCTGGGAATGGCTGTTAAAATCGCCACAGACCATCAGTTTCTCTTTGTGTGGGATTGTTTCTAAAGCAAATGGGTGGTCATTAGGACAGTAATAGTTAAGGAGGTGGAAATCTGTATTACTACTTTTTAGATGGATCATCTGATATTCGGCTCCTTCCATGAACACTCCCACCTGACATGCGCTGATGTTATTCTTAACAAGTGTGAGTACTCCTCCTTTTCTTCTGTCCTGTCGGTCTGATCTAAAACACTGGTAGCCTCTGATTTTAAAGGGGGCATCTTTGGTTAGGTGTGTCTCCTGTATGCAGCATATACTTACCTGCTCTGCAAAAAGTATGTTCTCTAGTTCCACCTTTTTGCTATAGCCATCTCTAACACTGCTGACACCCTCAGCATTCCACTGCATTATTTTAAGTTCTTGCTTTTTGGCTGTTTTCTTCCGTTGGAGTTTTTGGCCAGTAGCTCTACTCTCATGTCTCCTGACTCCACAAGACGAACTGAGAGGACCTCCAGTAGCATTGGGTGGACCCTTTTGAGGCAAGGGGCCCGGCACTGCACCTGCCTGGTTAGTCTTCACAGGGCGAGCACCATGTTTGAATACTTCAGATAGAGACATTTCATTAGCGATAATGCGTGTTACCCTGATTTTTGCGATGCGCCTTTTGGCTGGGTAACTCCGACTTCAGCACCTTTCCTTGCTAGGGCAGACTGTGGTCTTGCTCGGACTGCCATGAAGACAGTGTGGCTGGCCTGGCCAAAACTTTGTTTTCCAGCCTCTGGTGGCTGTATGTAAGTCCCTTCTCCATGTCAGATGGTTTGGAGACAGTTCCACAAAGACACCCTGACTTTGAGATGAGGAATCTGATGAGTGCTTCAACGATATCCATTCCCCGCCACCTATAGTCTGCTGGCTCTGTTTTGTTTACATCATTCTGATAGCCATTGTTGTAAAGACCCATAGGCTTGTCACGTCCTGGATTCATTGGTTTCACACCAGACTTCCCTCATCCCCACCAGAGATCTCCATGTCCCCATCCATCCACCAACCTGACATTACATTTTGCAGAAATAACAATTACAATTAGTGTTGACTGTTACAGGTTTCTGGGCTACAGAGGTAGGTCAGAGTTTTAAGCAAACAGATCTATGTTCCCTGTCTCACAAACACTATGTTAAGATAAGTGTGCTCTTAACACAGTTGTTCCCAGGGGAACCACAGATAATAAATGGGAGACGTACTTGCACACTTGAACAGTTGACAAACACTCACAGACATCAATAAATGACACTGGACAGAGGGTAATTGACAAAGGTAACCGAGTCTATAGGTACAGTAACAACCATATCTCTCTAAAGTCAGTGAAATATAGAGCACCACAAATCACCCACCTATCTTAACACAGGTTCCATTGTCTGATTCCTCATAACCATTCCCATTCTGACAAATACACCTGTAACCTCCAGGTGTGTTAGAACACCAGGATGCTACTGTATCACATTTGTGAATCCTTAGATAACACTCATCTATATCATTTGAACAGTCAGCTCCTGTCCAAGTGTTTAAACATTTACAAGTTCCAATCTGAGGGTCACAACTGAAGGTGTTGCTGTGAACACACTGACAAAGATGACTGCAGTCAGGCCCATAAGTCATATTCTGGCATTCTGGAAATTTAAACAAAAATAAAAGTGGACACAATGAAGGACTGACTTTGTGAATGAAATAAGCACAGTTAACAAAGATATTTTCTTTCTCTCTGATGTAATTATGACCATTTTCTTGAACTATAATCACTAGAGATGTCAGCTGACTCTCAAGCCAACCTCAATTCACTCAAGGCAGATTTGTGTCAGATGTCTCTCAAGTCACTCAAGAGACAACCTGAACCTGACTCAAGAGATGATGAGCAGCAACTTGCTACATAGCATTTTTTAGTAAACCATCAAGAAAACTTGATGTGCTGCTTTTGAACTGATGAAGACATTGACAACCTTAACAGTGATTTTTTTTTGGTCAGATAAAGCTACTTTTCATAGTTGGGAAGGTAAACAGAAACAATGTCTGTACCTGGACCTGTACTACATTATAGTATCAGTCTGACATCTAATATATCATGCTTCACTAATATATACACAGTAGGATAAAGGCTAATGAGGCATATGTAGCAGTCAAACCACTGAAACACTGTACTGGCAGGCATAGCCATAGTCAGAAGCCAGTTGGTATGTATAGGGGCCACTGGATGGTTATTAAGAAGGTTGGGGCCATTGGCTGGTTATTAAGGGGGTAGGGGCCACTGGCTAGTTATTAAGGGGGTAGGGGCCACTGGACAGTTATTAAGGAGGTGAAGATTCTATCCAATTTTGCAATCAGTGATTCACAGCTAACATGCTAGCATCAAGGTTGGTGAGCCATAACTGATCAAGACCCTGCCCCACTACTCTGTTGGTACCCCCAGTAACAGGCCTAATTTGGCTAATGGGACAGGGATTGCCCATGGTGGTGAAAAAATAGCCCCCATAACCGAGTTCCCAGCTGGCACGATGCTGTGCTTCAACATCTTCACTACACCAGCAGTTCCAAGGACACAGAAGAAGAAGAAGTATGGTTATAAACAGGCCCAACTTCAAGGTAATTACAGTATAAAAGTTTGAAATGTGAGAATTGTCAAAATGTGACACAGACAAATGAAGCATACAAAATGGCACTAGTCAACTCACTAGATGCAATGTTACTGCTAAAAATCATTGAAAGAAGAAAGCAATATAATTTTTAAAAAGCACACTAAATGAAATAAGCAGAGGGCACTAAAGTGAGGAATATCTGTACTAAGGAGTACTACATCTGCTAAAAAAAATAACAAACTCAGAATGAAAACTGAATCACACAGACACTAACAGTATACTGAAAAATAGGACTGTTTCTAATTGACTTTGATACTCTGTAAAACTGAAATGAGAAAATAACTCCTGAGATAGCTGACAATGTGGTAACAGATTATTTATATAGTACAGTTATATACAGTGTTTATATAGTACAGTTATATACAGTGTTTATATAGTACAGTTATATACAGTGTTTATATAGTACAGTTATATACAGTGTTTATATAGTACAGTTATATACAGTGTTTATATAGTACAGTTATATACAGTGTTTATATAGTACAGTTATATACAGTGTTTATATAGTACAGTTATATAGTCTTTATATAGTACAGTTATATACAGTGTTTATATAGTACAGTTATATACAGTGTTTATATAGTACAGTTATATACAGTGTGGGTTTAGTTCCAGACCACCACAATAAAAAGGATATAGAAATAAAGTGAATCATATAATTTTATTCCCAGTGCATATAGAAGCATAAAACTGTGTTCACACTTTTGTTGTATATCAAGTGCATGATAAGCTAGCTCTAAAAAACACAATGTACTGTAAAATTTAAAATATTCTATTGCTAAACAATGTTGATCTTCATCATCTGTGCCTTCAGCAAGTTACTATCTTTTTTTTTTTTGTTTGCACAGAGAATGCTGCCATGATGTTGATGGCTGTTGATTGATCAGGGTACTGATTATTCAAGGTTGAGTTGGCTGTCTGATGCTTTTCATGCTAAGCTTAATAACCATCCAGTGGCCCCTACCCTCTTAGTAACCATCCAGTGGCCCCTATCCCCTTAATAACCATCCAGTGGCCCCTACCCTCTTAATAACCATCCAGTGGCCCCTACCCTCTTAATAACTATCCAGTGGCCCCTACCCTCTTAATAACCATCCAGTAGCCCCTACCCTCTTAATAACCATCCAGTGGCCCCTACCCTCTTAATAACCATCCAGTGGCCCCTACCCCCTTAATGACCATCCAGTGACCCCTAAGTTTGTAAGTGAAAGGAAGAGGCCTACTTCTCTCACTTTAAAGCAAATGCTAGACTATTTAAGGGCGTAGGGGGCCACTGGGTGGTTATTAAGGGGGTAGGGGCCACTGGCTGGTTATTAAGGGGGTAGGGGGCCACTGGCTGGTTATTAAGGGGGTAGGGGGCCACTGGGTGGTTATTAAGGGGGTAGGGGCCACTGGCTGGTTATTAAGGGGGTAGGGGGCCACTGGCTGGTTATTAAGGGGGTGAAGATGCTGTCCAATTTGGCAATCAGTGATTCACAGCTAACATGCTAGCATCAAGGTTGGTGAACCATAACTGATCAAGACCCTGCCCCACTACTCTGTTGGTACCCCCAGTAACAGGCCCAACTTGGCTAATGGGGCAGGGATTGCTAATGGTGGTGAAAAAATAGCCCCCATAACCAAGTTCCCAGCTGGCACGATGCTGTGCTTCAACATCTTCACTACACCAGCAGTTCCAAGGACACAGAAGAAGAAGAAGTATGGTTATAAACAGGCCCAACTTCAAGATAATTACAGTTTAAAAATATGAAAGGTGATAATTATCAGAAGATGTTAGAGAAGATGTAGACAAAGAATATTATGGTGCCATAACAATTGGAGGTTATGAAATACCAGAGATTAGATATTCTGATTACACAGTATTACTGTCCACAACACAAAAAGGAATGGAAAAACTAATTATATCAGTCCATAAGAACAGCGAAGAACAGAACCTCTATCTTAATGCAAAGAAGACTAAATTGATGACAACTGACAAAACAAACAAGGCAGCTGAAATATGTATCAATGAGGAAAAACTGGAAGAAGTTGAGAGTTTTGAATATCTTGGATCACTGCTAACTAATAATGGAGATACATTGAGGGAAATTAAAAGGAGGACATCTATAGCTCTTCAGAAAGTAAAACAACTAAAGATTCTGTGGAGAGGAACAGACAGAACTACAAAAATACGATTTTTAAGGGCATGCATTTCTCCAATCGCAACATATGCCTGTGAGACCTGGACACTTAACAAATCAGCTGAGAAACACATAAATGCCTTTGAATGTAAATGCTACAGAAGAGTTCTTCAAATATCATGGACAGAAAAAAGAACAAATACATCCATACTATAAGAACTTAATATTGAAGAAGGCTGGCTAGTAAAGAGTATTAAAGAGAGAAAACTTAAATATTTTGGACACATTAAATGTCATGATAATCTAGAGAAAACTATCTTGGAAGGGTACTGTAGAAACAGAAGTGAGTAGCCTCCAGAATGTATAAGCTAGGAAAAAAGCAGGAACAGCTTTATTATTTAATGATAACACACTTGTGACATTTCAACGCAAGCCTCATCAGACAAAAACAAACAGGAAGAAGAATCAGAGAGAACATATTGTTTATGTTCCTGCGATACTTTTGTGCCTTTACAAAGACTAAGATACGCTTTCATTCAGTTACAATTCTTCATTAATTTATTTCTTTTTTTGTTATTATGTTTACATAAGCTTGATGTAAATCTATACTTTGTCTCCTCTCTCTGATTCTTCGTCCTGTTTGTTTTTTGTTTGAAGAAGGCTCACGCCGAAACTTCACAAGTGTGTTATCATTAAATAATAAAGCTGTTCCTACTTTTTTTCCTAGTTTATACATTTTGGTATCGCAGCTTTACTGCAGTGCCTCGTGTACAGTTGTATGCCTATACCTGGTGTACAATACAAAGGCTAGCTGCAGACCATGAGAGGTGGAGAGAATTTGTTGCTGCCTACAAGATGTCCAGGGTGTCCCAGGCAGTGACTGGTTAGCTGATTGCCTACCAAGGACATGGATGGATGGAAGGAATGAGTGTTAAGGTTTTAAATGCAATCGTGAGATAACGAAATTAACAATCCTAGTCCCAAAACTGTATATGTATGTTATAAACAGAATTTTAAGTACAAAGCAAATGGCAAAAACAAAACATAAAGAAATAGTGAAGTTAACTGACAACTGCCCTTGCTTATTAAGACCCTGTTGCCAACTGAAGCTGGTCCCTTCTCTATAAAATAATAAACACAATCAGTAATGTTTTCAAATCTATGACACTTGGTTTTCTCTTTTTCACATATTTTCTCATACAAATATCAAGAATATTATGTTAAAAAAAAAGATCGAAACCTTCTCATTCTGGCATTTAGAGATAACTCTTCTTGTTCCAGAGCCTTGGAACAAGCTCTTTGCTACTTTGCCCATGAGTATAATGAGGATAATAGATGAAGATGATGAAGAGGAGGTCGCCAAGCTGTCATAGCCTTCATTACTCTTGAGATGTTCAAATGTAGAGTGAACCATGCCCTATCAATAACTTACAAGGACATATATTTGTTAATAGTCTCCTTGATATGGGAGATTACCATGATCTTTATGTCATGATCTTGACTGCTGTAACATGGCAGATCCTAGACAGTACTTCAAATAACAAGATATTGGCTTCACTGGTTTACCACCACAGACATCACAACAGACAGTGCTGTCTAGAACAAAGTGTAGGAAGGCAGCTGTTTTGTACTTGACTCCTTCTTCTTCTTCATTTGCTTCTACCACCAAAACCGCACTGTGATCCTACTGAATTCAAGCCTGTGGTCCTCGTTAGGTCCCGTGGTCTCCTGTGTGGTCCCCGAAAGGACCACACGAGATCCACGAGAGGACCACAAGGGGTTCAGAGTATCACAGGGCTTTAGCCTATATTCTTGGTGGGTCTCAGAAGCGGGATTGCGTGACACCGTGGTTTTCGTTGCACCAGTTTAGTCTAGGGTTGGACTTTCTCACCGGAAGACCTCGACGTGTTTAGGATATCAGTGCATCCCCGCTGGGTGAGAGGCAGTAGCCCAGCCTGGCCAGAGTTGGACCTTCTCACCGGAAAACCTCGACGTGTTTTGAGATACCCGTGTATCACCGCCGGTCTTGTTTCTTGCCATGTTTCTTCTTGTTTCTTGCCATGTTTCTTCTTGTTTCTTGGCATGCTTCTTCTTTACAACAACAAAACAAACAGGACAACGGTCACGTAGGTCCTACATTACAGCAAACACACAAGTCAGCCTCAGACAGTTTGTCCTGTTCAATTCTCCCTAAGGTAAAGAAACTTGTTTTCCTTCAGCCACGCCTTCATTCGTCGTGAGCCACGCCTTCATTCGTCGTGGGGAGATTCAAATGTTCTATGGTAAGAACGTGGTTAATGTTTTATTTGATATATCATGGTACTAATATTTTTATTTATCCATCTTCGTCCAAGACATCACTTCGTCCTCAAGACGTCTGTACGTTGGAGTTGGATGAAAAACTGAGTTTGGTTCCTTAAAGTGAGTGATACCACTCTCTTTAGAGCAGCTTTGATGATCTCTGTTAGGACGAAAACGTTTAGGGAATAATAGTAAGGGTGAAGGGTTTCGGGAATATTTGTTAGATCGAAAACTTTAGGGAATAACAGTAAAGGCGAAAACTTTAGGAAGTATCAATAAAGGTGAAGTGTTTAGGGAATAACAGTAAGGGCGAAAGCTTTAGGGAATAATAGTAAGGGCTAAAATGTTAAAGGAATAATAGTAAGGGCGAAAACGTTAAGGGAATAACAGTAAGACGAAAACTTTAGGGAATAACAGTAAAGGCTAAAATGTTAAAGGAACAACAGTAAGGGCGAAAACTTTAGGGAATAACAGTAAAGGCTAAAATGTTAAAGGAATAACAGTAAAGGCGAAAACTGTAGGGAATAACAGTAAAGGCTAAAATGTTAAAGGAATAACAGTAAGGGGGAAAACTTTAGGGAATAACATTAAAGGCTAAAATGTTAAACGAATAACAGTAAGGGCGAAAACTTTAGGGAATAACAGTAAGGGGAAAAACTTTAGGGAATAACAGTAAGGGGAAAAACTTTAGGGAATAACAGTAAAGGCTAAAATGTTAAAGGAATAACAGTAAGGGCGAAAACTTTAGGGAATAACAGTAAGGGGGAAAACGTTAAGAGAATAACAGTAAGGGGGAAAACGTTAAGAGAATAACAGTAATGGTGAAAACGTGTAGGGAGTAACAGTGATGTGGTGTTGATGGTCAGGTTCCAATACTTGATCCTTGTCTTCAAGACGGACGTGCAACAAGTTGCGCTTTTCACTTAACAAAACTGAATCGTGATAATGAGCGTGATAACTTCCTGCACTGTTATAGTGGCGTAATCTTCCCAGATAGTTCGAGGTGATAAGCGTGCGCGAACTCTGACCCTGTTAAAGACATTGCAGACCAGAAACCCGTTACAAGCAGTCATAAAACCATCTTTGGTGTAACAAACTTCTGTATCTTTGAATATGTAATGATAATGGAGTGGCGCAGTAAGCAGTGCATTGCCTTGTCTTAATGGGACCAGATCACGATGAAGAACATGCTGGAGATTCACCTTTCCTTGGGGAGACTGCACAAGATGATAGTTTATGTTTCATATTCATCAGTTCTGCTCAGTATTTTGCTCCTGTCCCCCTACCTTACATTATGTTACAGTGGGGGTGGGGGTGGGGAACATTTATAGAATATCGGTAAAGGAGGGGGATCATCTATGGAAGCAAGATCTTCAGAAGTGAAGCATGCCAGCCCGCCAACCAATCAGCCAGTCCGCCAACCAATCAGCCAGCCCGCAAACCAATCAGCCAGTCCGCCAGTCAGTAAATTATCCAACAATCCTGCCAGTCACCATCTAGCCAGATCCAGTCCATCAGTCAACAAGTCTGAAAGTCAACCATCTAGCCAGATCCAATCCATCAGCCAACAAGCCTGAAAGTCAACCAGCTAGCCAGATCCAGTCCATCAGTCAACAAGTCTGAAAAACAACCAGCTAGCCAGATTCAGTCCATCAGCCAACAAGTCTGAAAAACAACCAGCTAGCCAGATCCAGTCCATCAGCCAACAAGTCTGAAAGTCAACCAGCTAGCCAGATCTAGTCAATCAGCCAACAAATCTGAAAGCCAATCAGCTGGAAAGATCCAGTCCATCAGCCAACAAGTCTGAAAGCCAACCAGCTAGCCAGATCCAGTCAATCAGCCAACAAGTCTGAAAGCCAACCAGTTAGCCAGATCCAGTCAATCAGCCAACAAGTCTGAAAGTCAACCAGCTAGCCTGATCCAGTCAAACTGAAATTCTTACCTGACACTTTGGTTTAGGGAGCAAAGAGAAAGAGAACACGTGACATGCTGGAGCCTACATTCTGCCACAGAAGTTTCTCTGACATGTCCTCTCCCAGTTCTCCCCCTCTCTCACCCTTCTCTTGCTCAGCCCGATCTTCTAAAATGTCTTCTTTCTTCTCCTCTTTGCCCTCGCTCTCTGTCATTGATGAGAGAAGATCTTGAACCAAAGGCATGGTGTCGGATGGGAAGTGCATTGTCAGGCCTTCATAAAGCCAGCTTCTTAACAAGCTCCAGCACCCCAGAGCCACGTGGAGCCTTCCTCTGTTACCTGGAATGAAGGAGCACATCAAATAGGTTACAGGTGTTGAGCAGGTGTGTTTCACTGGCCGTGACAAACACAGCCACCTTAGTTCCCTACATCAGGAAATTAAATCTCAACATGTCTTGACACAAGTCGAGGAAGACTGAGATTAGATATTTCAATATCAGACACGTATATCCTACATACACTTTGCTTCACAGCTTATCACAAACTTTACTTTATTCACAGAGATCCTGTAAGTCAGTGGTCCCCAACTGGGAGTCGGCTAATCTTTCGGTGGGGGTCCGCGAAGCTTTCTGTGGGGGTCCACGAATCTTTCTGTGAGGGTCCGTGACATAAACTCAAGGTCCCTTTTTTTATATTTTCACTGTGAAGTGTTTAACAATCAATATTTCGGCGAAACCTGTGGGGAAGAAAGAGTTGTTTTTTTTAAAATCACGTTTAAAATAGGAAATATTGAACCAAATGTGGAAGTGATTGTTGAGAATAAAAAGAGGCATGATTTCTCTTATCATATTTAGGTCGGTTTATCTGCCAGACATTTCATATTCTTTTCATTTGTCGAAACACGAAGGAATGTTGATTGCTGTCTATTTTTTCTTAACTATATTATTGTCATTTTGAAAATTCACAAAGTTTGTATTGTGTTTTAGTGTAATGTAGCATTTACTCATTAAAGGTTACCTACGTTTTCTGAAAAAAATTCTTGTGTATTTAAAGCACTTGGCTACCATAGAGATGTGAAATTTTCCAAAGCATTGGGGTCTGTGGCTTGGATTTTGAAACAGCAGGGGTCCGCCGACTTTTATTAGTTGGGAACCACTGATGTAACTGATTAAAATAATAATAGTAATAATCAGACACCGACAGTATCTAAGTATACCAAAGTAAAGGTCAAGCTGAATAAACGATTTTATCAAGCAATGTTAGGCTTCGTTTGTTCCATGATGTTCTACAGAACAAATATTTTGTCGGTTGATGTGAAAACTTGAGAACCCTACGGAAGCTGGAGTCGTCTTGCTGTTGTCATGGTAACTGGTAAACTAAGCACAGATAAAGGTCTGAGACAGGAGTTTGTGAGGGTGGTGCAGCCCCGCCCTCCCCCAACTTCCTGACCTTATTAATTAGTCATCCTGTTTTAGTTCGTTCCCTCTTCCCCACCCCACACACACAGTTCCCAAAATCTTCTGCGCCCGTCCACAAGAGAAGGTCTCCGTGCTCGTGTCAGAGATACAGGCTGGGAGTTGTGTGATATACCTGACTTTATAAGAGGTGTGGTCAGTTGTGTGATATAACTGACTTTATATGGGTGTGGTCAGTTATGTGATATAACAGCCTTTATATGGGTGTGGTCAGTTGTGTGATATAACAGCCTTTATATGGGTGTGGTCAGTTGTGTGATATAACAGCCTTTATATGGGTGTGGTCAGTTGTGTGATATAACAGCCTTTATATGGGTGTGGTCAGTTGTGTGATATACCTGACTTTATATGGGTGTGATCAGCTGTATGATATAACTGCCTTTATATGGGTGTGGTCAGTTGTGTGATATAACTGACTTTATATGGGTGTGGTCAGTTGTGTGATATAACAGCTTTTATATGAGGTGTGGTCAGTTGTGTGATATACCTGACTTTATATGGGTGTGGTCAGTTGTGTGATATAACAGCCTTTATATGGGTGTGATCAGTTGTGTGATATAACTGGCTTTATATGGGTGTGATCAGTTGTGTGATATAACTGACTTTATATGGGTGTGGTCAGTTGTGTGATATAACAGCCTTTATATAGGTGTGGTCAGTTGTGTGATATACCTGACTTTATATGGGTGTGGTCAGTTGTGTGATATAACAGCCTTTATATGGGTGTGGTCAGTTGTGTGATATAACTGCCTTTATATAGGTGTGGTCAGTTGTGTGATATAGCTGGCTTTGTCTGATGTGTAGATAAAATAAACAAGCTAACTCAGAATGCAAACAACATAGGATTAAAGATCAATGTAGCAAAGACAAAGTTAATGAAGCAAAATGTGAACAACAGAAATGTACTCAGAGTAGATAACAAGTTAGTGGAGGAGGTCAACGAATTTGTATACCTTGGCAGTAGAGTAGTAGAAAATGGAGACAGCACAGAGGACATCAACAGCAGACTTACTAGAGCAAACCAGGCTTTTGCAGTGCTGCAGACTATATGGAAATAAAAAAACTAAGCATAAATATGAAAATCAGGATATTTAAGAGTAATGTTCTAAGTGTACTACTCTATGGAAGTGAATGCTGGAAAATCACCAAAATTATAGAAAACATGTTAAATTCTTTCCAGACTAAATGTTTACGAAGAATTAAAATAATATTTTGGCCAAACACCATAAGAAATAACATCTTATTGGCAGAAATGCAGATGAAACCACTGACGGCAATTATTGAGGAAAGACGCTGGCAATGGTTGGGACATGTGCTCCGAATGACTGACAACTCACTACCAAAAACAGCACTAAGATGGACACCACAGGGGAACAGAAGTAAGGGTACATCAAAAGAGACATGGAGAAGAACAACAGAAAGGATGTTGAGCAATAGAGGGCTCACCTGGGCAAGAGCATAAAAAAGGCAAAAGACAGGCATTTGTGGAAAACCCTTGCGGAAGCCCCATGTGCCCTGGGCACTAAAGGTTCAGAGAGAGAGAGAGAGAGAGAGAGAGAGAGAGAGAGATGATGTGTGGTCAGTTGTGTGATATAACTGATTTTATATGATGTGTGATCAGTTGTGTGATATAACTGACTTTATATGAGGTGTGGTCAGTTGTGTGATATAACTGACTTTATATGATGTGTAGTCTGTTGTGTGATATAACTGACTTTATATGATGTGTGGTCAGTCGTGTGACATAACTGACTTTATGTGATATGTGGTCAGTTGCATGATATAACTTACTTTATATAATTGTGATATAATTGACTTTATATGATATGTGGTCAGTTATGTGATGATGAGATGTGACTATATAATATGTGGTCAGCTATCATGTGAACATCGCGAAATAATACGTGCTGTTTTTGTTCAGTGGTAAAGTTTCTAGATGCTGACCACAGAGAAACTATGTCTGTTATATTTATTTGGTCAAGTGTGTGCTAAACATTTGCAGGGGACTGTGTGTGCGTGTGTGTTTGTATTTGTGTCTCAAACTTAGTACCTGCTAAAGCTTGGTTACTGAATGTCTGAATTTCTGTGCCATGACTTCATTTCCTGTCCAGGTGCCGCGAGTTCAGCCACAAAAAGCATTTTTCTGCCGATTATTTGCTTAAGAGAGACGGGCTGGCTCAGTGGATAGTGAGCTGTCTTTTCCTGGCTAAGCAGCTACTATCACAACCGGAGTCCTGGGTTCCAGTTACGACTATTCTCTTATTGTTTGTATTTCTTTCACTTGTAAATGTTATTTTATATTTCTCAAAGGTTATAATCAGCTCTAGTTAGTTAGTTACCATCAACTCTAGTTAGTCATTTATTTACCATCAACTCTAGTTAGTTAGTTACCATCAACTCTAGTTAGTCATTTATTTACCATCAACTCTAGTTAGTTAGTTACCATGAACTTTGTGCTCTATCATTTCACTGTCTGCAAACTTCATTGTGTATCTGACAAATTTACACAGAGCATGTATTATTTTGTTTGTCCTCAGACACAAACATGATTAACCCCAGACACAAACATCCTTAACCGCAGACACAAACATCCTTAACATTTGTCTGTAAGAGACATATCCCTTTGCCTAACGGGACATAATTGCTGTGATTTGAATGAAATAAAATTAGTATGAATTCGTTCCCTTGTTACAGCCACTTATAAACTACAGTACGGGTGAGGTACTGATGTTAGCTGACCGGTAATGTTTATTAAAACTCAATTATTGATGCTTTTGTTAATTCACTTGGATTTATAAATCATTTGCGCTTTATTTTCTCCTACCTCAGTCTTCCATTTGTTTAACTCGCCGTACTACTTTCATGTAGTCCTTTCCTCTTTGTCAAATCTCTGTTGATATCTATTTCTTCTTCTTCGTTCGCATTGTCTGTCTATATCTGCAGTCCTGTCTCTTGGATAAATTTCGCTGTTTTTTGTAATTCATGTATGGAACCGTAGAGCTTATCTTCTTTAGTGGTTTCACTGGGCCAGTAATTATTTCTCAGTGTCTCGTAGTTGATGCAGTTCTGTAGGATATGTTCCACAGTTTGGGGCACCTGGGCACATGTACATAGATTAGTATCTGTTGATATATTCGTGCTTACTGGATCCTACTTCCACTGAATAGCACACTTTTATCACATGCTACCAGAAGTTTTACGAAATAATTTATAGCATATTTTATCAGACCTTTATCATACTTTTTATCAGACATTTATCACATTTTTACCACACTTTTGTCAGATCTTTATCACACATTTATCATACTTTTTATCACATATTTTATCACACACTGATTACATATTTTATACGACATTGATCATACATTCTATCAGACATTTATCACACATTTTATCACACAATTATCACATACTTTATCAGACATTTATCATACATTTTATCAGACATTTATCACACATTATATCATACATGTATCACAAACTGATCACACATTTTATCACACAATGATCACATGTGGAATGGACTGAGAGAAGGAAAACTGAGTAAAGTAAGATACAAAATAGAACAATCTGTGGAATTTAACAATGAACAATCAGGGAGAGAAAACACCAGACTCTGTGGATCCTCTCATCCCACCAAGATACAGGGCCTGAAATAGGCGTCGTCCCACCAGAATACAAGGCGTGATATAGGTTTATCTTCTCATCCCACCAGGATACAAGGACTGATATAGGTTTATCTTCTCATTCCACCAGGATACAAGGCCTGATATAGGTGTATCCCCTCATCCCACCAGGATACAAAACCTCCGAGAGATTTGTGCTCCATCTTTTGATACACAATTTGAGATTCATGCACCATCTTTTGATACACAATCTTGAGATTCATGCACCATCTTTTGATACACAATCTTGAGATTCATGAACCATCTTTTGATACACTTTGATGAGATTTGTGCTCCATCTTTTGATACACTATGATGAGATTCATGCACCATCTTTTGATACACAATCTGGAGATTTATGCTGCATCTTTTGATACACAAGTTTGAGGTTTATGCTCCATCTCAATATTGTGTTAGCTGCCATATTTGTCCTCTTAAACCAGGACCATGCTTTTAAAAATAGTGACTGAACCAGTGTTTCTCAATCAGGGCTCAGCGAGAGGTCACCAAGTTTGCTGTTAGTGTTTCATAGGAAGATTGCTGGGAGCACTACAAGATGTTGCCAGTGTGTTAGCAAGTGATCACGATTGAAGAAGAAGAAGAAGAAGAAGAAGAAGAAGAATTTTTAAAACAGATAACAGAAAAATCGGTGACTGAAAGAATATTGATAGATCATTACAGGAATGTAATGTTTAGCAATTACTACAAGTGTCCAAGGCCTGCGGGAACTGATGTTATCATTTTTATACAAAGATTTCACGTGATTTGAAAATTTATACAGGGATTTCGTGTGATTTGAAAATATCTATAGAGATTTCATGCGATTTCAAAATCTACACAAGGTTTTCATGTGATTTGAAAATATCTACAGTTTTCATGTGATTTGAAAATTTATACAGGGAATTCATGTGATTTGAAAATATCTACAGAGATTTCATGTGATTTGAAAATGTATACAGGGATTTCATGTGAATTGAAAATATCTAAAGAGATTTCATGTGATTTGAAAATTTATACAGGAATTTCATGTGATTTGAAGATTTTGTGAAGAGTTTCTCGCAGTCAAAAGTTTGAGAAACGCTGAGTCAGATTTACACCTGGAGGAGATAACATTTCAATCTGAAGAGCAGAAAAAAAAAAGCAGTCCACTTTAAAGAGAAATATTTCATTTTGAGTTAGACATAAATGAGAGATCACAGTGTGGTAAATTGTTCATACGTGGCTGAGATTCTGTTGTGCTCGCTTTATTTTCCTAGTCAGTGCCACCTGGCCCACCTTGAGAAACACTGATTTAACAGAATCCGCCCACGACCCGCAAAATGGCCCGGTGCAGTCTTGCAATAGCGATTATTCGCGGTGTCTTTAGCTCCGGGATAACAAAATGTCAAAATAGACATCGTATTCCCACAACAGTCGTGTGAATAGCTTGTTTTCGCTCAGTGTGAAAAAACACAATATTCGTTTCCTCAAGCAATGATTGATAAGTAACGCGGGTTTTGTCTGCTGTCTGCCGTGGGTTTTTTTTTTTCTTGTTTCAGACTTTCCTTCTGTCCACACACGTTTTTCATTTCCAGCCCAGGTCTTTACTTGAGTGAAGGTATTTAAAATTAATCATGTTATTATGTCTTTCCTCATAATAAATATAATATGTTGTGAACATAAATATTAGTGCGTTATGTCTTGTAAGACTGCACCTGATATATGGAGGTAATATCTTTGAATCTCTGTATATCTTTGTTTATTTCTGCACACGTGGATATTTCTTCTTCTCTTTCAGAATATTTTCTCTCAATCATTTTTCTTGACCTATCTGCGAATTTGCTGCTGTTGACTGTACCGCCTGCTGAACAATGTGCTGTTGACTGTACCGCCTACTGAACTTTACTACTGTTGGCTGTACCGGCTGTTGAACTTTACTACTGTTGGCTGTACCGGCTGCTGAACTTTACTACTGTTGGCTGTACCGGCTGCTGAACTTTACTACTGGTGACTGTACCGGCTGTTGAACTTTACTACTGTTGGCTGTACCGGCTGCTGAACTTTACTACTGTTGGATGTACTGGCTGCTGAACTTTACTACTGTTGGCTGTACCGGCTGTTGAACTTTACTACTGTTGGCTGTACCGGCTGTTGAACTTTATTACTGTTGGCTGTACCGGCTGCTGAACTTTACTACTGTTGGCTGTACTGGCTGTTGAACTTTACTACTGTTGGCTGTACCGGCTGCTGAAATTTGCTACTGTTTGTATATCGTCTCCTAGAATGTGTTGCTGTTAATTGTACAGCCCGCAGAACTTTGCTGCTGTTGACTGTACCGCCTGCTGAACTTTGCTACTGTTGGCTGTACAATCTGCTGAACTGTGCTCTTGTTGACTGTATTGCCTGCTGAACTGTGCTGCTGTTTACTGTACCGCCTGGTGAACTTTGCTGCTATTGTTTGTACCGCCTGCTGAACTTTGCTACTGTTGACTGTACCGGATGATGAACTGTGTTACTGTTGACTATATCGCCTGTTAAACTTGCTGCTGTTGACTGTACTGCCTGCTGAACATTGCTGCTGTTGGATGTACCGCCTGTTGAACATTGCTGCTGTTGGCTGTACTGCTTTCTGAACTTTGCTGCTGTTGACTCTACCGCCTGCTGAACTTTGTTGCTATTTACTGTACTGCATGCTGAACATTACTGCTGTTGACTGTACCGCCTGCTGAACTTTGATACTGTTGCCTGTACCGCCTGCTGAGCTTTGATACTGTTGGCTGTACCGCCTGCTGAACTGTGCTGCTGTTGACTGTACCATCTGCTGAACTGTGCTGCTATTGACTGTACCGCCTGCTGAACTTTGCTGCTGTTGGTTGTGACGAGGTTTTCTCTTTATAATACAGAGCATAATAAATAAGTGAATGGTGTAATCTTCTACTTGTTGACTTATATAATATTGCTTGTGTGCTGCTGGTTGTCTATTGCGTGCCCAATTCTTAACCCTT
The DNA here is from genome assembly GCA_009760885.1 of Achatina immaculata. Taxonomy (NCBI): domain Eukaryota; kingdom Metazoa; phylum Mollusca; class Gastropoda; order Stylommatophora; family Achatinidae; genus Lissachatina; species Lissachatina immaculata. Next base: position 45,494,673 of record CM019691.1, read on the forward strand.
TTGAAATAAAGATCAGTCAATCAATATTGTGCTGACTACACTACGATTGCACAGAAAGAAGACGACGAAACATTCCCTGCAATGATATGTCTTTACAGGACACCCAGGACGAGCACACACTGGATATATCTATCAAGACTTGGCACTCACATCCGATTTACTGCGTGAACGTGATGATGATGGTGATGGCTGACGACGAAAATATGTGGAAACGATTTCTCCGAAATATGCACACTCCAACACAAATAATTCCGGGCTGATATCTAGCAAAGTCACTAGGACAGCGCCATAAGAATTCAAGCTGGCTAACAACTATCACATACTTAACACGTCTACATTTCTCTCCACAGGCCGGACTACACTACCTTCTCACTCTACAGTCAAAATCTCTCACTCCTCTGAGCTGAAACTTTCGTCTCAGACCCAGAACACAAAACTTACTTTCCACGTGCAACGAATGACTTGAAAATCACGAAATCTGACAGAAAACAAGCATGGGCCTAACTCTAACACAGTAATTTAGAGTTATATCAAGGGTTAGATACCCTTGACCAAATACTGTCATAACTGTATCACTTGCTGAACTGTGCTGCTATTGACTGTACCGCTTGCTGAACTGTGCTGCTATTGACTGTACCACTTGCTGAACTGATTGTTTTAGTGTTTCTCATTATCACTTACATCTTGAAATAATATTCCAAGTCTGGGAGCGAATATCATCTCGTTTCTCTTTTATTTCTTTATATTCTTCCTTCTACATTATCAATAAGTAGTATAAACTTGAAATTAGGAACAGAATAGACCAAGCAAAGGCTGCATTTCAGAGAATGAGAAACATATTCGCTAACACATCGTTATCAATGAATGTTAGAAAACGAGTCCTAAAATGCTATATTGAACCTATCTTGTTGTATGGAAGTGAATCATGGACAATAGGCAAGTCTGCACAAAAATCATTGGAAGCAGCAGAAATGTGGTTTATTAGAAGAATGTTGCGAATCCCCTGGACAGCAAAATAACTAATGAAGAATGTATGAGAAGAGCTGGAGAGACAAAAAAACCTTGTCAAAAAGATAAGAGAGAGACAATGTACTTTCATAGGACATGCAATGAGAAGAGGGGGCATTGAAAATATTATAACAACAGGAAAAATAAAAGGAAGAAGATCAAGAGGAAGACCAAGAGAAATGATACTGGACAGTCTGACGGGATGGTGTGAGAAGAGATCACCAACTGAACTGATGGCCTGCATGAAGGATCGGGTACTCTGGAGAAGCATAATAGCCAACGCCAATCGGCATGGCACCTGATGATGATGATGAGTATAAACTTCGAAGTCTATGTTCTGTTTTCTGTGTCATCTGTAACTTTGCTGTTACTAATCTGTGCTTACTGTAACATACTGCAGTAGAAAATGCTTCAGCTACCAAGCGAGGGGCTAGAAACTCCTTGTTCAGAATAACACAATCAGTCATTTAATATAATCAGTCATGTAACATAAATGAGTCATTTAATATAATCAGCCCTGTAATGTAATGAAACATGTTGTCGGCTTTCTTGTACAGATTATTCTTGTGTATATTCTTTCTGAATGTTACTGGAACCAAGTGTTGTCTGACTTACTGTCTGACCTATTGTCTGATTAATTTCTGAGTTACACACTGATTAAGAATCAGACACTGTCCATAATCTGCACTTTCATATTTTTCATCATCAAAATTCTGTGCTGTATGTTGCTATGTCCAACATCAAATTTCTGTGATGTATGTTGCTATGTCCAACATCAAATTTCTGTGATGTATGTTGCTATGTCCAACATCAAATTTCTGTGATGTACGTTGCTATGTCCAACATCAAATTTCTGTGATGTATGTTGCTATGTCCAACATCAAATTTATGTGATGTATGTTGCTATGTCCAACATCAGATTTCTCTGCTATATATTTTTTTCAACATCAAATTTCTCTGCTATATTTTGTTCTCTCAACATTAAATTTCCATACTATGTATTTTTCCAACATCATATTTCCTGGCTAAATGTTTTCTTTTCAACAATATACTTCTACGTTATATGTTGTTTTTTTCAGCACCAAATTTCCCTGCTATATGGTGCTTTTCCAACATCTAATTTCTCTATTATAAGTTGTTTTCCAACATCACATTTCCCTGCTATTTTTTTCCAACATCAAATGTCTCTGCTATATGTTGTTTTTTCCAACATCAAATTTCCCTGCTTTATGTTATTTTCCAACATCAAATGTCTCTGCTATATGTTGTTTTTTCCAACATCAAATTTCTGTGCTGTATGTTGTTCTGCTTGAACTTTGACAACTTCCAGGTTGAAATTATTCATCGTTTGCATGTTTTATTTGATTTATCAAAGCTGTCGCCAAATTCCTCTACCCCGTTATCTAAGTTATGTGTTATCAGACACAGATCTGTATCTGTATAACGCAGATATCTATGGCGTGTTGTCAGGACAAGGGTGTGTATATGTAATAGGCAGATATCTATGGGTGTTTTCAGGACACAGGTGTGTATCTGTATAACGCAAATATCTACGTGGTGTTGTCAGGAGACTGGTGTGTATCAGTATAAGGCAGATATCTATGGGGTATTGTCATTACACTCGTCTGTATTTGCATAAAGCAGATATCTACTTGATCAAGATTCTCAACAAACTGTTGTCGCGTGCTTGTAGAAAATTGTCTTATGTTGTCTTGTGGGTGTAGAACATTGGCTTATGTGTCTTGTGAGTGTAGAACATTGTTTTATATTCTCGTTTGCCTGTAGAACATTCTCTCATGTTGTCTTGTAGTTATAGAACATTGTCTTATGTTGTCTTGTAGTTGTAGAACATTGCCTTATGTTGTCTTGTGGTTGTAGAACATTTCCTTATGTTGTCTTGTGCTTGTAAAACATTGCCTTATGTTGTCTTGTGCTTGTAAAACATTGCCTTATGTTGTCTTGTGCTTGTAAAATATTGCCTTATGTTGTCTTGTGCTCCTAGAACATTGCCTTATGTTGTCTTGTGCTTGTAAAATATTGCCTTATGTTGTCTTGTGCTCCTAGAACATTGCCTTATATTATCTTGTGCCTGTAAAACATTGCCTTATGTTGTCTTGTGCTTGTAAAACATTGCCTTGTGTTGTCTTGTGCTTGTAAAACATTGCCTTGTGTTGTCTTGTGCTTGTAAAACATTGCCTTGTGTTGTCTTGTGCTTGTAAAACATTGCCTTGTGTTGTCTTGTGCTCCTAGAACATTGCCTTATATTATCTTGTGCCTGTAAAACATTGCCTTATGTTGTCTTGTGCTTGTAAAACATTGCCTTGTGTTGTCTTGTGCTTGTAAAACATTGCCTTGTGTTGTCTTGTGCTTGTAAAACATTGCCTTGTGTTGTCTTGTGCTTGTAAAACATTGCCTTGTGTTGTCTTGTGCTCCTAGAACATTGCCTTATATTATCTTGTGCCTGTAAAACATTGCCTTATGTTGTCTTGTGCTTGTAAAACATTGCCTTGTGTTGTCTTGTGCTTCCAGAACATTGACTAGTTGTATTATGGTTGTAGAACATTGTCTTATGTTATCCTGTGATTGTGCAACATTGCCTTATGTTGTCTTGTGGTTGTAGAGCATTGTCTTATGTGTCTTGTGGTTGTAGAACACTGACTTATGTTGTTATTTTTTGTAGAACACTGCCTTATGTTCTCATTTGGTTGTAAAACATTGCTTTATGTTGTCTTGTGCTTGCAGAACATTGCCTTGTTGTCTTACAGTTGCAGAACATTGCATTATGTTGTCTTGTAGTTGTAGAACATTGTCTTATGTTGTCTTGTAGTTGTAGAACATTGTCTTATGTTGTTTTGTAGTTGTAGAACATTGTCTTATGTTGTTTTGTAGGTGTATAACATTGTCATATATGTATTGTGGTTTTTTAACGTTGCGTTATGTTGCCTTGCAGTTGTAGAACATTGACATATGTTGTCTTGTGGTTGTAGAACATCATTTTATGTATCTTGTGGTTGTAGAACATTGCCTTATGTTGTTGTGTGCTCTCTAACAGAGTCTTATGTTGTCTTGTGCTCTCTAACAATGTCTTATGTTGTCTTGTGCTTTCTAACAGTGTTTTCTGTTGCCTTGTGCTCTCTAACAGTGTCTTATGTTGTCTTGTGCTCTCTAACAGTGTCTTATGTTGTCTTGTGCTTTCTAACAGTGTCTTAAGTTGCCTTGTGCTCTCTAACAGTGTCTTATGTTGTCTTGTGCTCTCTAACAGTGTCTTATGTTGCCTTGTGCTCTCTAACAGTGTCTGAATTATTTTGACTTTTAATGTCTGCCGCAATTCCAGATTGTTTTTTTTTTGGGTGCCTTTTTCTTATTTCATTCATTCATTCATTCATTCATTCGCATGTCCATTGCGGAACTTTGCCTCCCTAACAGTTCTCCTGTAGGCCTCACGGTTGTGAGCAAGATGGCCTGCTGCTGATGCATCTATTTGAAGATCATCAACGATGCCTTGCAGCCATCTTCGCCTTGGTCTTCTTCTCTTTCTTCTTCCCATTATGCACCCTTCCAAGACGGTTTTCTCTAGATTATCATGACGTTTAATGTGTCCAAGATATTTAAGTTTTCTTTGCTTAGTCCTCTTTACTAGCCAGCCTTCTTCAATATTAAGCTCTTGTAGTATGGATATATATATATATATATATATATATATATATATATATATATATATTGTGTCCATGATACTTGAAGAACTCTTCTGCAGCATTTACATTCAAAGTCATTTATGTGTTTCTCAGCTGTTTTGTTAAGTGTCCACGTCCCAAAGGCATATGTTGCGATGTTGCCCTTTAAAATCTTATTTTTGTGGTTCTGTCTATTCCTCTTCACAGATTCTTTAGTTGTAATTTCTGAAGAGCGATGGATGTCCTCCTTTTAATTTCCCTCATTGTATCTCCATTATCAGTTAGTAGCGATCCAAGATATTCAAAACTCTCCACTTCTTCTAGTTTTTCCTCATTGATACATATTTCAGCTGCCTTGTTTGTTTTGTCAGTTGTCATCACTTTAGTTTTCTTTGCATTAAGATAGAGGTTCTGCTCTTCGCTGTTCTTGCAGACTGACATAATTAGTTTTTCCATTCCTTCTTGTGTTGTGGACAGCAATACTGTGTCATCAGCATATCTAATCTCTGGTATTTCATAACCTCCAACTGTTATGGCATCGTAATATTCTTTGTCTACATCTTCTCTAACATTCCTCATTATATTTTCAGTATACAAGTTAAATAAGTAAGGCGACAATATGCACCCCTGACGGACCCCTTGTTTTATGTCAAACCAAGTTGTTGTTTCACCATTTATTCTTACTGCTGCTTGATGGTCTAGATACAGCAGTGATGTTAATTGTATCAAATGTGTTGGAAATCCCATTTTTTCCATTATTTCCCAAATTTTCTGGCGTTGTACACAATCAAGTGCCTTTGAATAGTCTATAAAGACTAAATATAAATTCACATTAAACTCTCTGCATTTCTCTATTATTAATCTTATATTGAATATATGATCTCTTGATCCTCTTCCTTGCCTGAAACCAGCTCGGAAAATATTGATTTCTTCTTTTCTTACGAAGTCTACCCATTATGATTTTTAACAGAATTTTACTGGCATGACTAATCAGGGCAACAGTTCTGTAGTTTGTGCATAATTTCAGGTTACCCTTTTTGTTGGCAGTGGTATGAATACAGTTCTTTTCCATTCTTTTGGCCAAATACCTGAATGCCATATCTTTTACATAGTGCATGATAGATTGTTGCGAATCCCCTGGACAGCAAAATAACTAATGAAGAATGTATGAGAAGAGCTGGAGAGACAAAAAAACCTTGTCAAAAAGATAAGAGAGAGACAATGTACTTTCATAGGACATGCAATGAGAAGAGGGGGCATTGAAAATATTATAACAACAGGAAAAATAAAAGGAAGAAGATCAAGAGGAAGACCAAGAGAAATGATACTGGACAGTCTGACGGGATGGTGTGAGAAGAGATCACCAACTGAACTGATGGCCTGCATGAAGGATCGGGTACTCTGGAGAAGCATAATAGCCAACGCCAATCGGCATGGCACCTGATGATGATGATGAGTATAAACTTCGAGTCTATGTTCTGTTTTCTGTGTCATCTGTAACTTTGCTGTTACTAATCTGTGCTTACTGTAACATACTGCAGTAGAAAATGCTTCAGCTACCAAGCGAGGGGCTAGAAACTCCTTGTTCAGAATAACACAATCAGTCATTTAATATAATCAGTCATGTAACATAAATGAGTCATTTAATATAATCAGCCCTGTAATGTAATGAAACATGTTGTCGGCTTTCTTGTACAGATTATTCTTGTGTATATTCTTTCTGAATGTTACTGGAACCAAGTGTTGTCTGACTTACTGTCTGACCTATTGTCTGATTAATTTCTGAGTTACACACTGATTAAGAATCAGACACTGTCCATAATCTGCACTTTCATATTTTCATCATCAAAATTCTGTGCTGTATGTTGCTATGTCCAACATCAAATTTCTGTGATGTATGTTGCTATGTCCAACATCAAATTTCTGTGATGTATGTTGCTATGTCCAACATCAAATTTCTGTGATGTACGTTGCTATGTCCAACATCAAATTTCTGTGATGTATGTTGCTATGTCCAACATCAAATTTATGTGATGTATGTTGCTATGTCCAACATCAGATTTCTCTGCTATATTTTTTTTCAACATCAAATTTCTCTGCTATATTTTGTTCTCTCAACATTAAATTTCCATACTATGTATTTTTCCAACATCATATTTCCTGGCTAAATGTTTTCTTTTCAACAACATACTTCTACGTTATATGTTGTTTTTTTCAACACCAAATTTCCCTGCTATATGGTGCTTTTCCAACATCTAATTTCTCTACTATAAGTTGTTTTCCAACATCACATTTCCCTGCTATTTTTTCCAACATCAAATGTCTCTGCTATATGTTGTTTTTTCCAACATCAAATTTCCCTGCTTTATGTTATTTTCCAACATCAAATGTCTCTGCTATATGTTGTTTTTTCCAACATCAAATTTCTGTGCTGTATGTTGTTCTGCTTGAACTTTGACAACTTCCAGGTTGAAATTATTCATCGTTTGCATGTTTTATTTGATTTATCAAAGCTGTCGCCAAATTCCTCTACCCCGTTATCTAAGTTATGTGTTATCAGACACAGATCTGTATCTGTATAACGCAGATATCTATGGCGTGTTGTCAGGACAAGGGTGTGTATATGTAATAGGCAGATATCTATGGGTGTTTTCAGGACACAGGTGTGTATCTGTATAACGCAAATATCTACGTGGTGTTGTCAGGAGACTGGTGTGTATCAGTATAAGGCAGATATCTATGGGGTATTGTCATTACAATCGTCTGTATTTGCATAAAGCAGATATCTACTTGATCAAGATTCTCAACAAACTGTTGTCGCGTGCTTGTAGAAAATTGTCTTATGTTGTCTTGTGGGTGTAGAACATTGGCTTATGTGTCTTGTGAGTGTAGAACATTGTTTTATATTCTCGTTTGCCTGTAGAACATTCTCTCATGTTGTCTTGTAGTTATAGAACATTGTCTTATGTTGTCTTGTAGTTGTAGAACATTGCCTTATGTTGTCTTGTGGTTGTAGAACATTTCCTTATGTTGTCTTGTGCTTGTAAAACATTGCCTTATGTTGTCTTGTGCTTGTAAAACATTGCCTTATGTTGTCTTGTGCTTGTAAAATATTGCCTTATGTTGTCTTGTGCTCCTAGAACATTGCCTTATATTATCTTGTGCTTGTAAAACATTGCCTTATGTTGTCTTGTGCTTGTAAAACATTTCCTTATGTTGTCTTGTGCTTGTAAAACATTGCGTTATGTTGTCTTGTGCTAGTAAAACATTTCCTTATGTTGTCTTGTACTTGTAAAACATTTCCTTATGTTGTCTTGTGCTTGTAAAACATTGCCTTATGTTGTCTTGTGCTCCTAGAACATTGCCTTATATTATCTTGTGCCTGTAAAACATTGCCTTATATTGTCTTGTGCTTGTAAAACATTGCCTTATGTTGTCTTGTGCTTGTAAAACATTGCCTTGTGTTGTCTTGTGCTTGTAAAACATTGCCTTATGTTGTCTTGTGCTTGTAAAACATTGCCTTGTGTTGTCTTGTGGTTCCAGAACATTGACTAGTTGTATTATGGTTGTAGAATATTGTCTTATGTTATCCTGTGATTGTGCAACATTGCCTTATGTTGCACTGTGGTTGTAGAACACTGCCTTATGTTGTTATTTTTTGTAGAACACTGCCTTATGTTCTCATTTGGTTGTAAAACATTGCTTTATGTTGTCTTGTGCTTGCAGAACATTGCCTTGTTGTCTTACAGTTGCAGAACATTGCATTATGTTGTCATGTAGTTGTAGAACATTGTCTTATGTTGTCTTGTAGTTGTAGAACATTATCTTATGTTGTTTTGTAGGTGTATAACATTGTCATATATGTATTGTGGTTTTTTAACGTTGCGTTATGTTGCCTTGCAGTTGTAGAACATTGACATATGTTGTCTTGTGGTTGTAGAATATCATTTTATGTATCTTGTGGTTGTAGAACATTGCCTTATGTTGTTGTGTGCTCTCTAACAGAGTCTTATGTTGTCTTGTGCTCTCTAACAATGTCTTATGTTGTCTTGTGCTTTCTAACAGTGTTTTCTGTTGCCTTGTGCTCTCTAACAGTGTCTTATGTTGTCTTGTGCTTTCTAACAGTGTTTTCTGTTGCCTTGTGCTCTCTAACAGTGTCTTATGTTGTCTTGTGCTCTCTAACAGTGTCTTATGTTGTCTTGTGCTTTCTAACAGTGTCTTAAGTTGCCTTGTGCTCTCTAACAGTGTCTTATGTTGTCTTGTGCTCTCTAACAGTGTCTTATGTTGTCTTGTGCTCTCTAACAGTGTCTGAATTATTTTCTTCTTCTTCTTCTTCTTCGTTCACTTCTACCACCAAAAACCGCACTGTGAACCTACTGAATTCACACATGTGGTCCTCGTTAGGTCCGGTGGTCCCCTGTGTGGTCCAAAATAGACCACATGAGTTCCACGAAGGACCACAAGGGGTTCAGAGTATCACAGTGCTTTAGCCTGTATTCTTGGTGGGTCTCGGAAGCGGGATTGCGTGACACCGTGGTTTTCATTGCACCAGTTTGGTCTAGGGTTGGACTTTCTCACCGGAAGACCTCGACGTGTTTGGAATATCAGTGCATCCCCGCTGGGTGAGAGGCGTTAGCCCACCCAGGACAGAGTTGGACTTTCTCACCGGAAAACCTCGACGTGTTATGAGATACCCGTGTATCACCGCCGGGTGAGAGGTGGTTGCCCATCCAGTCCAGGGTTGGACTTTCTCACCGGAAAACCTCAGCGTGATTAGGATACGCAGACATCCCCGCCGGGTGAGAGGTGGTTGCCTATCTAGACTTCCCTGGTCCAGTGTCTCCGACTTCAGCATTTTGCGGTCGTGGCCGCTACCCTTCCTAGTTGTGACCAGGATGGAGCTTTTGTCCAGGAGGACGAATCCTCGCCACTAGTGACTTCTACCCCTGGGTTGAGCCGGTTTAGGCATTTCCCAGTATGGGCATGTTTGGGACGGGACCGACCTCTAGGGCAGAGGTACTGTGACATTCATAGCCTTCAAGATTCACCCCTGGTATGAGCCGGTTTAGGCAAAATTCACCAGTATGGGTGTTTATCAGGCGTTACCGACCTCTAGAGCGGAGGTGGCATGACATGTCTAGCCATCGAGTTCCACCCCTGGTGTGTGCCGGTTTAGGCATATTTCACCAGTGTAGGTGTATTTCGGACGTAGGCGGCCTCTAGAGCAGAGGTGCCGTGGTATAGCTCTCGTAGCGATACTACTGGACATACCAGGTTAAACTTCACTTTCCACCACCTTTTCCCATCGGCGCCGCACAGCAACCTTTATTTCCGCATTTACTTCCTTAACCGGGAGGAGCTTCACTCCACGCGCGGCATTTGAAAAGTCAAGCCAGCAGTGACTTAACCTCTGGGACAAACCGGTTCATGCATTTCACACGATATGACTGCACTCAGGACGTGGCCGACCTCCAGACCAGAGGTGCCGTGATTTGACTGTTTGCTTCGCTTTATTCTTTCAACCACCTTTTCCGCAGTGATGCTGCGCGGCAACCTCATTTGCAAATTTCTTCATTGGCCGGGAGGAGCACCGCTCCACGCACGGCAGCTGAAGATCTCGCCAACAGCGGCAGATGAGCTACCAAACGTGACACTCATCTACCCTAAGTAACTGGTTTTCAGGCGCCAGATATTCGCCCTCGCCCCTTCTCCTGTCAGTTTAAACAGTTCTGCCACGGGAAGGCCAGGAGCTGGACTTGACTGCCAGAGGCTGTTTGTGGCGCGTTTGCAGTCCTTAGAACCTCTGAATTATTTTGACTTTTAATGTCTGCCGCAATTCCCGATTGTTTTTTTTTTGTGTCTTTTTCTTATTTCATTCATTCATTCATTCGCATGTCCATTGCGGAACTTTGCCTCCCTAACAGTTCTCCTGTAGGCCTCACGGTTGTGAGCAAGATGGCCTGCTGCTGATGCATCAATTTGTAGATCATCAACGATGCCTTGCAGCCATCTTCGCCTTGGTCTTCTTCTCTTTCTTCTTCCCATTATGTACCCTTCCAAGACGGTTTTCTCTAGATTATCATGACGTTTAATGTGTCCAAGATATTTAAGTTCTCTTTGCTTAGTCCTCTTTGCTAGCCAGCCATCTTCAATATTAAGCTCTTGTAGTATGGATATATATATATATATATATTGTGTCCATGATACTTGAAGAACTCTTCTGCAGCATTTACATTCAAAGTCATTTATGTGTTTCTCAGCTGTTTTGTTAAGTGTCCACGTCCCAAAGGCATATGTTGCGATGTTGCCCTTTAAAATCTTATTTTTGTGGTTCTGTCTATTCCTCTTCACAGATTCTTTAGTTGTAATTTCTGAAGAGCGATGGATGTCCTCCTTTTAATTTCCCTCATTGTATCTCCATTATTAGTTAATAGTGATCCAAGACATTCAAAGCTCTCCACTTCTTCCAATTTTTCCTCATTGATATATATTTCAGCTGCCTTGTTTGTTTTGTTAGTTGTCATCAATTTAGTTTTCTTCGCATTAAGATGCAGGTTTTGCTCTTGGCTGTTCTTAAGGACTGACATAATTAGTTTTTCCATTCCTTTTTGTGTTGTGGACAGTAATACTGTGTCATCAGCATATCTAATCTCTGGTATTTCATAAACCTCCAATTGCTATGGCATCGTAATATTCTTTGTCTACATCTTCTCTAACATTCCTCATTATATTTTCAGTATACAAGTTAAATAAGTAAGGTGACAATATGCACCCCTGATGGACCCCTTGTTTTATGTCAAACCAAGTTGTTGTTTCACCATTTATTCTTACTGCTGCTTGTTGGTCTAGATACAGCAGTGATGTTAATTGTATCAAATGTGTTGGAAATCCCATTTTTCTATTATTTCCTAAAGTTTCTGGTGTTGTACACAATCAAATGCCTTTGAGTAGTCTATAAAGGCTAAATATAGATTCACATTAAACTCTCTGCATTTCTCTATTATTAATCTTATATTGAATATATGATCTCTTGATCCTCTTCCTTGCCTGAAACCAGCTTGGACCATATTGATTTCTTCTTTTCTTACGAAGTCTACCCATTATGACTTTTAACAGAATTTTACTGGCATAACTAATCAGGGCAACAGTTCTGTAGTTGGTGCATAATTTCAGGTTACCCTTTTTTGGAAGTGGTATGAATACAGTTCTTTTCCATTCTTTTGGCAAAATACCTGAATGCCATATCTTTTTACATAGTGCATGATAGATTGTTGCACACTCCTTTCCTCCTGTTTTAATAAATTCAGCTGTTATCTCATCACATCCTGGTGATTTACCATATTTCAGATTCTTTATTGCCCGTAAAACTTCTTCTATTGTCGGTTCGGGTTCTTTCTCCTCCAATAATAATTCATACTGTTGATTTCTGCTTTCACAGTCAGTTGTTTCATACATTCCTCTCCAATATTCCTTCCATCTTTCTAGAATTTCCTCTGTCTCTGTCAAGGTATCCTGCATCTCATCACAAATTACATTTAGCTTAGGTGTGACATTTCTCATCAATGTCATCATTTCTTTAAACATTTCACTATCTCTTCCACACTTCTGATGTCCTTCTATTCTTTCACAATAATCTTGTATGTATTGTTTTTTGTCTTTTCTTATGTTTCTTCGTACTTCTTTTGTTAAAGTTTTATATTTCTCTTTGTTGTTATTTCTCACTTTCCATTGCGTCTTCATTTCTCTACGTTGTTTTATCAGTTCTAGTGTACCTGCTGTAATCCATCTATTCTTTTGTGTTCCGTATTGTTCTGGTATTTTGGTAAGATCAAAGCGGAGTGGTCTTGATCCCATAACTGTCTTTTTTTATCTTCATCTTCATGTCTGCTATTAATAACTTATGGTCCGTGTCACAATCAGCTCCTGGTAAAGTTTTTGCTGATGTTATACTTGATCTCCACCTTCTTTGCACTAAAATGTAATCTATTTGATTCTTCGTTTTCCCATCAGGTGATGTCCATGTGTAAAGTCTACTTGGATGTTGTTTAAAAAGTGTGTTAGCGATCATTAGCTCATTTTCCATGCAAAACGCCTCATTTCTATGTCCTATGCTAAATTTCCCTAGAACATGTCCTTCATTTTCTGCTCTTTCTGTACCAATCTTTGCATTAAAATCTCCCATTATTAATACAATATCTTTTACATAGTGCATGATAGATTGTTGCACACTCCTTTCCTCCTGCTTTAATAAATTCAGCTGTTATCTCATCACATCCTGGTGATTTACCATATTTCAGATTCTTTATTGCCCGTAAAACTTCTTCTATTGTCGGTTCGGGTTCTTTCTCCTCCAATAATAATTCATACTGTTGATTTCTGCTTTCACAGTCAGTTGTTTCATACATTCCTCTCCAATATTCCTTCCATCTTTCTAGAATTTCCTCTGTCTCTGTCAAGGTATCCTGCATCTCATCACAAATTACATTTAGCTTAGGTGTGACATTTCTCATCAATGTCATCATTTCTTTAAACATTTCACTATCTCTTCCACACTTCTGATGTCCTTCTATTCTTTCACAATAATCTTGTATGTATTGTTTTTTGTCTTTTCTTATGTTTCTTCGTACTTCTTTTGTTAAAGTTTTATATTTCTCTTTGTTGTTATTTCTCACTTTCCATTGCGTCTTCATTTCTCTACGTTGTTTTATCAGTTCTAGTGTACCTGCTGTAATCCATCTATTCTTTTGTGTTCCGTATTGTTCTGGTATTTTGGTAAGATCAAAGCGGAGTGGTCTTGATCCCATAACTGTCTTTTTTTATCTTCATCTTCATGTCTGCTATTAATAACTTATGGTCCGTGTCACAATCAGCTCCTGGTAAAGTTTTTGCTGATGTTATACTTGATCTCCACCTTCTTTGCACTAAAATGTAATCTATTTGATTCTTCGTTTTCCCATCAGGTGATGTCCATGTGTAAAGTCTACTTGGATGTTGTTTAAAAAGTGTGTTAGCGATCATTAGCTCATTTTCCATGCAAAACGCCTCATTTCTATGTCCTATGCTAAATTTCCCTAGAACATGTCCTTCATTTTCTGCTCTTTCTGTACCAATCTTTGCATTAAAATCTCCCATTATTAATACAATATCATTTTTCCGTACCTGGTCTATCGTCGTTTGCAGTGTGTTATAAATGTCCTCTACTTCCTCTTCTTCTGCTGTTGATGCTGTAAGTGCATATGTCTGGATGATTGTTACATTTCTAGGAGTGCCTTTAAGTCTTATTGTGAGGATTCTATCACTTACTGGGTTATGACCTAGTAATGCTTTTGATATTGATTTTCTTATTTTAGCTTTGAATAATAATCTTGGGATCTGCAAAAGATATCGCCAGAACCTGTCCATCTAGTTTAATATAGTCTTAGTAGGCTGACGTTCAAACATCTAGTTTAACACATCCCTATTAAGTTGACCTTCAAACATCTAGTTTAACAAAGTCCTACCACACTGACTCTCAAATATCTAGTTTAACAAAGTCCTAGTAAGTTGACGTTCAAACATCTAATTTAACAAAGTCCTTGCACGTTGACTGTCAAATATCTAGTTTAACTAAGTCCTAGAAGGCTGACCTTTCAAACATCTAGTTTAACTAAGTCCTAGAAGACTGACCTTTCAAACATCTAGTTTAATAAAGTCATAGTAGGCTGACGTTCAAACATCTAGTTTAACTAAGTCCTGGTAGGCTGATGTTCAAACATCTAGTTTAGCTAAGTCCTGGTAGGCTGACGTTCAAACATCTAGTTTAGCTAAGTCCTGGTAGGCTGATGTTCAAACATCTAGTTTAGCTAAGTCCTGGTAGGCTGACGTTCAAACATCTAGTTTAGCTAAGTCCTGGTAGGCTGACGTTCAAACATCTAGTTTAGCTAAGTCCTGGTTGGCTGATGCTGAGTCTTTGCCGTAATTTATGGTGGGTTTTATTTTTGCTTTTTTTTGTAATAAGGAGGTTAACTTGTTGACAGTTTGATGGTTTAATAAGGAGGTTAATTTGTTGACAGTTTGATGGTTTAATAAGGAGGTTAATTTGTTGACAGTTTGATGGTTTAATAAGGAAGTTAATTTGTTGACAGTTTGATGGATTAATAAGGAGGTAAACTTGTTGACAGTTTGATGGTTTAATAAGGAGGTTAATTTGTTGACAGTTGGATGGTTTAATAAAGCGGTTAACGTGTTGACAGTTTGATGGTTCAATATGGAGGATAACTTGTTGACAGTGTGATGGTTTAATATGGAGGTTAACTTGTTGACAGTTTGATGGTTTAATATGGACGGTAATTTGTTGACAGTTTGATGGTTTAATATGAAGATTAACTTGTTGACAATTTGATGGTTTAATAAGGAGGTTATCTTGTTGACTGTTTGATGGTTTAATATGGAGGATAACTTGTTGACAGTTTGTTGGTTTAATAAGGAGGTTAATTTGTTGACAGTTTGATGGTTTAATATGGAGGTTAATTTGTTGACAGTGTGATGGTTTAATAAGGAGGTTAATGTGTTGACAGTTTGATGGTTTAATATGGAGGTTAACTTGTTGACAGTTTGATGGTTTAATATGAAGGTTAACTTGTTGACAGATGGATTGTTTAATAAGGAGGTTAATGTGTTGACAGTTTGATGGTCCTGATGTACAAGATGTCTCCGCTGTCCCTCCACTAGAACTCTTCTTTGCTGAAGATTAACAAAATGAGTTCGCGTGTTTGTTACTAAAGTGTTTTAAACAAAATACAAATATATTCAATTACTATGTCCTATGAGATCGTATGTTGAGCAATAGAGGGCTCACCTGGGCAAAAGAAGAAAAAAAGGCAAAGGACAGGCATTTGTGGAAAACCTTTGTGGAAGCCCCATGTGCCCTGGGCTCTTAGGGTTCAGAGAGAGAGAGAGAGAGAGAGAGAGAGAGAGAGAGAGATGAGATCGTATGTGTGAATTTTTGTTTGACATAATCCCAGAGAGGGTAACACTTTGCTTCAGAGAGAGAGAGAGAGAGAGAGAGAGAGAGTGAGACGGTGACAGACAGACGGATAAACAGACAGAGACAGAGAGAACAGACAGAGAGAGAAGAAGAGACAGACACTGAGAGAGACACAGAGAGAGACAGACAGTGAGAGACAGAGACAGAAAGACAGAAAAAGAGACAGATCATGAGAGGGACAGAGAGAGAGAGAAAGACAGAGAGAGAGAGAGAGAGAGAGAGACACTGAGGAAGACAAAGAGAGAAAGACAGAAAGAGAGACAGACACTGAGGAAGACAGAGAGAGAAAGACAGAAAGAGAGACAGACACTGAGGAAGACAGAGAGAGAAAGACAGAAAGATAGACAGACACTGAGAGAGAGAGTGACAGAGAAAGAAAGACAGAAAGAGATATAGACACAGAGAGACAGAGAGAGAGAGAGACAGAGAGAACGAACGAGATTTTCAAAGAGTTAAGAACTGGACACACAGGTCAGGCCAATCGACATGTACCCTTTATCGTTCAGTTTTTCTTGGTGCCAGACTTCCTGCTTCAGTCAGTACAAGTGTCATGTGTGATACAAACATGACTGAAACTGTTATGTGTGATACAAACATGACTGAAACTGTTATGTGTGATACAAACATGAATGAACTGTTATATGTAATACAAACATGACTGAAACTGTTATATGTAATACAAACATGACTGAAACTGTTATATGTAATACAAACATGACTGAAACTGTTATATGTAGTACAAACATGACTGAAATTGTTATGTGTAAAACAAACATGGCTGAAACTGTTATGTGTAATACAAACATGACTGAAACTGTTATGTGTAATACAAACATGACCGAAACTATTATGAGCAATACAAACATGAATGAAACTGAAGTAGCAAACTTATATTCCAAAATTCGTATGTTTCATTCGTATCCCGTGCTCTGTACAGGAAGTAGATAATAAACGTCTCCAAGTGTCACGCGTTAACCGAGAAATATTGTAAGAAAGGAGGGTATTCCAAAGATGTTCAGCGGAGTAAGCAAGGTGTTTCTTCAACAGATCAAGTCTAGGTTTTGGAAGAAGAATATTATTCAAACGTTGACCACATTATGGGTTAGATTTAAACAGTTTCCGAAGATAAGACGGAGAATTCTGATGCACAATTCAATGAACTAACTTGGCCATGTTGAACTTATTCTTGAGAGGTAGAATTCTGAGATGTTTATTCTGGTCTGTTTTGGTGTCTTTGTGGGTTTGTGCTAGTCTCTGGTTTGTGCTGGTCTGTCTGTGGGTTTATGCTAATCTCTGGTTTTTGCTGATATGTGGTGTTGATCTGAGGTTTGTGTTGATATGAGGTTTGTGCTGATCTGAGGTTTGTTCTGATTTGAGGTTTGTGCTGATTTGAGGTTTGTGCTGACATGAGGTTTGTGCTGATATGTGGTCTGTGCTGATCTGTGGTCTGTGCTGATCTCGGGTATGTGCTGATCTGTGGTCTGTGCTGATCTGTGGTCTGTGCTGATCTGTGGTCTGTGCTGATCTGGGGAGTGTGCTGATCTCGGGTATGTGCTGATCTCGGGTATGTGCTGATCTGTGGTCTGTGCTGATCTGTGGTCTGTGCTGATCTGGGGAGTGTGCTGATCTCGGGCATGTGCTTATCTGAGGTTTGTGCTGATATGAGGTTTGTGCTGATCTGTGGTTTGTGCTGATCTGTGGTCTGCGCTGATCTCGGGTATGTGCTGATCTGAGGAAGCCCCATGTGCCCTGGGCTCTTAGGGTTCAGACAGAGAGAGAGAGAGAGAGAGAGATGAGATCGTATGTGTGAATTTTTGTTTGACATAATCCCAGAGAGGGTAACATTTTGCTTCAGAGAGAGAGAGAGAGAGTGAGACGGTGACAGACAGACGGATAAACAGACAGAGACAGAGAGAACAGACAGAGAGAGAAGAAGAGACAGACACTGAGAGAGACACAGAGAGAGACAGACAGTGAGAGACAGAGACAGAAAGACAGAAAAAGAGACAGATCATGAGAGGGACAGAGAGAGACAGAAACACTGAGGAAGACAGAGAGAGAAAGACAGAAAGAGAGACAGACACTGAGGAAGACAGAGAGAGAAAGACAGAAAGAGAGACAGACACTGAGGAAGACAGAGAGAGAAAGACAGAAAGAGAGACAGACACTGAGAGAGAGAGTGACAGAGAAAGAAAGACAGAAAGAGAGATAGACACAGAGAGACAGAGAGACAGAGACAGAGAGAACGAACGAGATTTTCAAAGAGTTAAGAACTGGACACACAGGTCAGGATAATCGACATGTACCCTTTATCGTTCAGTTTTTCTTGGTGCCAGACTTCCTGCTTCAGTCAGTACAAGTGTTATGTGTGATACAAACATGACTGAAACTGTTATGTGTGATACAAACATGACTGAAACTGTTATGTGTAATACAAACATGACTGAAACTGTTATGTGTGATACAAACATGATTGAAACTGTTATGTGTGATACAAACATGACTGAACTGGTATATGTAATACAAACATGACTGAAACTGTTATATGTAATACAAACATGACTGAAACTGTTATGTGTAATACAAACATGACTGAAACTGTTATGTGTAGTACAAACATGACTGAAATTGTTATGTGTAAAACAAACATGACTGAAACTGTTATATGTAATACAAACATGACTGAAATTGTTATGTGTAATACAAACATGACTGAAACTGTTATGTGTAAAACAAACATGACTGAAACTGTTATGTGTAATACAAACATGACTGAAACTGTTATGTGTAATACAAACATTATAGAAACTATTATGTGCAATACAAACATGACTGAAACTGAAGTAGCAAACTTATATTCCAAAATTCTTATGTTTCATTCGTATCCCGTGCTCTGTACAGGAAGTAGATAACAAACGTCTCCAAGTGTCACGCGTTAACCGAGAAATATTGTAAGAAAGGAGGGTATTCCAAAGATGTTCAGCGGAGTAAGCAAGGTGTTTTCTTCAACAGATCAAGTCTAGGTTTTGGAAGAAGAATATTATTCAAACGTTGACCACATTATGGGTTAGATTTAAACAGTTTCCGAAGATAAAACGGAGAATTCTGATGCACAATTCAATGAACTAACTTGGCCATGTTGAACTTATTCTTGAGAGGTAGAATTCTGAGATGTTTATTCTGGTCTGTTTTGGTGTGTTTGTGGGTTTGTGCTAGTCTCTGGTTTGTGCTGGTCTGTCTGTGGGTTTATGCTAATCTCTGGTTTTTGCTGATATGTGGTGTTGATCTGAGGTTTGTGTTGATATGAGGTTTGTGCTGATCTGAGGTTTGTGCTGACATGAGGTTTGTGCTGATATGTGGTCTGTGCTGATCTGTGGTCTGTGCTGATCTCGGGTATGTGCTGATCTGAGTTTGTGCTGATCTGTGGTCTGCGCTGATCTCGGGTATGTGCTGATCTGAGGTTTGTGCTGATATGAGGTTTGTGCTGGTATGAAGTTTGTGCTGATGCTTGTCGCTAATACGATGTATTTTTTACTTTCTAAAGTGAGTAAAACTTTCTTGTACTGACGCTGAGAAACTATCCGAGATTGTGAATGTAGAGAGGGAGAGAAAGAGAGGTAGGGGAAGAAAGAGATGGAGAGACGAAGGAAGAAAAGCAAGATAAAATACGAATGAAAGAATGTTATTTAAATGGCCTGTTTTCACTTTTCTCTCCTACGCTATTTCATATTTTTGCTGTGGGAGAGATAATGACCTCCAGAAACTGGCTTAGCTTTCAGACAATGACTGTGCTAGAAGAATGCCGCCCAGGTTTTACATTTATAACGTTTGTTTACGAATAATCCTAGCTTCTCATTGACACTCTTTGTCGAGCCCAAGGAGGAGAATGAAAGGAAAAGAAGGAAAATCATGGAAAATGAAGAGAAAAGAAGGAAAATCATGGAAAATGAACCCTGGCATAAATTGATGACTAGCATTAAAAGGAAAAAAAACAACCTGGTAAATATATTTGATGGGAAAGCCAGATCTGGTATTAAGTTTCTCTCGGTCCAGACGCCAGTCAGAAAAGGTGAAGGATGTTTTCATCATGGAGTCTGTAGCACTTAACACCATCAGAGTTTTGTGCAGTATTTATCTTCTACGTGTTTTTGTTAGAGTCGGCGCCACTTCCGGTGTATTTGTCTGGTTGTGTTATGGCCGAACATCTTTCTTTTCTTGTAGCTCTCATTGTCTCAGTTACATAGGCCAGGTACAGTGTATGTCAAAGATTAGGGGCTCTCCAGATTACAGTGCCATGTGCAGTGTGTATATCGAAGATTAGGGGCTCTCCAGATTACTGTGCCATATACAGTGTGTGTATCGAAGATTAGGGGCTCTCCAGATTACTGTGCCATGTACAGTGTGTATCAAAGATTAGGGGCTCTCCAGATTACTGTGCCATATACAGTGTGTGTATCGAAGATTAGGGGCTCTCCAGATTACTGTGCCATGTACAGTGTGTATCAAAGATTAGGGGCTCTCCAGATTACTGTGCCATATACAGTGTGTATCAAAGATTAGGGGCTCTCCAGATAACTGTGCCAGATGTTTTCATTGGCTATTTATTTCTGCCAGGATAAAATGATTCTCCCCACCTTATACTGAACGCACCACCATATAGCCATACAAAAATTCTCCCTCACATCAACATATTTATCAGTTCTCACACATTATATGTTCCTCTGACAACAATACACTCACTATCCCCGACATACATGCTTATGTTCAACATATTTACAACCAAACTTCAGTAGTTTGCCTGCAGTTCACCGCTTCATCTCCTTGTGTTGTTCTGAATATTCACATCTTCTTCTCCTTGTGTTGTTCTGAATATTCACATCTTCATCTCCTTGTGTTGTCCTGAATATTCACATCTTCTTCTCCTTGTGTTGTTCTGAATATTCACATCTTCTTCTCCTTGTGTTGTCCTGAATATTCACATCTTCTTCTCCTTGTGTTGTTCTGAATATTCACATCTTCTTCTCCTTGTGTTGTTCTGAATATTCACATCTTCTTCTCCTTGTGTTGTTCTGAATATTCACATCTTCTTCTCCTTGTGTTGTTCTGAATATTCACATCTTCTTCTCCTCGTGTTGTCCTCAGTATCTTCTTCTCTTTTTATCCTCATTATTCACATCTTTTTCTCATTTTGTCCTCAATATTCACATCTTTGTCTCATTTTGTCCTCATTATTCAGATCTTTTTCTCATTTTGTCATCATTATTCACATCTTCTTTTCTTGTTGTCCTCAATATTCACATCTTCTTCTCTTGCTGTCCTCAATATTCACATCTTCTTCTCTTGCTGTCCTCAATATTCACATCTTCTTCTCTTGCTGTCCTCAATATTCACATCTTCTTCTCTTTTTATCCTCAATATTCAGATCTTCTTCTCTTTTTATCCTCATTATTCACATCTTCTTCTCTTGTCGTTCTCGATATTCATATCTTCTTCTCTTGTTTTACTCAACGTTGACATCTGACTTCAGCCATTGTCACCTTCAAAGTAACACATTTATCAAAAACAAAAATCCTTCTTACATTTCCCATGAAGTAGTATCTGCCAGAGTGTTTGTTTACTGAGTTACTATTTTTTTGTTTTTTTGTTACTGTTGGGTCACTAGTTGAAGCTGCATGTTTCTGGATTAATTATCCATTGTCTCTAGTCATTAACTTCACGTTTTTAGATTAGTTATCCACTTTCTCAAATCATCAACTTCACGTTTCTAGATTAGTTATCCATTGTCTCCAGCCATTAACTTCACGTTTCTGGATTAGTTATCCATTGTCTCCAGCCATTAATTTCACGTTTCTGGATTAGTTATCCACTGTCTCCAGCCATCAACTTCACGTTCCTGGATTAGTTATCCACTGTGCCCAGCCATCAACTTCACGTTTCTGGATTAGTTATCCCCTGTCTCCAGCCATCAACTTCACGTTTCTGGATTAGTTATCCACTGTCTTCATTTCCAGGCTTTTTCAGTCTTAAACTTGGCAGCACACTGATACGGAAGCCAAGCCTGTCCTGTGTATCACTTGACATGAGGATGACAATGAAGACGGTGATGATGATGTTCTGACCGCCGGCAGGTTTGTCCTGACATCATACTTCCACAACTCCAGTAACAGATATAAACATCCATTTTCTTGACAGAAACATCATCACAACCATCCTCTCAGGTACAAACGAAGACTGACTTCCCATTCACAGTCTTTCCCACAATTCTCTGTCGCGGGTTTCTCAGCCCACGTGGCGTTCTAGAAGGGTGAGACAACGGAAAAATTAATTCAATAAAAGAATCAAAACAACTGCCCTTCCTGCACAAACAACAGTTATCTCCCTGTACTGCTATGCTCTCCTTCCCCCTTTCCGCCAAATCTCCCCTCTCCAGGACCGTAGATGGGCGCGGTAGGGGCACACAGGAGGTGAGGGGGCGGGAGTGCACAGCAACGTTAGCCTTTTTTTCTTTGTTCATTTTTTCGGTAAAATAACATGTTGTGTTGTTGCTTCCCTCTCTGTGAGTTGTGTTGTTACTTCTCTCTCTGTGTTGTGTTGTTACTTCCCTCTCTCTGTGTTGTGTTGTTACTTTCTTCTCTCTGTTGTGTTGTTACTTCCCTCTCTGTGTTGCGTTGTTGTTTCCCTCTCTCTGTGTTGTGTTACTTCCCTCTCTCTGTGTTGTGTTGTTGCTTCCCTCTCTCTGTGCTGTGTTACTTCCCTCTCTCTGTGTTGTGTTGTTACTTCCCTCTCTCTGTGTTGTGTTGTTACTTCCCTCTCTCTGTGTTGTGTTGTTACTTCCCTCTCTCTGTGTTGTGTTGTTACTTCCCTCTCTCTGTGTTGTGTTGTTACTTTCCTCTCTCTGTGTTGTGTTGTTACTTCCCTCTCTCTGTGTTGTGTTGTTACTTTCCTCTCTCTGTGTTGTGTTGTTGTTCCCTCTCTCTGTGTTGTGTTGCTACTTTGCTCTATGTGACACAGAAACTCCTGCTTAGAATCGTCCATTCTTTCATGCTAATGTTTCCCTGACTTTCCTTGCTCTGTTCATCCTCCACCAGCCAATCTTTCAATCCTCTAGCCAGATTGTTGCTGTCTGTACGGCCGAACCAAATCGTCTCACCCCCGGGACTTTCTTCACACTGTCCTCAGTGCATACGTTTAGCAAGTTGTGAAAAGTCGGAAGAAATAAAAATTGAATTTAGACATCCAAGCCGGCAACTGTAGGTGTGGGCCACCCAAGAACATTTCAACACTTGACTATTGACGCGGGCCGTCTTGAGGGAGATTCAGTGTCGGTCTGAATATTTCTGTAGCTGGAGATGAATACAAGTTAAGACATTTGTTCATCATCATCATCATCATTATCATCATTATCATCATCATCATCATCTGCATGGTAAATATGACTGTTCACACTGCTTGTTTTCAAACCAATATTTCGGCAAAATAGATCTACATTTGCGTGCTAAATCACCCGCACTTGTTGTGCTTGTTTAGTAGATTCTTTTCCTGTTTTCTCTTCTGTGTTGGATGCTTAAAAAGGGCGTCTTGCCGAAATATTGGTCTTGTTATTTCCTTAAACTACATTTCTGCTTTTTGTTTTGTTTTTGTTTCGTTCTTTAAAAGATATTTTTAGATTGTGTGAAGCATTTTCGTGTCATCTGCTTTTACATATTTCTATGAGTTTTATTTTGGTCTTTTTTCATGAAAACATTAATGTCAAGGTAGTATCTCGTCTCACAATTCACAATTCTTCAGGTTATTTCATCGTTTGATCTGTAGATAGTATAAGATCATTTATTTTGATCCTGGATTCTACTTATACGTTAAATTTTTGGTCGTGGATTCTACTTACATGTTAAATTCCTTCGAGGATTCCTTCTAACAGGATAGGACAGGACAGGACATGACAGGACAGGACAGGATAGGACAGGACAGGACAGGACTGACGAAAGATTGCTCGATCTACTTCTTAGGCAAGAGTTGTCTTAAATGCAGGACAAGACACAATTTTTACAACTGGGACATTAAGGATTGAATAAATGTCAGAAGAAGATTATCATGTGAAGAAAATCACACATGTGAAGATTATAAATGTAAGAATTTAAATGCGCAGCTGATGTATTTCGTCGAGCCAATTTTGTTTTATGGATGTGAAGCATGGTCCATGAATAAGAGAGTAAAACGAGAAATGGAGGCCATGGAGATGTGGTTTATAAAAAGGATGTTGAAGGTACCATGGACAGCCAAGAAAACCAGCGAAGAAGTCTTAAGAGAGGCTGGGCTTAAAACGCAAATTACAGCAAAGATTAGAGGCAGACAAGCAAGATTTGTAGGATATTTCCTGAGAAGAGTAAAATTGGAACACATTGTGGCAACTGGAAAAATTGTGGGAAGAAGAGACAGGGGAAGACAGAGAGAGAAGTTACAGGATGGGCTGTCAGTGTGGTTAGGAAGAAAGTCACATAATCACGTCTAAAGACAGGGAACTGTGGAGAGAAATGATCGCTACGCCACACGGCACGGCACTTGATTGATTGATTGATTGTTGTATTTCACATCTCATCCTGTAGCTCATAATTTCCGCGTTTATCCCCCCTCATTCTGTCAGGGTTTTTATGGCCCAAAAGAAAAGATCGGATTTATTTTTTAGCTGCTAAACCTGGCCACTGACTAACATTTTCTGTTTGAGCGTTTTTCCTCCTTTATCAAAGATATCGTTTTCTGTTTGAGCGTTTTTCCTCCTTTATCAAAGATATCGTTTTCTGTTTGAGCGTTTTTCCTCCTTTATCAAAGATATCCTTTTCTGGCCAACTTTTGCGTTAGAAAACTTGTGTTCAAGTTCATGTAAAGGCCATTTATTTTAATAATTCAGAGATAAAAGAAAAGTATGTAACTGTTCATTTTGTTTATCTTTTGGTGGGTGGATGAAGGGGAGCGAAATAAAACGTGTGTATGTGTGTGTGTGTGTTTGTGTGTGGGTGCGCGCCCGCACGTAAGCGTGTTTGGCAAGATAATTACATTCCAAGAAAACACAGTTATCAGAGCTAGCAAATCAAAGTTTGTCAAAACTTCCATCCTACCTCGTCATGGTGCTCCACATACCAGGTTTCCGAGCTCTCCTAGTACGACTTCTACCATCTCTGGCGGTGGAACCTGGTCTAAGCGAGCACATCATTGCCCACGTGACGGCGTCTCTGAGCTTCAAGATGGCGTCCATGTTCGCCGAGAAGAGAAGTTGGCACTTGTGGAAACACTGGAAGAAGAAAGTTCGGTCAGACTTAGACTGAAGTACTAACCAAAACAGAAGCAGAAGAACAATCAGAACAAAATAAAAGAAATAATGAACGCTATCAAAACATGAGAAGCAAATATCAGTCAGAACAGGCAAAGAAAATATCAGACAACGATCAAAACATAAGAAGCAAATATCAAATAACAGTCAGAACAGAAAGAAACAGAAAATATCAGACAACGATCAAAACACAAGAAAAAAAAGAAGATAATTTACTGAGCAGACAGATGAAAGCGAGAATGGAAGTAAAAATAAATTGCTTTCTTAAAAGGTCCTGCTATTTTAAAAATTAACAATTTAAAAAACAACTGAAAACAACTGTCTACTGGCATTACCTGTCTGTTTTTATCTGTTTAATTTTTATTTTTGTCGTTGAATAAACGACAGTGTTCGCATGTGGACAGTATCAGCATAAATATGCTCTTATCTACAGTCTTATCTTCACAAACTCTTATCTACACAAACATGCTCTTATCTACACAAACTCTTATCTACACACACTCTTATCTACACAAACATGCTTTTATCTACATAAACATGGGCTTATCTACATAAACGTGGACTTATCTACATAAACATGGGCTTATCTACATAAACATGGGCTTATCTACATAAACATGGGCTTATCTACACAAGCACAAAGTTTATTTGCAAAGCTCTTAAAGTAAAATTAATTTTAAGACCATCACATCGAAACGTTTATCTTTGTTGTTTTCACATCGAAACTTTTATCTTTATTGTCATCACATCAAAACTTTTAACTTTGATGTCTTAACATGGCAACTTTTATCTTTGTTTTCACAACAAAAGCGTTATTTTTGTTTACCTTCACATCAAAAATGTTATTTTTGTTATCTTCACATCGAAAATGTTGTCTTTGTTGTCTTCGCATAAAAACTATTATCTTTGTTGTCTTGACATCGAAAGTGTTATCTTTGTTGTCTCAAGTCGACACTGTTACTTTTGGTCTTCAATTTGAAACCATTATCTTTATTGTCTTCACATCGATGCAGTTATCTTTGTTGTCTTCACATCGACGTTGTTATCTTTGCTGTCTTCACATGGAAACTGTTATCTTTGGTCTTTAGTTAGTTTTTTGTTTGTTTGTTTTTATTTTCTTTAGCTTTTCTTTTCCTGATGACTTAGTTCTTTTTCTTTTCATCTCTTGATGACTTAGATATTTATCTTTTCACTTCTTGATGACTTAATTCTTTTTCTTTTCACATCCTGATGACTTAGATCTTTATATTTTCACTTCCTGATGACTTCGATCTTTATCTTTTCACTTCTTGATGATTTAGATCTTTATCTTTTCACCTTGTGATGACTGTCAAGTTGCTGAGGGTGGCTGGAGTTTTAAAGTCGAGCACAGAAATTAAAGATGCTGTTTCTGATCATTTTGAAAACGTCCATTGAATATCGTCTTTTCTTAGAACCAAATTTGGTCTATTCTGATCTTCCCACTCTCTACAGCCGAGTCACCTTGTTTTTTATCTGATGTTAGGTTTATGATGGTAATGCCACTAATTGTGCCAGCATTATCTACATTATCATCTGATGCCATATTTCACGTCTGCTACTTGTCTTCTCTATAATTTCCTTTCCTGCTCAAGCTTTGCAAGTTTTAGAAAATATCAAGGGGCCGCTACCTGGCTGTGACCGCTCACAGTAAACAGACATAGAAAAACCACATTAAACAGACATTTTAAACAAAAAATCACATTAAACAGACATTTTAAAACAGAAAAATCACATTAAACAGACGTTTTAAACAGAAAAAATAGTTGTTCTTACATGTCCCGTAACTCTCTTACTTGAGATAAAACTGCGGTAATGTCCCTTGCGAAAATACATCGACGATGTGTGTGCGTGGAGGGGAGAAGTGGGGGATAGAGAGAGAGAGAGAGGTGGGGGAGATAGATAGAGAGAGAGAGGTGGGGGAGATAGATAGAGAGAGATAGAGAGAGAGGTGGGGGAGATAGATAGAGAGAGATAGAGAGAGAGAGGTGGGGGAGATAGAGAGAGAGGTGGGGGAGATAGATAGAGAGAGAGAGGTGGGGGAGACAGAGAGAAGTGGGGGAGTTAGATAGAGAGAGAGGTGGGGGAGATAGAGAGAGAGGTGGGGGAGATAGATAGATAGAGAGAGAGATGGGGGAGATAGAGAGAGAGAGTGGGGGAGATAGATAGAGAGAGATAGAGACAGAGAGAGAGGTGGGGGAGATAGATAGAGATAGATAGAGAGAGAGGGAGGCAGAATGAGATACTAATACATTTTTATATGTAGTTCGACTTAGAATAAATAGTTTTCCCGAAATGATTGACCGAATATTGTATATACAATCACACAATGATGAAAATATTAATGAACAAATAAACGTAAAAGTTGATAGATGAAAGATGAACAAGACCAGCAAACACAATGACCAACATGTTCATGTATCTCAGCTTCAGCAAATGCCCAGACACGTCTAGAAAATTCTGCACCACAAAAACGTAAATATATGTACATGAAAGCAAAGAAGAAATGAAACACACATTATGACAGACATTCTAAGTCAGACAATACGCATCTACGTGCTGTACGTAAAGCTACGTTCTGATGCCCGAGATTGGCAAAAATAAGGGAGATAATCATGTTTATGTTTAGCTGACTACGCTAAGAAATACTGTTTTTTATTATTTCAAAATATTATTCATGGGTTACTCCTGACATGATGTCTATTTTGACATTTTGCGAATTACGTATTTTAATAAATGTAGAAGGTTGTTGTGACAATCAGAGCTGCTTCAAATGTTAGCACGGAGCTTAGCTTTTCTGTTGCTTGAAGCAGGAAACCTGCTACATTTCTCTCAGTTATAATCAATAATGAACATTTATTGATATACACCTCAGTCTGGTACAGCCCTGTGCAGGTATACATCAACATTTGTGTCCATCATCATCAATACACAAGGAAGCTGTTTCATTGTAATGGAGCTGATTTTTAATTGATTTTCTATTTCTGCTTAATGCACTGACAACAGACTATCCTATGTGACCTTCATTTTTTTTTCAGTGAATTCCTACAATACGTCTATGTCAGGTATGTGTTTCTGCACGGAGAGGAGAACTGGATGGGACTGAACCCACGGCCTTCTTATAAGAGCAGAACCCTCTATTAGTTCCACTCTGTACCACTGATTGTCTCTTAAAGTACAGTACCCGTACATCTACCCCAGGCCGTGGGCTGACATAATGACAGTCTTGTCCCTCTCACATCCGGGCTAAAACAAGTGAAGATTTACCATGTGTTTCAATTTAAACAAAGTGGTACTTGTGAGAACCACCAGGATACAAAAGGTTAAACAAGAAAATCATGCGACATTTCCATTTGCTCTTTCATCAGACTTCAACAAGACAAGCCAAGCTAAGGACAACATTAACAAGACAAGCCAAACTAAGGACAACATTAACACGATAAGACAAGCTAAGGGCAACATCAACGAGACAAGCCAAGCTAAGGACAACATCAACAAGATAAGACAAGCTAAGGGCAACATCAACAAGATAAGACAAGGTAAGGACAACATCAACAAGACAAGACAAGCTTAGGACACCATCAACAAGACAAGCCAAGCTAAGGACGCCGTCAATAAGACAAGCTAAGGACACCATCAACAAGACAAGCCAATCTAAGGACAACATCAACAAGACAAGATAAGCTAAGGAAAACATCAACAAGACAAGCTAAGCTAATGAAAACATCAACAAGACAAGCCAAGCTAAGGACTCCATCAACAAGACAAGACAAGCTAAGGGCAACGTAAACAAGACAAGCCAAGCTAATGAAGCCGTATGTGGCGCTGTGTTTACTGTGTTACTGATTTTTGTTACTGAGTAGAATGTTGGGGAACTAGCTGAAGCTGTGTTTGCTGAGTGTTTCTCGTTTAGTTATCCACTGTCTTCAGCCATCAACTTCAAGTTTCTGGATTAGTTATCCACTGTCTCCAGCCATCTTTAACTTCCAGGCTCTTTCAGTCCTAAACTTGGCAACACACTGATACGGAAGCCAAGCCTGTCCTGTGTATCACTTGACATGAAGATGACAATGAAGACGGTGATGACGATGTTCTGACCGCCGGCAGGTTTGTCCTGACACATGGCGAGTCCATTCATGCTTCCACAACTCCAGTAACAGATATAAACATCCATTTTCTCGACAGAGACGTCACAAAAACTATCTTCTCAGGTACAAACGAAGATAGACTTCCCACTCAGTCTTTCCCACAGTTCTCAGTCACGAGTTTCTCAGTCCACGTGGTATTCTAGAAGGATCTCGACCGACCACAGAAAAGTTCGAAAAGAGAATCATAACAATTGCACTTCCTATAAAAACAACTGTCATCTCTCTATACCGATACACTAAGAGCAACATCAACAAGACAAGCCAGACTAAGGCAACATATCAAGAAATTATAGATTTAGGTGTATAAAAGTATATCATCAGTTTAAATGTGTGTGTGTATATATATATGTATATATATATATATATATATATATATATAATACTCTCTCTCCCTCGCTCTCTCAATCTCTCTCGCTCATTCTCATTTGCTCTCTCTCTCTCTTTCTCTCTCTTTGGACATGAGATAAGTTTATTATTTATTTATGTAATCATTTAATTGTGTCTTCATGATTATTATGCTCATTAACAAATGCGGAATGACTATGACTGAGTGAAAGCTGTATGATGACGGGCAGAATGTCAGACGGGCCTGCGTGCCCAATTCTTAACCCTTTTGAAATAAAGATCAATCAATCAATCTCTTTCTCTTTCGCTCTCCCTCCCTCGCTCTCTCTCCCTCTCTCTCTCTCTCGCTTTCATTCTCTCTCTTGCTAGTTCTCTCATTCTCTCTAGCTAGCTCTCTCTCGCGTTCTCTCTCCCTCTCGCTCTTTCTCTCTCAGTCACAACAGAATCCCAAGTTCCGAGCCCTTCATTATGCCTCTGCGTACAGCAAGGAAAACATCAAGAACAAAAACATCAACAGGAGGTATATGAAACATGGAGCTTTTTGTTTGTTTGTGGTTAAATAAAAAGTCAATGTTTGTGTGTGTGTGTGTGTGTGTGAGTGAGTGAGTTCTAGATCATCGCTGTTCTGAAGAAGATGATGCTGACGAGAGACAATGATGTCAGATAACGATGACGTGTAAGGTACACTCTTGGCCAACTTGGAACATCATTGTACCAGACTGAGCACCTGTCTGTCTGTTTGTCTGTCTGTCTTCTACCTGTTATCCTGTCTGCCTGCTGTCTGTATGTGCTTCAGAAGCAAATTGTTATCAAGCTTCCAGGCGTGGGTGGTAACTTCCAAGACATCATCGTAGCTTTGACAAAGCAGAGAACGACCCCACATGCTGACTGAGATGTTGAAACATTGTCCTGGCCTGGATTGCTCCACTGAACAAGGGAGACAAACAAAAGAAGCGGAGATAATAGCTACCTGGAAACTGCAGACCAGGTAATGATTAAAGCCCCATACACATGACCACGCCCCCTTCTACCTGGCGGTCTTTTATTAGCCGGGGACTATCACCTGGCCATGGACACTACTTAACATTTAACACTTAACACTTAACACTTAACAAATTGGACAGTTTTAATTATGTGTTGAAGTAATGGTCTTCTGCTTGTATGGCCTCCTTCTCAGATACTCAAAACCTGGCCAGCAATCTCAGCTGAAGACTGAAGTGAGAACCTAGGAGGTGCAGTGTTCCAGTCCCACAAAGGGCACATCTGAGCCTGGCTGCTGACCGTCCACAAACTGTGAGGGCCATATTTGTCAAAGCTCATAAAAAACTTCAGAAAGTACGGCCTTGGGTTCTGAGCAATCATTTTTTCTAACATAGGGAGCGACAAGAAACTTGTTGAGGTCGAGATGAACAATATGAGTTTTTTTTTTTTTTATATTGAAAAGTTTACAAAAGAAAGGTCATAATTTACCAGCCACGAACATTTCCGTTTATAAAAGAACTATTTTTCACAAAGAATAATTTGCTCAGATTTTTACAAAAGGGATACATTTTTCACATCCGTTAAAATAATAATTTCATATGTGTAAAATCCTTTTTTATGAAAACAAAATGCTATGTTTTATCCTGTGTAAATCGATAATTTAAAATCCTTATCTTTTGCTACGAAAATAAAATCTTTGTTTTATCCTGGCTAAATTGAAAAATAAATGTTTCTCTATATTATTTCCAAATGTGAGATGCAATCAAATGAGCCAGCTGTCCCAGACAGCAAAACTGTCTTCACAGAGATAGAGTGGGCGGTGTCGTTTTTGTAGACGAAAGAAAACTGGCAGCTGACATTTTATTTCCTGCTCTTGCAGTTTTTATTTTGCCGAACCTACCGCAGTGTGGTATGGAGGTTCCAGGCGTTGTTAGAGCCCCAGCACTTACGGGCTGAAGGTATCGAGTTTATCTGTCTCTCTACGCTGGCCCTGCAAGTTCTGTCCCTATCTTTTCACGCTGCTGAGAGTTGGTGACACGCCTGAGTGGTGTTCCCAGGCAAGCGTGACCGAGACAACACGAATCAGGTGTCTGAGGTCTGGCCCAGCTTCCCACCAAGAGGTTCGTCCAGCTGGTCCTGGCTGTGAACGTTGGTGTGAAGGTAGCTGTGATCACTGAGAATAAAAGTGATAGGAACAGAGAGGGCGTGGCAAGATAAGAAATGGCCGAGGAGCCACGAGCCTATTACAGGAAACCTCTTTCTGCCAGGTTCATGACTTGAAAGTTTTGTGAACAAAGTTTTCTTTACTTTGTGTACCTTACCATTACAATGTTACAACGGCCCTACTCCACCCACCCCCCCCCCCCCCCCCCCCGGTGAACCTGTCTTCTTGAGTTTAGGTGGTTCCAGCTTTAGAGTTCTGCGTCTTGTTATGCATTCTGGTTAAAATTCTGGTTAAAATTTTTCAGCAATCATGAAATTTATCCTTACTGTTAGTTTGGTTATTTATAAGCTACCTTTGTGGGTGATACATTACCTGGGGCGATTGATAAGTTCGCGGGATAATGTACAAGCACCTGAAACACACAGTTGATATTAGGTGCATTTGTAGATCAGGTTAATGTAAACACCAAGTTTCAAGAAATTAACTGCAACCAATTATTTTAAAGTCTACTGAAGTGGTAAGGGGTGGCAGAGATTGAGAAAATTGATAAAAGTTCTCATAGAGCAGTCATTCCCTACCTCTCCTTCAAGGGCGTATCATCGAAGGAGATCCATGAGGATGTGGTGGAGATTCTAGGGGAGAGTGCCCCTTCTTACAGCACAGTGAAGAAACGGGGAGCTCAATTCAAACATGGAAGGGAGAGTCTGGAAGATGATCCCCGTCCAGGAAGACCAAGAACGGTAACCACCGATGAAACCGCCGGCAGAATCCATGACATGATAATGGAGGATCGACGACTAACTGAGCGGTACATTGCTACTGAGTTGGGCATCTCCTAGGAACGTGTTCATGCCATTATTCACAATGATCTTCAAATGACAAAGGTCTCTGCTCGATGGGTCCTGAAACTTCTTGGAGCTGATCACAAACGACAGCGTCTCAAAATGTCAAGAGACAATCTTGGCCATTTTTTTTTTTTTGTGTGCAGATCCTGAAAAGTTTCTTCAGCAATTTGTGACTATGGATGAGACGTGGGTTCATCATTTTCAAATAGAAACCAAAGAACAGTCAAAGCACTGGAAACATCATGGATCCCCACCTCCAAAGAAAGCAAGGGCGGTTCTATCTGCAGGCAAAGTGGTGGCTTCCATCTTTTGGGATTCAGAAGGTATGCTATTGGTAGACTATCTTCAAAAGGGCAGAACAGTCACCGGGGCCTATTACGCTAATCTTGTGAAGCAACTGCGGGTCAAACTGAAGGAAAAGCGTCGAGGGAAATTGACGAGAGGAGTCATCTTTCATCAAGACAATGCTCCAGTTCACAAGTCGGCGTTGGCAATGGCTGCCATTCATGAATGCGGCTTCCTGCTTCTTGAACATCCTCCTTATTCCCCAGATTTGGCCCCTTTGGACTATTACCTGTTTACCAAACTCAAAAAGGAGCTCAGTAGTGCTTCAGATGATGACGTCATGCTGTAGATCACTTTCTACTGACACAGGATGCTGACTTTTACAAAGAAGGGATCCATATGCTCCAGGATTGCTGAACTAAGTGCATAAACTTGCAAGGGGGGCTATGTTGAGAAATAACCCAAAAAAGTTGTCTACAAATAATCCGCTGTACCTTATGCCGAGAACTTATCAATCACCTATCGTACCTGGTTTTTACAAGCAAGCGCCTAGAGTTTGTGAATGTTAACAAATAACATCGTATAAACATACACATTCATTCATTCATTTTTATGTCCTCTGCGGAACTTTGCCTCCCTAACAGCACTCCTGTAGGCCTCTCGGTTGTGAGCAAGATGGCCTGCTGCTGATGCATCCATTTGCAGATCATCAACAATGTCTTACAGCTATCTTCGTCTTGGTCTTCCTTAAATAGACACAGCAAACAGACAAATGTCATCTTTTTCACTGTCATCTTCTTTTTCTTCTTCGACATCATTATCATCATCATCACCATGTTGCTGGTGTTGAAATGTCAGCTCAGCGGATCTCTAACCAGCTCTAATTTGTCTTTATTGTGTTCCTGTAAAACTCTCTAGTCTCTCTTGGTGTTCACTTTATCTTTAGTTTATCTCTTTATATTGTCCAGTTTATCCCCGGTTGTTGTATAGTCTAACTCTTGATATTAAACATTCACATATCCTATATCTGTTCTCATCATTTCATATTCCAGGCATTGTCCCCAAAGATGTTTCTTTCTTCCCAAAAATAATGTTTCTTTCTTCATCAAAATCATTATCTGATTGTTTCTTGTCTGTTTTCATCGCTTAGTTCTCTCTTCATGATTGATTGATTGTTCTCTCTTTGTCTGTTTTCTCTCTTTCCCTTTCTTCTCTCTCTCTCTCTCTTCTGTCGCCTCTTTCTTTTCGCTCAGTCTCTCTCTCTCTATCTCTCTCTGATTCTCTTTTCTCTCTCTCTTTTTCATCTCTCTCTTCTCTCTTCTTTCTTCTCTCTCTCTCTTTCGCTCCTCCTCTCTTAAACTCTCTCTCTCTCTCTTTTCTCTTTCTTCTTTCTCTCTCCCTTTCTTCTCTGTTTTTCTCTTCCCTCCCCTTCTATCTCTCATTCTCTGACTGTGGATGAAATTAGCAAAGGTACAATTTGAAATTTAAATAATATTCAAAAGTGTAAAAGCCGTGTATGACGGAAAAAGAGAAGCTTACATGAGTAAAAGAAGATTGTTACATAGACTTTTACATAGAGTAATACTTTTATATATACTGTTACATAAAGTAATAGAATAATTTTACATAGCGTAATAGATTAATTTTGCATAGAGTAACACAAGAATTTTGCATATAGTAATTGAAGAATTTTACATAGGTTAATAGAAGAATTTTACATCGAGGAATAGACAAATTTTACACAATAGTAATAAAAAATTTTATATAGAGTAACAGAAGAATTTTACGTGGAGTAATAGAAGAAAATTACATGTAGTAATACAAGAATGAACTTTATATCAAGTAACAGACGAGTTTTACATAGAGTAATAGAAGAGTTTTACGTGGAGTAACAGAAGAATGTTACGCATAGTAACAGAAGTATTTTACATAGAGCAATAGAAGAATTTTACATAAAGTAATTTGTACTTGTACTTGTACGAACTCCCTGTAACTGCGAGTTGTTGTTCTTTGCAGCCGGTGCTGTAGAGATGTTGAGGCACAGCATCGTATCGGCGTGGGAGCAGGTTATGGGGGCCACATTTTCAGTCCCGGAGTACAGCTAAAAAGCAGGGGTTGTGCAATGCTTCTTTAGAAGACTCCACCACCATGGGGACTATGGTGATCCCTGCCCCGTTAGCCAGGCTAGGCCTGTTACTGGGGGTACCACGGAGAGGTGGGACAGGGTCTTGGTCAGCTATGAGTTGTTAATCCTGACGCTAGCATATCATCTATGGGTCGCTGATTGCCTCATCGGGCGTCCTCATCCT
This sequence comes from Achatina immaculata, assembly GCA_009760885.1. NCBI lineage: Eukaryota > Metazoa > Mollusca > Gastropoda > Stylommatophora > Achatinidae > Lissachatina > Lissachatina immaculata. The sequence continues at coordinate 45,529,802 of CM019691.1, forward strand.
CACATAGAGTAACAGAAGAACTTTACGTGGAGCAACAGAAGAACCTTATACAGAGTAAAACTTTACATGGAGCAACAGAAGAACCTTATACAGAGTAATAGAAGAACTTTACATGGAGCAACAGAAGAACCTTATACAGAGTAAAACTTTACATGGAACAACAGAAGAACCTTATACAGAGTAAAACTTTACATGGAGCAACAGAAGAACCTTATACAGAGTAAAACTTTACATGGAACAACAGAAGAACCTTATACAGAGTAAAAACAACTTCCACGCTCATTTTCTACCCTTCAAAATGAGTTTTTTTAAATATATTATTATAATAATTATTACCTGAGGATTGTAAAACATCTATACTGGTAGCAAGAAGCAGCAGTTCGAGTTGAAAATAGAACTGGAAAATATCAACCTATAAAACAAGGGGTGCGACAAGGATGTGTACTATCTCCAGACCTTTTTTCTCTGTACAGCGAGAATATTCTAAGAACAATCATCACAGAACCAGGCATAAATATTGGAGGATACAATATTAACAACCTTCGGTATGCTGACGACACAGTACTGATAGCTGAGAACCAACAACACCTGCAAAATCTCTTGGATAAAGTCGCCAAAGAAAGTGAACAGAAAAGCCTTAGTTTGAACATCAAAAAGACAGAGACTATGGTTATATCTAAGAAACAGAATCCACCAGCATGCAGTATAAAATTAAACGGAACTATTCTAAAGCAGGTGCAGAAATTCAAATACCTTGGAGCAGTAATAA